>JBBBDQ010001143.1:0-337500 GCA_037127315.1 Ascarosepion bandense
GAATGAAAGATATCACGTAACATTTCCGCACTCTTTTCTTTGTTGTTAACGAACAGTTTCTCTTACTTTGAAGAGATTGTCCAGCATTCATTGCCATAGAGAATGAAAGATATCACGTAACATTTCCGCACTCTTTTCTTTGTTGTTAACGAACAGTTTCTCTTACTTTGAAGAGATTGTCCAGCATTCACTGCCATAGAGAATGAAAGATATCACGTAACATTTCCGCACTCTTTTCTTTGTTGTTAACGAACAGTTTCTCTTACTTTGAAGAGATTGTCCAGCATTCACTGCCATGGAGAATGAAACATTTCACGTAACATTTCCGCACTCTTTTCTTTGTTGTTAACGAACAGTTTCTCTTACTCTGAAGAGATTGTCCAGCATTCACTGCCATAGAGAATGAAAGATACCACGTAACATTTCCGCACTCTTTTCTTTGTTGTTAACGAACAGCTTCTCTTACTTTGAAGAGATTGTCCAGCATTCACTGCCATAGAGAATGAAAGATATCACGTAACATTTCCGCACTCTTTTCTTTGTTGTTAACGAACAGTTTCTCTTACTGTGAAGAGATTGCCCAGCATTCATTGCTATAGAGAATGAAAGATATCACGTAAACTTTCAGTAGTCTTTTCTTTGCCTCTAACGAACAGTTTCTCTTACTTTGAAGAGATTGTCCAGCATTCACTGCCATAGAGAATGAAAGATACCACGTAACATTTCCACAGTCTTTTCTTTGTTGTTAACGAACAGTTTCTCTTACTGTGAAGAGATTGCCCAGCATTCATTGCTATAGAGAATGAAAGATATCACGTAACATTTCAGTAGTCTTTTCTTTGCCTCTAACGAACAGTTTCTCTTACTTTGAAGAGATTGTCCAGCATTCACTGCCATAGAGAATGAAAGATATCACGTAACATTTCCGCACTCTTTTCTTTGTTGTTAACGAACAGTTTCTCTTACTTTGAAGAGATTGTCCAGCATTCACTGCCATAGAGAATGAAAGATACCACGTAACATTTCCGCACTCTTTTCTTTCTTGTTAACGAACAGTTTGTCTTACTTTGAAGAGATTGTCCAGCATTCACTGCCATAGAGAATGAAAGATATCACGTAACATTTCCGCACTCTTTTCTTTGTTGTTAACGAACAGTTTCTCTTACTTTGAAGAGATTGTCCAGCATTCACTGCCATAGAGAATGAAAGATATCACGTAACATTTCCACACTCTTTTCTTTGTTGTTAACGAACAGTTTCTCTTACTGTGAAGAGATTGCCCAGCATTCATTGCTATAGAGAATGAAAGATATCACGTAACATTTCAGTAGTCTTTTCTTTGCCTCTAACGAACAGTTTCTCTTACTTTGAAGAGATTGTCCAGCATTCACTGCCATAGAGAATGAAAGATATCACGTAACATTTCCGCACTCTTTTCTTTGTTGTTAACGAACAGTTTCTCTTACTTTGAAGAGATTGTCCAGCATTCACTGCCATAGAGAATGAAAGATATCACGTAACATTTCCGCACTCTTTTCTTTGTTGTTAACGAACAGTTTCTCTTACTTTGAAGAGATTGTCCAGCATTCACTGCCATAGAGAATGAAAGATACCACGTAACATTTCCGCACTCTTTTCTTTGTTGTTAACGAACAGTTTCTCTTATTTGAAGAGATTGTCCAGCATTCATTGCCATAGAGAATGAAAGATATCACGTAACATTTCCGCACTCTTTTCTTTGTTGTTAACGAACAGTTTCTCTTACTTTGAAGAGATTGTCCAGCATTCATTGCCATAGAGAATGAAAGATATCACGTAACATTTCCACACTCTTTTCTTTGTTGTTAACGAACAGTTTCTCTTACTTTGAAGAGATTGTCCAGCATTCATTGCCATAGAGAATGAAAGATATCACGTAACATTTCCACACTCTTTTCTTTGTTGTTAACGAATAGTTTCTCTTACTTTGAAGAGATTGTCCAACATTCATTGCCATAGAGAATGAAAGATATCACGTATCATTTCCGCACTCTTTTCTTTGTTGTTAACGAACAGTTTCTCTTACTTTGAAGAGATTGTCCAGCATTTATTGCCATAGAGAATGAAAGATACCACGTAACATTTCCGCACTCTTTTCTTTGTTGTTAACGAACAGTTTCTCTTACTTTGAAGAGATTGTCCAGCATTTATTGCCATAGAGAATGAAAGATACCACGTAACATTTCCGCACTCTTTTCTTTGTTGTTAACGAACAGTTTCTCTTACTTTGAAGAGATTGTCCAGCATTCATTGCCATAGAGAATGAAAGATATCACGTAACATTTCCGCACTCTTTTCTTTGTTGATAACGAGCGATTTCTCTTAATTTGAAGATTGTCAGCATTCACTGCCATAGAGAATGAAAGATACCACGTAACATTTCCAGTAGTCTTTTCTTTTTGCCTCTAACGAACAGTTTCTCTTACTTTGAAAGTTGTCAGCATTCACTGCCATAGAGAATGAAAGATATCACGTAACATTTCCGCAGTCTTTTTCTTGTTGTTAACGAACAGTTTCTCTTACTTTGAAGAGATTGTCCAGCATTCACTGCCATAGAGAATGAAAGATACCACGTAACATTTCCGCACTCTTTTCTTTGTTGTTAACGGACAGTTTCTATTACTTTGAAGAGATTGTCCAGCATTCACTGCCATAGAGAATGAAAGATATCACGTAACATTTCCGCACTCGTTTCTTTGTTGTTAACGAACAGTTTCTCTTACTTTGAAGAGATTGTCCAACATTCATTGCCATAGAGAATGAAAGATATCACGTAACATTTCCGCACTCTTTTCTTTGTTGTTAACGAACAGTTTTCTCTTACTTTGAAGAGATTGTCCAGCATTCACTGCCATAGAGAATGAAAGATATCACGTAACATTTCCGCACTCTTTTCTTTGTTGTTAACGAACAGTTTCTCTTACTTTGAAGGAATTGTCAGCATTCATTGCCATAGAGAATGAAAAGTACCACGTAACATTTCCACACTCTTTTCTTTGTTGTTAACGAACAGTTTCTCTTGCTGAAGAGATTGTCCAGCATTCACTGCCATAGAAAATGAAAGATATCGTAACATTTCCCGCCTCTTTTCTTTGTTGTTAACGAACAGTTTCTCTTACTTTGAAGAGATTGTCCAGCATTCACTGCCATAGAGAATGAAGATACCACGTAACATTTCCGCACTCTTTTCTTTGTTGTTAACGAACAGTTTCTATTACTTTGAAGAGATTGTGCAGCATTCACTGCCATAGAATGAAAGATATCACGTAACATTTCCGCAGTCTTTTCTTTGTTGTTAACGAACAGTTTCTCTTACTTTGAAGATTGTCCAGCATTCACTGCCATAGAGAGTAGATATCACGTAACATTTCCGCACTCTTTTCTTTGTTGTTAACGAACAGTTTCTCTTACTTTGAAGAGATTGTCCAGCATTCACTGCCATAGAGAATGAAAGATATCACGTAACATTTCCGCACTCTTTCTTTGTTGTTAACGAACAGTTTCTCTTACTTTGAAGAGATTGTCCAGCATTCCTGCCATAGAGAATGAAAAGTCACCACGTAACATTCCGCGCACTCTTTGCTTTGTTGTTAACGAACAGTTTCTCTTACTTTGAAGAGATTGTCCAGCATTCATTGCCATAGAGAATGAAAGATATCACGTAACATTTCCGCACTCTTTTCTTTGTTGTTAACGAACAGTTTCTCTTAGTGTGAAGAGATTGTCCAGCATTCACTGCCATAGAGAATGAAAGATATCACGTAACATTTCCGCCTCTTTTTCTTTGTTGTTAACGAACAGTTTCTCTTACTTTGAAGAGATTGTCCAGCATTCATTGCCATAGAGAATGAAAGATATCACGTAACATTTCCGCACTCTTTTCTTTGTTGTTAACGAACAGTTTCTCTTACTTTGAAGAGATTGTCCAGCATTCACTACCATAGAGAATGAAAGATATCACGTAACATTTCCGCACTCTTTTCTTTGTTGTTAACGAACAGTTTCTCTTACTTTGAAGAGATTGTCCAGCATTCACTGCCATAGAGAATGAAAGATATCACGTAACATTTCCGCACTCTTTTCTTTGTTGTTTTTAACGAACAGTTTCTCTTACTTTGAAGAGATTGTCCAGCATTCATTGCCATAGAGAATGAAAGATATCACGTAACATTTCCGCACTCTTTTCTTTGTTGTTAACGAACAGTTTCTCTTACTTTGAAGAGATTGTCCAGCATTCACTGCCATAGAGAATGAAAGGTATCACGTAACATTTCCGCACTCTTTTCTTTGTTGTTAACGAACAGTTTCTCTTACTTTGAAGAGGATTGTCCAGCATTCACTGCCATAGAGAATGAAACATTTCACGTAACATTTCCGCACTCTTGTCTTTGTTGTTAACGAACAGTTTCTCTTACTTTGAAGAGATTGTCCAGCATTCACTGCCATAGAGAATGAAAGATACCACGTAACATTTCCGCACTCTTTTCTTTGTTGTTAACGAACAGTTTCTCTTACTTTGAAGAGATTGTCCAGCATTCACTGCCATAGAGAATGAAAGATATCACGTAACATTTCCATATCTTTTCTTTGTTGTTAACGAACAGTTTCTCTTACTGTGAAGAGATTGCACAGCATTCATTGCTATAGAGAATAGAAGATATCACGTAACATTTCAGTAGTCTTTTCTTTGCCTCTAACGAACAGTTTCTCTTACTTTGAAGAGATTGTCCAGCATTCACTGCCATAGAGAATGAAAGATACCACGTAACATTTCCACACTCTTTTCTTTGTTGTTAACGAACAGTTTCTCTTACTGTGAAGAGATTGCCCAGCATTCATTGCTATAGAGAATGAAAGATATCACGTAACATTTCAGTAGTCTTTTCTTTGCCTCTAACGAACAGTTTCTCTTACTTTGAAGATTGTCCAGCATTCACTGCCATAGAGAATGAAAGATATCATAACATTTTCCGCACTCTTTTCTTTGTTGTTAACGAACAGTTTCTCTTACTTTGAAGAGATTGTCAGCATTCACTGCCATAGAGAATGAAAGATACCACGTAACATTTCCGCACTCTTTTCTTTTCTTGTTAACGAACAGTTTGTCTTACTTTGAAGAGATTGTCCAGCATTCACTGCCATAGAGAATGAAAGATATCACGTAACATTTCCGCACTCTTTTTCTTTGTTGTTAACGAACGGTTTCTCTTGCTGAAGAGATTGTCCAGCATTCCCTGCCATAGAGAATGAAAGATATCACGTAACATTTCCACACTCTTTTCTTTGTTGTTAACGAAAGTTTCTCTTACCTTGAAGAGATTGCCCAGCATTCATTTATATAGAGAATGAAAGATATCACGTAACATTTCAGTAGTCTTTTCTTTGCCTCTAACGAACAGTTTCTCTTACTTTGAAGAGATTGTCCAGCATTCACTGCCATAGAGAATGAAAGATATCTTAACATTTCCGCACTCTTTTCTTTGTTGTTAACGAACAGTTTCTCTTACTTTGAAGAGATTGCCCAGCATTCATTGCTATAGAGAATGAAAGATATCACGTAACATTTCCGCACTCTTTTCTTTGTTGTTAACGAACAGTTTCTCTTACTTTGAAGAGATTGTCCAGCATTCATTGCCATAGAAAATGAAAGATATCACGTAACATTTCCGCACTCTTTTCTTTGTTGTTAACGAACAGTTTCTCTTACTTTGAAGAGATTGTCCAGCATTCATTGCCATAGAGAATGAAAGATATCACGTAACATTTCCGCACTCTTTTCTTTTTTGTTAACGAACAGTTTCTCTTACTTTGAAGAGATTGTCCAGCATTCGTTGCCATAGAGAATGAAGATACACGTAACATTTCCGCACTCTTTTCTTTGTTGTTAACGAACAGTTTCTCTTACTTTGAGGGAATTGTCAGCATTCATTGCCATAGAGAATGAAAGATATCACGTAACATTTCCGCACTCTTTTCTTTGTTGTTAACGAACAGTTTCTCTTACTTTGAAGAGATTGTCCAGCATTCATTGCCATAGAGAATGAAAGATATCACGTAACATTTCCACACTATTTTCTTTGTTGTTAACGAACAGTTTCTCTTACTTTGAAGAGATTGTCAGCATTCATTGCCATAGAGAATGAAAGATATCACGTAACATTTCCACACTCTTTTCTTTGTTGTTAACGAACAGTTTCTCTTCACTTTGAAGGGTCTCGCATTCATTGCCATAGAGAATGAAAGATATCACGTATCATTTCCGCACTCTTTTCTTTGTTGTTAACGAACAGTTTCTCTTACTTTGAAGAGATTGTCCAGCATTTATTGCCATGAAAATGAAAGATACCACGCAACATTTCCGCACTCTTTTCTTTGTTGTTTAACGAACAGTTTCTCTTACTTTGGAAAGATTGTCCAGCATTCATTGCCATAGAGAATGAAAGATATCACGTAACATTTCCGCACTCTTTTCTTTGTTGTTAACGAACAGTTTCTCTTACTTTGAGAAGTTGCCAGCATTCATTGCCATAGAGAATGAAAGTCATCACGTAACATTTCCGCACTCTTTTCTTTGTTGTTAACGAACAGTTTTCTCTTACTTTGAAAGAGATTGTCCAACATTCATTGCCATAGAGAATGAAAGATATCACGTAACATTTCCGCACTCTTTTCTTTGTTGTTAACGAACAGTTTCTCTTACTTTGAAGAGATTGTCCATTGTGCCATAGAGAATGAAAGATACCACGTAACATTTCCACACTCTTTTCTTTGTTGTTAACGAACAGTTTCTCTTACTGTGAAGAGATTGCCCAGCATTCATTGCCATAGAGAATGAAAGATATCACGTAACATTTCCGCACTCTTTTCTTTGTTGTTAACGAACAGTTTCTCTTACTTTGAAGAGATTGTCCAGCATTCCACTGCCATAGAGAATGAAAGATACCACGTAACATTTTCACACTCTTTTCTTTCTTGTTAACGAACAGTTTGTCTTACTTTGAAGAGATTGTCCAGCATTCACTGCCATAGAGAATGAAAGATATCACGTAACATTTCCGCACTCTTTTTCTTTGTTGTTAACGAACAGTTTCTCTTACTTTGAAAGTTTATTAGCATTCACTGCCATAGAGAATGAAAGATATCACATAACATTTCCACACTCTTTTCTTTGTTGTTAACGAAAAGTTTCTCTTACTGTGAAGAGATTGCCCAGCATTCATTGCTATAGAGAATGAAAGATATCACGTAACATTTCAGTAGTCTTTTCTTTGCCTCTAACGAACAGTTTCTCTTACTTTGAAGAGATTGTCCAGCATTCACTGCCATAGAGAATGAAAGATATCACTTAACATTTCCGCACTCTTTTCTTTGTTGTTAACGAACAGTTTCTCTTACTTTGAAGAGATTGCCCAGCATTCATTGCTATAGAGAATGAAAGATATCACGTAACATTTCCGCACTCTTTTCTTTGTTGTTAACGAACAGTTTCTCTTACTTTGAAGAGATTGTCCAGCATTCATTGCCATAGAAAATGAAAGATATCACGTAACATTTCCGCACTCTTTTCTTTGTTGTTAACGAACAGTTTCTCTTACTTTGAAGAGATTGTCCAGCATTCATTGCCATAGAGAATGAAAGATATCACGTAACATTTCCGCACTCTTTTCTTTTTTGTTAACGAACAGTTTCTCTTACTTTGAAGAGATTGTCCAGCATTCATTGCCATAGAGAATGAAAGATACCACGTAACATTTCCGCACTCTTTTCTTTGTTGTTAACGAACAGTTTCTCTTACTTTGAAGAGATTGTCCAGCATTCATTGCCATAGAGAATGAAAGATATCACGTAACATTTCCGCACTCTTTTCTTTGTTGTTAACGAACAGTTTCTCTTACTTTGAAGAGATTGTCCAGCATTCATTGCCATAGAGAATGAAAGATATCACGTAACATTTCCACACTCTTTTCTTTGTTGTTAACGAACAGTTTCTCTTACTTTGAAGAGATTGTCCAGCATTCATTGCCATAGAGAATGAAAGATATCACGTAACATTTCCACACTCTTTTCTTTGTTGTTAACGAACAGTTTCTCTTACTTTGAAGAGATTGTCCAACATTCATTGCCATAGAGAATGAAAGATATCACGTATCATTTCCGCACTCTTTTCTTTGTTGTTAACGAACAGTTTCTCTTACTTTGAAGAGATTGTCCAGCATTTATTGCCATAGAAAATGAAAGATACCACGTAACATTTCCGCACTCTTTTCTTTGTTGTTAACGAACAGTTTCTCTTACTTTGAAGAGATTGTCCAGCATTCATTGCCATAGAGAATGAAAGATATCACGTAACATTTCCGCACTCTTTTCTTTGTTGTTAACGAACAGTTTCTCTTACTTTGAAGAGATTGTCCAGCATTCATTGCCATAGAGAATGAAAGATATCACGTAACATTTCCGCACTCTTTTCTTTGTTGTTAACGAACAGTTTCTCTTACTTTGAAGAGATTGTCCAACATTCATTGCCATAGAGAATGAAAGATATCACGTAACATTTCCGCACTCTTTTCTTTGTTGTTAACGAACAGTTTCTCTTACTTTGAAGAGATTGTCCAGCATTTATTGCCATAGAGAATGAAAGATACCACGTAACATTTCCACACTCTTTTCTTTGTTGTTAACGAACAGTTTCTCTTACTGTGAAGAGATTGCCCAGCATTCATTGCCATAGAGAATGAAAGATATCACGTAACATTTCCGCACTCTTTTCTTTGTTGTTAACGAACAGTTTCTCTTACTTTGAAGAGATTGTCCAGCATGCACTGCCATTTAATATGACTGATATCACGTTACATTTCAGCGCTCTTTTCTTTTTCTCTAACAAAAACTATCTCTTTCTTAATACTTTGAAAGAAATCTTTTGCTTTACCAATCTGATTTAATTGTCGTACTTTCCGTCAACTGTTAAACACTCGCAGATATTTAAATCTTTATATTTGTTTGATATTGCTATATCCAGTTCGGATTTTGCATCTTAGTTTATTACTCTTTGCTAGCAACCATGCATTCTGTTTTCTTGCAACTGATGTTTTGTAGTTTCTTCTCATTTTCATTCACTACGTTCTGCGAATTTCTTGATGTTTCCCCTCTGTGTCTGCTGTTACGACCATGTCATCTGAATATATTATTTAATTAAGATATTGTCCTCCTATAATAAATTCCGTTACGACTTTTAATTGGAGTAGATAGACTAAACTATCGCCCGGTTCACACTCCACCCACGTCTATTGAACAGGTGAAGAGGCTCATCCCTTGTTTCCTGTTTAGAATGTGGTTTCCGGTTTTTCTCTTTTCCAATCTTTTCACTCTCGCGTAGCCCCCTGCACATCAGTGGCATTATCGCCTTGCTCGGGTTGATATGATTAAAAAAAAAAGTTATCTCAGAATTGCTTGATAGTTTGACTAGAAAAATCCATAGCTTACCTCTTTTCTATTTTTTGTACACTACCGGTCATAATTATAAGGCCACCCTAGTTTTTTTTTAATATAATATTAAATATAATTTTTAAATATAATATTTCATACTACTTTTAGTAATTATGGCAAGTGAATAATTCTAAATAAAAATAGAATGTTACTTTTGTTGATACTGCACAATAACATGTGCATCAAATGAACTGTTCTGGAATCCATTTTTTGTGCTCTCTTCCCTATGCTAGTCTCTTCTTATTATTCGCTGGCCGAAGCAAAGGCTTCCTGGCTGCTTTGTAAAATTTTGCAAAGTAATAATAGCAAAAGAACCATTCTTTTTTCATTTAGAATTATCCACTTGGCAATAAAAACTAAAAATAATATGAAATACATCATTTTTTGTAAGAAAACTGGGGTTGCTTAATAATTATGTCCGGTAGTGTATATCTACTGAATTCATTCTCTGTTTATATGCAGGCGGTCGGCTTCCTTTATAGGCCCTGGATTATTCTATCCTTAAAAAATATGTCACGGTTAATTAGCAGTTGCAACAGTTCTTTATGACGTACTTTATTAAA
This sequence comes from Ascarosepion bandense, assembly GCA_037127315.1. Lineage (NCBI taxonomy): Eukaryota > Metazoa > Mollusca > Cephalopoda > Sepiida > Sepiidae > Ascarosepion > Ascarosepion bandense. Next base: position 10,086 of record JBBBDQ010001143.1, read on the forward strand.
CATTTTTTCATGAGATATAAAACACATTTCTGCGTTTGTTCTGATATCATTCTGGGCATAAACAAAGTTCGTGTAAATTTTGCTGGTATCATTCTGGTCATGAACGTGATATTTTGCTGATATCATTCTGGGCATAGACAAATTTCGTGTAAATTTTGCTGGTATCATTCTGGGCATGAACGTGATATTTTGCTGATATCATTCTGGGCATAAGCAAAATTCGTGTAAAAATTTTGTTAGAATCCAAGAAAAGAGGACTGGATTGTTGGGTGATATCCATCATCAAGATTACTGGATTGTTGTAGGATATCCATCATCTTACATGCCAGGGAATTTTTCGACAAATTTCTCTATTGATGAAGAAAACCTAAAATTCAGCTGAAATACGGTTCTACAGAAGGATACTAGTAACTGTAAAGACGGAGCGAGTAAACAATAAAGAAGAAAATAGCCACAAAGAAAGGCAAATGAAAATCAGGAAAATCCAGATGAAACGACTTTCACGCGTAGAGGGCTTGAAAATCTCTCAATGGGCATATTGTAGAAGAGCGAAACACGGAAAAGTAGCGAGTCTCTTATTTGTGTTAGTAAACGTTTGTACGAGAGAGGAAGCCTTAGCAAAGGGAGAAAATATATTTTAAAAAAAAAACAATGTTTAAACTAAGGCATTTTCCAACTAGAAAATTCTTATTGCCAAAGCTTGCATGTAATTTTCAACAGCATTTGGTTTAAGTGATAGGAGGACTTTTACTCTTTAGAAATTTACACATTATTCTCATAATTTTTTCAGAAATCTTTGATTAAAAATGATATTGATTTCTTTGATCCTTCTTGAGGGAGGAAAGCATTTAGAGGCACATAATACAAATAGTTTTATTATAAAACGGACTGAACATTACGTTAATAGAAATAATATTTTGAGAAATCAATTATAAGTTTTTATAGCATCTATATCTATAAAAGTGACGAGGGTGGACGTTGTTTAAGTATTTGTTTGATAAATTCGATTTGGTGTTAGCATTTTCCTGTTTAGCTCGACGGAAGTTGCGCTCAGATGTAGATCAAAATTTCAGAACGCTAACGACATCTTGAATATTTTCTGAAAGCCAAAATTTGGGGTAGAAAAATATATATTATCACCCCACAAAGTCAGGGATCAGTTTATGTATTGATTATAATATAGAATTTATAATAATAATAATAATATAGACTTTATGTTATCTATATCTATATATATTTCTTCTCCCTTCCCACCCTAATTCAACATAAACATTCTATATTGTTATCTATATCTATAAAAGTGACGAGGGTGGACGTTGTGTAAGTATTTGCTATGTAAATTCATCATATGTGTTTTATTCTTATTATTCCTTAAACTACCTGAGTAAAACCGGGCTAAACTGCTAGTCCATATCTATAAAAGTGACAAGGGTGGATGTTGTGTAAATATTTGCTATGTAAATTCATCATGAGTTTTTTATTCTTATAATTCCTAAACCAACCGGGCTAAACTTCTAGTTTATATCTATAAAAGTGACGAGAGTGGATGTTGTGTAAGTATTTGATATGTACATTCATCATATGTGTTTTATTCTTATAATTTCTTGTGTGAAACCGGGCTAAACTGCTAGTCTATATCTATAAAAGTGACGAGAGTGGATGTTGTGTAAGTATTTGCTATGTACATTCATCATATGTGTTTTATTCTTATAATTTCTTGTGTGAAACCCGGCTAAACTGCTAGTCTATATCTATGAAATTGACGAGAGTGGATGTTGTGTAAGTATTTGCTATGTACATTCATCATATGTGTTTTATTCTTATAATTTCTTGTGTGAAGCCCGGCTAAACTGCTAGTCTATGTCTATAAAAGTGACGAGGGTAGATGTTGTGTAAATATTTGCGATGTAAATTTATCACATGTTTTTTATACTTATTATTCCTTGAACTACCTGAGTGAAACTGGGCTAAACTGCTAATAACAAATAATTTGTTTATGTGAATGCGAAACATTTTCTTCTACTTTATGGGACATGTTTTTTCAGGACGTAGTCGATCATTGACTTACACTATCGCCTATCCCTTGACGCTCTTCTCACTTTTCTTCTTGTTATTCCTTCTCAAACCTATTAAGCCTAACTCTCGTTGCTTTCTACTGTCTCTTTTTCCCTGTAGCAATCCCGTTGATATTATGTTCTTCCTCCTATGTGTCCCAGAAATTTCTTTTTTTTATAAGCGTTTCACCCCGAGCAAGGCATGTCACTGTCACTACTGCGCAGAGGGCTACATAGAGTGGAGAAAGGATGATTAAATATAGGAAATGTCAGAGGGTGGGTGATAGGCGGGTAAGGATACCGAGAATGAGGGTTGGGTAGATGAGAGTGTTCTGAGAATAATTGGGAGTTAGTGTGATAGGAGGTGTCCATTGACCCTACATTTAAACACCTGGAGATTGTAACTGTCGAGAAAGCAGAGTTGTGGAAGGGAGCACCAGTGATCTAAGCTCATCGGAGCAGAAGCCATGCAAGTACTTGTAGAAGAGGCACAGGGAAGCCACATCACGCCGGTGAGAAAGTGGTTGCAGCCGGTCTGCCAAGTCAGTATCAACCACGTTACAGATCCTCCTTTGTATTTTGTCAAGAAGCCCAAGGAGAGCAGCAGGGGCACCCGACCAGATATGGCAGCAATATTCAATACACGGGCGGATGGTAGATTTGTATATGTGCAGAATAGATTCAGGTGGGAAAAACTTCCTGGCCCTGCACAGGGAGCCGACTTTCATAGCAGCAGATTTGGCAATGGATTCAATAGAGTCATTCTATTTGAGGTCCGCCGAAAGTGTAAGGCCAAGGAGGCGTAGTATTTTACTCTCTGGGAGGCTAGACTGTCCCATGCTAATGGGAGGTAGATGCGATTGTCTATGGTGGTTAGTTGATAACAGCTTCGTTTTAGAGGCATTGAAATTTACCAGCCATTTCCTACCCCAGGCCACTACGGATTGGAGGTCCCTTTCAAGTACGGCAGCAATGTTCACTTTGTCGTCCAGACCTGGTTTCTGATCGATGCGAGAGTAGATTGTTGTGTCTTCGGCATACATGCCAACTTGGGATCTAATGGTGTTGGGGAGATCATTAATGTAGATCAGAAAGAGCGTGGGACCTAGGATTCTGTCGTCTCTTCTGATATTAATTATAATTTACCTTTTTATTTTTAACTAGCAGTATAGCCCGGCGTTGCCCAGGTGTAATGAAAGCTTTAAAAGTAATCCAAGGTTCTGGAGCTCAGACTCAGCCTAAAGAATATTTGTGTGAAGTTTCGTGAGAATCGGATAAAAATTGTGGATTTGTATAAAGGACATACAGACAGACAAACAGACACGCACACAAACATCTTGCCTTATATATATATATATATATATATATATATATATATATATATATATATATCCAATTTTCTGCACTATTGTAAGAACTGCAACCTTGAAACTTCTGAATATCGTTTCTTATGTCTTTGTCTATGAGTGTATGATATTTGATTAAAATCGGACCACTCGTTCTATAATCCTATTTTTTCGATTATCGATTTTCGATATTTATCGGGGGTACCTCGACACAAAACCTAGCTAAGTAAATTTAAGAAGAAAATCGGTTCAGCCGTTTCGTAGTCTATAGGTAACGGACACACACACACAGACAAAGTTCCATTTATATATAAGTTTATATTCTCTAAAACCTTGTCGTTCCTCACAAGTTTGGTCCATGGTATTCTCGGTAGCTTTGTTTCTTCGAGTCCCTCATTCATCTTTTAGGAGATTGTTCAGCATTCGCTGTCATATAGGATGACAGACATCACATGACAATCCAGTAACGTTTACTGTGCTTCCAACTAAATTTTCTTGCCTCCCAATACTCTGCTGAGCTTTTGAAATTCGTCCTTGGCCATCCCAATACGCTTTCGGCTTTCAGAGTTGCACTTTCCATCTTCTGTCAGAACAATTGCCAGGTATTTTAAATACTGCACTTGTTTGATTTTAATCTCCCCGAGAATTGGCACTATGGGTTTCTCTGCGAAAAACCAGGTTGTTTATAAGACGGCTTTTATTTCCCATAATCTTCTTTTGAGTAACTCTGGCATGCAATATGCGGACTTTGCGTCAAGTCTACGAATCAAACGAATAATACACAATAATACTCTCTCAATAAGTCTCTCGAGTTATTTCCTCAGATACAATTTCTTCAATGACGCACAACACCGGAATGATTCACAAAACAGAATCCCATAAGACTTCTGCCTGTGTGCTTTATATATACTAAATGTTTATGGGCAGGTGATCCCAGTTGAACAATTCATTCAACGGTTACGTTTGTGGCTTGAAGATTCATGTTCGACCACACCTGTCGTCAGTCACACTTTCTTCCTGCATAACAGTTTCCAATTGACAGCATTAAAATTTTCAGGATCTTTTCTACTATTTCCCCCAAATAATGTAAAATTACTTAAACGGAAAAATTAATTTCCAACCAGAAATTATAAATTTAAAATCATTTTTTTTTGTTTTATTTATTAAATTTTTGACATTCTTTTGACATTCTTTTGACATTCTTTTGACATTCTTTTGACATTCATCATGACATTTATATCAATATTTGCATAGCTTGCTTCGCAACAACTCCATCCATTAGAAAGAAAAATTAACAAAAATTACAAAGTTATTCATATTACTTAAGTGTGTATAATGTTTGAGGCACTTAAGTGTGTATAATGTTTGAGGCACTTAAGTGTGTATAATGTTTGAGGCACTTAAGTGTGTATAATGTTTGAGGCACTTAAGTGTGTATAATGTTTGAGGCACTTAAGTGTGTATAATGTTTGAGGCACTTAAGTGTGTATAATGTTTGAGGCACTTAAGTGTGTATAATGTTTGAGGCACTTAAGTGTGTATAATGTTTGAGGCACTTAAGTGTGTATAATGTTTGAGGCACTTAAGTGTGTATAATGTTTGAGGCACTTAAGTGTGTATAATGTTTGAGGCACTTAAGTGTGTATAATGTTTGAGGCACTTAAGTGTGTATAATGTTTGAGGCACTTAAGTGTGTATAATGTTTGAGGCACTTACAATGAAATTTGTTACAATCTTCAATTTGTAATTCGTATGCTGCGATGTTTTTTTTTGTTTTTTTTTGCCAAACGTTATGTTTGGCAACATTCCTCATTTCATTTTGATGAAATCCATTTACAATTTTCGAGAATTTCAAAACTTTCCAAAAATAGGGCTCCAAATAACAGTTCAGATTGCTAAGTGATTTCTCTCCTTCAATATTGGAACGAGTGCTAGACAATCTCATCAAAGATGAAGGAAAGATTTGAAGCAACCGAAATCTGGTTCCACAGAAGGATGCTGAGGATGGATGGACAGAACATGTTAGCAACGACGAGAATTTGGAGTCGATGGAAACGAAAACTAAACTTATCATTAAAAGACAGCAGAAGTTTTTGTTTCATGTAATGAGGAATGAGCGCTTGGAGAATCTGATACTCACAGATAGATGGAAAAAGAGACAGCGAAAAACAACGCATGACATACTTGATAAGCTTAAGCAAAAGGATGTCGAGGAGGGTTTGGAACGAGGAACAAGAAAATGGCTGTTATGTGCTACAACAGACAGGGAGATGTGGAAAGACATGATCCCCTACGTCCTGAATGTACACGGAATATTAAAAAAAATAAACTTATAGTTTAAGCTCGATTAAAAGACTGCTTTTCTTCCTCCCTTAACCACTCGATAGTTGCCAGCGTTTGCTCTTGAGTAGTGAGGTACGTGTCCAAGATTTGCGAACAGTAATTATCTTACTTAAGACATCTTGTTTCTTGCCGTGAAGAGGCGGCAGATCGTGAGAAAAATCAGCCCAGGAAGTAAAAGTCTGAGTTGAAACGTAGCGGTCGTTATACATGGACAGTTAACCGCACAATACGTAATTGATAATTGGCACGTATCGAGGACTGATTGGTGGATGTACCGTAGTTTATTTGATAGCGACATTTGGAATCAGATTTCGGGGTGCAAGTTCGAATTCCAATCGGGTTCATTACATCTACTTACTAGCAAATATCCTTGATAAATATATGAAACCATTTCATAAGATATTCACTCGCAAATGAAGAATTATTCTTATGTCCTAAAATATATTTCTAGCTTAAATAGCTCACAAAAATATAATTAATCGAGCTAGCACACATACACTTTATATATATATATATAGTCATCCGCATACATATTTTTTTCGCTGTATCACAGCTCATCAATACGGTTAGTCAACCGATTGCCTTTTTAGCCAGGATTGAAACCCAACCGAATTAGCGTCACTCGGCGATTCTACCTCTGAGCTATTGGCACCCGGTTGAGGGAGGCAGATTTTTAGCGTGTACATTATCATTTTACACGCCCAATAGCTGAGAGTGTTCTAATTCATTGTTGAATGAACGATGCGTAGATGCCAGAGTAGCTACTGTTTTTCAATGTCTACCATTTTTCCTGAGTGCTCAATCAGGGTGTGAGAGCGTAAATAGTCATCCGCAGACAGATCTGTTTCGCTGTATCACAGCTCATCAGAAACGGTTAGACAGCGGATTGCCTTTTTACTCAGAATTGAAGCCCGGCCGAATTGGCGTCAGTCAGCGATTCAACCTCTCGGGCGCTCGGTAGAAGGAGGCAGACTTTTTAGCGTGTATATTATCATTATACACGCCCAATAGCTGAGAGTGTAAATTAGTCATACATAATTTTTATTTTTATTTTAAAAAGTTTTCTTTAAAAATTCAGTACAATTACATTTGGTCATAATGTAATAAATTTGGGGGCATTTTTCATCGGTTTTAGCGGATTATAGATATTATATATACATGGTGTTTCAAAAAAAATGTACTCACACTTTAACTGTCTTTAACATCTTTTTTTTTTTGCTTTTTATGCAGGTGTAATTAATTAATCACAGCATGGCAGGACACCAATTTAGTTTGGAAGAGAGGAAGTTTGTCCTGAATGTTACTGGAAGACCGAAAACGCCATTGAAGTGCAAAGACAATTCAGAAGGGAATTCGCAAAACCGCCACCAACACGCAGGACCATTGCTCGCATCCGAAACAAATTTGAAGCAGATGGAATCGTCCAGAACTTCAAAAAGAAACGTTCTGGACGAGCACGGACATCCACGAGCCCTGGAAAAGAAGAGCACGTGCAGGAAACACTCCTTCGATCACCATAGAAATCACTTCGACAAACGGTTCGGGAAACCCACATCTCAATAGATAGCGTCTATCGCATCATAAAGCGTCTGGACAATAATAATCATCAATTTGAACATTTGCGGACATGATTCTTCAATTACATTCTTCTTCTGTATTCGAAGCTATTCCATTTCACTGTATGTTCATAAATAAAGATTTTCTCGTCATTTAAAGTGTGAGTACATTTTTTGAGACACCCTGTATATTAGACTGAGTCAATCTATAAAATTAAAATAGACAATATTGCTAATTTTGTTCTATTTTGAATAATAGAAGAGCTTTTTAGAATATCTAACACTTAAAATGGTGACGTATCATTAGCCATGAATAAAAACTTGATTCTCAAGATTAACACCTAACTTCTTAACGTTTATCCCTGGGCTTTGTTTGTACAAAGGATATTTTGAGAGTTAAACGTATTCTTGAAAAATCTACAGGTTGTTCTCCATTGAGCTTATGGAAGCAGGAAGATGGCTAATGTTTATTGAATTGACCATGTGTCATACATAACCAAACTTCCTACAACTTAAGGTTTATTCGCTATCATCACAAGGTTGGAGAATGGAAAGTGTGGAAGAATAAAAGTCTACTTTTCTATGTTTAAATAGAAATCTAAAGTTATTTTATAAATGAAACTTTGTCTGTGTGTGTATGTGTGTGTGTATCTCTGTGTGTGTCTCTGTGTGTCCGTTACCTATAGACTCCGAAACGGCTGAACCGATTTTCTTGAAAATTTACACAGTTGTACTATAAGCGATTGCAAGTGTTCTTAGCTAGTTTTTGTGTCGAGGTACCCCCGATAAATATCGATAATCGAAAAAATCGGGTTATAGAAGGAGTGGTCCGATTTTAATCAAATTTGATGCACCCATTGACAAAGACATAAGAAACGATATTCAGAAGTTTCAAGGTTGCAGTTCTTACAATAGTACAGAAAACCGATAATATATATATATATATATATATATATATATATATATATATATAAAAGGCAAGATGTTTGTGTGTGTGTCTGTTTATCTGTCTGTATGTCCTTTATACAAATCCACAATTTTTATCCGATTCTCACCAAACTTCAAAATTTGACACCAAATTTGACTTACATCCATTCATTTTTCTTTCAGTCTACGGTTTCGCTTTAACTGGAAACAACTATTGCTTTTTAGTCTTTCGTGCCAACGCCCAAAGAGTCTGAGCTCAAGGACCATGGATTAGTTTTAAAGCTTTCATTACACCCGAGCAACGTCGGGCTATACTGCTAGTTTATTAATAGAAAAGAATAACATGAATAGGTAGAAGTTAAGCGTTCAACGAGAAACAGTATTAAGAAGTTAAGGGTATCAAGAGTTTGTAGTAATAACTTGTGTGCATGTATGTATGAACGTTATACTTGGGTAGGAGTGTCATTGAAGTATTCGCTCAGTCTAAAAGGTTTTCCGTGCGGTTATCAAGTAAATGTAGACGGATGAACGATGAAGAGGAAGGAGGTGAGAGAGAAAGAGAGAGGTAATAATAATAATGATCGCTTGACCTTTGACAGGGTACGTGTTAATTACGCTCGTATTCTTCTCTGGCGACAGTCGAATTTGCTCCGACTTTTATTTCGCTTGTGGGGTTCAACAAGGTCATTAGGGAATTCTCTCCCGGGTGTGATTCTGGCCTTTATATTTGACAACGAACAAACTTCCCGTCGGCTTGCGAAAAGGGTCCGTAAAAAGAATTTGTTTCTGATAATTGAAGATTATTTGAATTTTGTGTTTAGATGTTTCCTAGTTTTCTTTTGGTCGAAAAACATTTGGCATCAAGGTCTGAAATTAAACCAGCTTTGTTTTGGATCCGCTTGGATTCGAGTCATTTTTTTTTATTTCTAACAAAATCAATGAGTCAGTGATTAACATTTGAATTTTAAATCTAGATCTTGTTTTGTTCACTACAAGCTTCATCTTTTGTAAATGGTCAGGTTTTTACATTTACTGTTTGATATGGATGTGAAATTCTATCAATTTTGCTGGTTGCTATTCTTTTTCTTTTTCTCCGAAAGACTTTCACACTGTTGTTGATGTGAAATCTTATCAATTTCTCTTATTTCATCAAGTCTTTTTTCAGAAAGTCTATCTCTATTGTTGATGTAAAATTCTATCAATTTCTCTTATCTCAGGAATTCTGTCCTCAGAAATACGTTCAATTTATTGTTGATGTGAATTCTATCAATTTCTCTTATCTCAGCAAATCTCTCTTCAGAAATGCATTCTATTTATTGTTGATGCCAAATTCTATCAATTCCTCATACTTCAACAAATCTGGCTTCAGAAAGACAGTCTCTTAAAGAGAACATTAAGAGAATGTCTTTCTGACATTTCATACTCTGAAACTAATCTGATCAATCATTCTTCTGATATTTCGTGTTCTCTTCGAATCCCTTTTTACGGAATCATGTCTTATTTTGGTTTCCCTCTTTATGTTTAATTCTTCTTTTGAATTTTTATTATAAATTTTAAAAATTATTAGATCTTTTTTCATTAATATTTTCACTACTGGTGTTGATGATTCAAAAATATCTAAAACATACTTTTATTTGTGAAATTGTTACCAAGTAAAAATGATACAATCTTCACCTTAGAACAACAACATTCTAAAACATAATTGAAGTGTTCGCAGAGAGTAAATAAAAAAGAAATAGAAGAAAAAAGATAATTGCCATTTTAGCTGCTCAAATGGCGGCGCTCTTGTTCATAATTAAAGGGCAGATAATCCCTGTTTTACATATTGGTTAATTTTTCCTTACTTCTGCTGATTTTCATCTCTTATTTTCTTGATTTAAAAAAAAATACATATGATATTTTAGCTATTTTAAAAAATGTATTTTTAGTGTTGCTTTATTTAACGTCGTTACAGCAATATTTTATTTAAATTACTATTTTTATTTGTCTATACTTCTGTCCATATCCACTGGGCCATGTGTTATCATGTTGATTAGTAACAGTGACTTGACCCAAAGAATTGTGAGTTCAATACCAGGCTACAGCAGATATGAACAAATAACTTAGTAAGTTAGGTTAAAGGAAGATAACTCCTGACTACCAAAAGTGGCTTCGCACAAGCAATGAGAATTACATACACCTGTGATCGTAAGAAAGCCGGAGCGTACAGCGGTTGAAAAATTGTAAAAATGACAACAAGGATGAGGACAATAGTCCAAACAATGTAAATATTGTCCTTTTTTTATTGTTGGTTTATTTAACTGGTGTAGGTCGCTCTCTAGAGCGAAGAAGCTTAAAATTGAAGCTTATTTCCGTTTCATCGTCAAATAAATTTGAATTGTTATTTCTTTAATAATATTCTGAATATTTTATAATAATTATTATTTGAGTCTTTGTAAATTTTTGGAAATATTTTTTTATAAATTTTATAATTTTTAATGGAGAAACAAACCTATTCATTTATTGTAAGTGTATCAGGGTTGACAAAAGTGAATAGCTAATTTAAATTATGACAGAGTATGACTAGCCTTCCCCCATCCCCTTTTTAGGCCTTGTGCCACATTTGTAAATATATGTACAATAAATATTGAAGTTCTTGAGAAGTTCTTGGGAAGTTCATAGGAGTTCTTTAGAGTTTTATTGGAGTTCAGTAGAACTACTAGGCAGTTGATATAGTCGACAGTTAGCCGAATACTAAGGAGTCAGCTTTCAGTCGAAGATTACCAAGTTCCTAACATTGCCCGATTAAAACTTTCAGTGCAGAAACTACTACACAGCATAATTACAATAAAAGTTATTGACTGTACCAGAAAAGTATTTTGATCGTCAGCATGGTCCTGTTTAGGAAGACAGGGGAGATAAGCAGTATTCGCCATAACTTTTTTGAGCTTATCAGGCAGTCTAAGAACTACCGTTTTCCGGTTTACAAGACGCTGTGACTCGGAAGATGCACCATATTATTGGAAAGAAATTTCTAAGAAAAAAATGTCATTCTCATAGAAAAAATTAAATTCACCCGCCCTTATATACTAGCGGCACGTATTGTTTACATTAATCCATCATCCGATTCTGTTTGAATGGCAATGAGATACTAGTTGGTGTTTAGTAAATATAATATACATATTTCACCCTCAAATCCAAAAACTGCTGGATTCATGCGAAAGCTCTAAACTATCATAAGCATAGCCATCACTACTGTCAGTCATGTAAAATAATTGATCAGCACTACCAACCATGTCATGGTGGTAACCCTGGTGTTAACTAATACATTCGTCATGGAAGACTCACATATGTTTTTAGGAAAATATGCGTCTTGTAAGTCGGAAATACACGGTAATAATTTAGGGAAGAGACAGACACCCATTTTTTTATCACTACAATCTTCACATTTTCGGTTTTGTTACAGAGGTATTTGTGTAAAAGAAATAACATTGAAGATATCGATTAATTCCCTTTTAATTATTTTTTTTGGAAAAAAAATTGATCCCAACTGTAATGAAATATTTTTAAAAGATATTCAAGTGTTGTAATTGTTTTATTTCTGATACTAAACATTAAAATAGACATAAAATATTTTTTGTTCAGCTTTAACGTTTTTTCAAAGTACAATTAAATGCTATGCAATTATATATTTGCCATTATTTGCAATGACAATTCGCTGAATTTTCCATTATTTGCATCGACAATTAGCTAAATTTTTGTTTATTTCCAATGAAAATTTGCTGAATTTTGCATTATTTGCAATGACAATTCGCTGAGTTTTCCATTATTTGCAATGACAATTCGCTGAATTTTCGTTTATTTGCAATGAAAGTTCGCTGAAATTGACATTATTTGCAATGACAATTCGCTGAATTTGCTATGATTTACAATGACAATTTGCTGATTTTGCCATTATTTGCAATGACAATTCTCTGAATTTGCCATGGTTTGCAATGACAATTCACTGAATTTGACATTACTTGCAATGAAAATTCGCTGAATTTGACATTATTTACAATGAAAAATTCGCTGAATTTTCGTTTATTTGCAATGAAAATTCGCTGAATTTGCCATTATTTGCAATGACAATTTGCTGAATTTGACATTATTTGCAATGACAATTTGCTGAATTTTCTATTATTTGCAATGACAATTCGCTGAAATTGCCATTATTTGCAATGACAATTCGCTGAATTTGCTTTGATTGGCAATGACAATTCGCTGATTTTGCCATTATTTGCAATGACAATTCGCTGAATTTTCGTTTATTTGCAATGAAAATTCGCTGAATTTGCCATTATTTGCAATGACAATTCGCTGAATTTTGCATTATTTGCAATAATAATTCGCTGAATTTTGCATTATTTGCAATGACAATTCGCAGAATTTTCGTTTATTTGTAATGAAAATTCGCTGAATTTGCCATGATTTTCAATGAAAATTCGCTGAATTTGCCATGATTTGCAATGAAAATTCACTAAATTGGACCTTATTTGCAATGAAAATTCGCTGAATTTGACATTATTTGCAATGACAATTCGCTGAATTTTCGTTTATTTGCAATGAAAATTCGCAAAATTTGCCATTAATTGCAATGACAATTTGCTGAATTTGACATTATTTGCAATGACAATTTGCTGAATTTTCTATTATTTGCAATGACAATTCGCTGAATTTGCTTTGATTGGTAATGACAATTCGCTGATTTTCCCATGATTTGCTATGACATTTCGCTGAATTTGACATTATTTGCAATGACAATTCGCTGAATTTGACATTATTTGCAATGACAATTCGCTGAATTTTCGTTTATTTGCAATGAAAATTCGCTGAATTTGCCATTATTTGCAATGACATTTCGCTGAATTTGCCATTATTTGCAATGACAACTCGATGAATTTGCCATTATTTGCAATGACAATTCGCTGAATTTGCCATTATTGTTAACGACACATTTGGAGTAAAATTTCCTTAAGTTTTGATCTGAAAGGTTCATCAGTGAACATTTTAATCTGGTTCACTACAGTGACAATTTCCAGTTCCTGCCATACAAACGCTTCTAATGCAGATATGCTTGATAATTCCACTGTTTTGTTGTTGATGTTAATTACTCTTAATCTCTCTTATCTCAGCAACTCTAGCCTCACAAAGACTTTTTTTGTCGTTGATTTCAAATTCTATCAATTTCACTTAACTCAGCAAATCTCTCTTCAGAAAGACGTTCTATTTATTGCTGGTGTAAAATCCTATCAATTCCTCTAACCTCAGCAAGTCTATCTTCAGAAAAACTTTCACTTTGATTTTGTTGCGAAATTCTACCAATTTTTCTTATCTCAGCACATCGTTCTTCAGAAACTCAGTCAGTCAATCAGTCGGTTCCATACGTGATACGCGCTTGTGCAATCATATCTCGAATTGACAGGCCTGAATGGGCAAAAGATTTTCCCGCAGTAAGTTGTCATTTCTTTCTACTGTAGACTAGCTTCCAACCAAGACAATAGAAACCAATCTGTCTTGTTGCTTAACCCACAGCTCGAGAGAATAGATTTTTTTTATAAGCGTTTCACCCCGAGCAAGGCATGTCACTGCCACTACTGCGCAGGGGGCTACATAGAGTGGAGAAAGGATGATTAAATATAGGAAATGTCAGAGGGTGGGTGATAGGCGGGTAAGAATACCGAGAATGAGGGTTGGGTAGATGAGAGTGTTCTGAGAATAATTGGGAGTTAGTGTGATAGGAGGTGTCTATTGACCCTACATTTAAACACCTGGAGATTGTAGCTGTCGGGAAAGCAGACTTGAGGAAGGGAGTTCGACAAGCGGGAAGAACGAGAAAAGAAGCTGTTGGAGTAGAATTTACGGTTACATCTTATTTGTTTAACTGTAAAAGGGTGGGACCTAGTTGCTAATCTAGTATCTCGTGTAAATTCGTGCTTAGGCGGCACCAGTGATCTAAGCTCACCGGAGCAGAAGCCATGAAAGTACTTGTAGAAGAGGCACAGGGAAGCCACATCACGCCGGTGAAAGAGTGGTTGCAGCCGGTCTGCCAAGTGAGTATCAACCACGTTACAGATCCTCCTTTGTATTTTGTCAAGAAGCCCAAGGAGAGCAGCAGGGGCACCCGACCAGATATGCCAGCAATATTCAATACACCGGCGGATGGTAGATTTGTATATGTGCAGAATAGATTCAGGTGGGAAAATCTTCCGGGCCCTGCACAGAGAGCCGACTTTCATAGCAGCAGATTTGGCAATGGATTCGATATAGTCATTCCATTTGAGGTCCGCCGAAAGTGTAAGGCCAAGTAGGGTAATTGTGATTGCAATGAATTCGAACTCAGTTCTCCGATTTCTAGTTCTGAGTCGATATCCACTCCACTGAGTTGAAATCATTTTCCTGTCATTCTTTTTGCATGAGATTTTGTGTTAAATAGCTGAAGTTTACTTTTTTCGGTTGACGATGGTAAATTGCCTTGCGACCGAATACTTATTGACATGTTGCAGCTTCTAGATGTATTATGTGTGCAATTAATATTGCATTTCGATTTCAGTACTCTCAATGAATAGTATCCTTGCGATCTAACCAATGCATAACAATAACTTAATAGGATACAAATCCTTTATCATCCATCAATTATCTAAAACACACAAAGTAAAATTGAACAACAGCAAAATCGGATCCAAACGATTTAAATCATCTTGGAAAGACCCAACTATATCAAAGTCAATTTTCATACCAGCAAAAGTGGATTCAAACGACTAAAAACATTTTGGAAAATCCCAGACCATGAAAAATTCGCAATTCAGTTTAAAAATTCTGGATCCTGATTGGATAGAAAATCGAAAATTCATATATGACATTTTTTCAAACCTAGAAGTGAAAATACTTACTGTAGCCGGCAAAATGTAAACAAGGCTAAATTTACCAAGCATCATTGAGGCTCCTATACCTTTCTTCCAGGTTTCCGTACAATCATAGAATTTAAGCAACGCCAACAATGGTCAATATCTAGATGGGAGACCGCCTGGAAATAACAGGTGCAGTAAGCTTCATTGTGCGTGTGGTGTAATGGATAATGTGTTATAATTCAAATTCCAGTCGGGTTCGTTATATTCACTTACTAACTAAGAATATTTTTTGATAGGCCCTTATCACTACTACTCCTCTAACTACGCCTCTTTTGTACCATTAGAATTCTCTGTAGAGTAGTAGCCGAGAGTCTCGACAGATGGTATTGTTTTGATTTCTGTGGTGAGGGATAGCACATGCCATACACAAGAAGTATTTTTCCAGGCCTAAGCTCAAGAACATGCTAAAGAATAGATCTCAAATTAGGACGAAATGTAGACATGAGAGAAAATATCTATTCGGCCCAAGAGAGTCATGGATTGGAAAGTAGAACAAAATGAACCTAAATTTCAATAGGGAAAAAGACTAAATAAAATATGGAAAACAGTTGGTCGATATGAGGCGGAACAGGACTGTATTTGTTTATAATTACGAGAACAGGTCGTATTGACATTATTTAACATTTTTCGTGGATGTGCGTTGTGGTGCAGTGGATATTAGCACGAAACGACAAATCGAGGAAGCCGAGTTAAATTCCTTGAATTCACTTACGCACAAATATCCTTGGGAAAGGTATTAATCCGTCTCTTCATTCCAGTTTTGGGTTAAATAATTAGGACAGATTTGGTTCTATAGCCTTAGCTGGCAACCAGTCTACCGCAGAAAGCAATGGCAACCTACTGCGGGATAATCTTCTGCCCAGTTAGTGATGTCTCTTTCGAGACATGATCGCCCAAAACGTGTATCACGTATGACAGTTAAGTGACTGACATTGTTCGGACAGTTGTTCTCATCTTTATTGCTATGTTTGCGACGTTTCGGCCGTTTTAGACTCCAGCCTTCTTCAGTCGCTAGGAATTTCGAACTGAATTCTTTGTTTCGATGACTGGGATAGAACATTCTCATTTCGTGTGCCATGCATCTTCCGGTAGCCATGACATATCTCCCTTTAACTAAACTCTTTAAGTTATTTAGTTCTTGTAGCCTAGTATTGAACTCACAACTCTTATACTCCAGATGAGGACAACAGTCCGAACAATGTAAATAACGGTACGCTATATAATTTGGTAGAAAGAAAACATGATAAAACGAAACCAGCCTAAAGATCCTATGGTTGAAACTGCAGTAGCTTGGTAAGCTGATTATATCTTTTGAGACAATAATTATGAATATTACTCAACGAATTAAATATAAATCACTTTGTAAATCTGTTATAATTTATCGAATTCAGGTTAGGCTTTGTCCTGTAGTTGATTTAGACAAGCTGAACTCACACACACACACATGCACACACACACACATGCACGCAAGTACACATACACATAAAAACACACACGCACATATATCGTTTATTCAGTAATGAATTAGAACACTCTTAGCTATTAGCGTATGTTTACATGGTATATCACACGCTAAAAGTCTATCTTCTTCTACCTAGCCCAGAGGTAGAATCGCCGATTGATGTCAGTTTGGTCGGGTGTCAATCCGGCTAAAAGCAATCGGCTGTCTAACCGTACTGGTGATCTATGATACAGCGAAACAGATCTGTCTGTAGATGACTACTTACGATCTCAAACCCTGATTGAGCACTCTGGAAGAAAGGTAAACTTGAAGAAACAGTAGCTAACTTAGCATCTACGCATCGTTCATTCAGCAATGAATTAGAACACTCTCAGCTATTGGCGTATGTTTACATGTATATCACACGGTAAAAGTCTGACTTCTTTTACCGAACGCCTATAGCTCAGAGGTAGAATCGCCGACTGTCAATTCGGTCGGGTTTTTATCCTAGCTAAAAGCATTCGGATATCTAACCGTATTGGTGATCTGTGATACAGCGAAACAAATTTAACATGACTAATATATATATATATATATATATATATATATATATATATATATATATAAAATCGCACATTGCGTGCTAGCATAACTAGTACTCGTAATATAACAGAGCTATAAATTATATAAATTATACATTAATAACTCAATTAAGAACCACAAGATAGCAATGAGCATGAAACTCAGAGTCGTGCTACCTGTGAGGAAAAATGTCAAATTAACTGAAATAACAGCTTCAGTTTCCTTTCTTTCAAAATATAGTCTGTTTTAAAGACAGGGTATAATTGATTTCTATTTTTTCTAAGATTAGGTCATTTGAAGTGGTGTGCAGCAATATGAAACTATTTTCGAGGGGCATGATCAAATTTGTTTGGCCTTGAAACATATTGCGTCATCCGTGATTGCCTCAGATTTTTATCACGCCCACTGTCTCGAAGGTTCATTAGTTTTCCACGGCAAATGTCTGCGATGGACATTACTCCATGCAAGTTCACAAAAATCGTAAAGCTGCCTTACAGATAGATCGCAGATAGTTTTTGGTGACGCTCCTTCAACTGTCCGTCGAATCATCAAGGCAAAGATAGAAACTGGGTCCACCATTCAACATTCAAAAAGCTAAAGGAAATGCGGTCAGAAGAGAAAAGCAACGCCTAGAGATGACGCATAAGTGATCAGGTAAAGTGTGAAAATTCTAAGATGTCTTTATTAAATCTGTTTACATTTATTTTCACAAGGGTATATATATATATATATATATATATATATGTGTGTGTGTGTGTGTGTGTGTGTGTGTGTGTGTGTGTGTAAAAATTTACAGTTATAATCTGAGGAGAAAAAGTCTTATAAAAAATAAGACAAAAGTTTTGCCGTGTGTATATTTACAGCACACCGCCTTTATTTTACATATTTATTTATTTATATATTTATTTCATTGTTTGTGTTAGTAACTCTAAAAACGGTGATAGAATTCTGGAATACATTGAAAGATGTTCACGATGTTGGAAGTAATTTTAGAGATACTTTTTGGGCAGTTGGGTGACTAATCGATCGACAAATGCCCTTCTGACCTTTCTTTCAGTGTCGAAAGCGGAACCTAGTCGATAAATAGATGGCACACTCGAAACGACTAAATTTTCTTACTTTCTGTTCCCTCTGCTATTTTTAATACCAGACATATCATTTATACTTCGTACTTTTTATTATTTTTCATGAATAATAGAGCATTTATCTAATTGGTCTGATAGAATTAAGGTATAGTTTTGCATATCTCGCTGGAAATGCTGCTAAGTATTGATCGTTTAGATGGAGAATTTGTTTTATTCATGGGTTACCATTTTTATTTCCTTAAAAATGTTCTTTTCGGTTCATTTGGCATTTTAATATGGTCGAGACATTTTCGGTCTCATTTTTTTTTTCATTTATCTATTTGATTAACCACATCCAGTTGGCATATTTCCTACCATTTAAGAGATATGACACCTTACTGTACGGGCACCAGCAGTCCATTACCTCTGAAAAAGAATTTATGCGAATTTGATTTTTAACTTACTTAAGTCGATATTAATTTTTAAATTGTTAAAAAACGTTCAGATTTATTAATCTTTTATTCACTTATATTGTTTAATTTTTCCTCATGAATTACAAATTAATGTTTTAAGATATTCTTACTTGTTATGTATTAAGGGCTATTTAGACAAACTAAGATATATATATATATATATATATATATATAATGTGACACTTCGGAACGACAAATCGGGGAGATGAGTTCGAATGCCACTTGAATCCATTGCATTCACTTACGCGCAAATACTCTTGGGAAAGGTATTAATTCGTCTCTTCCTTCCAGTTATGGGTTAAATAACAGGACAGATTGGGTTCTATAGCCTTGGCAGGCAACCAGTCTACTGCAGAAAGCAATGGCAACCTACTGTGGGATAATCTTCGCCCAGTCAGTCATGTCTCTTTCGAGACATGATCGCTCAAAGCCTGCATCAGGTATGGCACTTAACTGACTGACTGACTGTTTAGAAATGAATTGAGTTCTTTCGGTGATTGGCGTTTGTATACACTGCTTATATAAAACTCCTTTAAAATTTCCAATCGCCTATGTCTTAGTGGGTAGAGACACCGACTAACACCAAATCGGTCGCGTTTTGATTCCGGCCTAGACGCAAGTGGATGTGTCTAGCCACACTGATGAGCTGGGTTCCTGGGGAACAGGCTTGTATGTATATGACTAAAATATATATTATTTAATTACTTACTTTTTGGTCATAATAAAATTAGACCAGTACGCAGTTGTATTAAAAAAGTGTTCAATACAATTATGTTGTAGAACTTTTGAATATTTTTCATTTGTAAACTAGTTTCTATGCAACCTAGGTTTGTACCATGTGGTGTCTTCAGGTGATTTTCAAAAACTGAATTTACCGTTTTTTTAATAACGCTTACATAACTGGGAATTTTCTGAACGCTCCCGTAAAAGATTTTTTTTGAACGCACAATTTTCAAAAGTAGAAGAAATTATATCCTATCTGTCGATTTGTATCATTCTAATTCTACATATATTCTACCTGCCTATCTATTTCAATCTTTTCATATCTATCTATCTATCTATCTATCTATCTATCTATCTATCGCAGATTTTTTTTTTTTTATTTAAGGTGATATGTTTTTGATATGTCCCGGAAAGGGATATATATATATTATTCGAAGTAGCTAAGTGGTTTTGGCAATGTAACCAGGTATGACAATCTAGCAAGTAAACGTAATGGACTGGTAGTCGTCGTAGTTTTATGCAGTACGCTTAGGCGTAGGCTTATGCAATAGGCGTAATTAATGAGTGTTCCAATCGGCGTAGTCTTAGGCGTCCCCGCCTTAGTGTCTATTTTTGGCTGACACCAGCCAATCACATTCCTGTGAGGGGGAACCAAGGTGTATGCATATTCATTACATCAGTTTTTGTAGTGTAATTTATTGTTTTAATGAGGAATAAAATATTGTGTTTGAGGTATATTAACGCTGGCATTGATACAAACGGTCGATTCATTAAATATATGTGTCAACATGAACCCAAGATTATCCAGGATTATCTTTTTTTTCCTCAAATAAAGCTTCTCTTTTATGACTTATACGTCTTTTACTAAATACTTGCAAAGATCCCCAAACAAATGACAGATATAAATATTTTCCTTCAGATGGAAAACAGGATAAACGATATTGATATTTTCAGCCGTTTCCTTACAGGGAAAATTTGGTTTGGTTGTTTTGTTTTTATGGCATATTAACCTCGGCGGGTCATTTATTGCCAACTAAATTTTATTTATTGCTGGTAATACATTTTTCTTTCAACAATTTTATTGTTGTTTGTATATAAGTTTTGTGTCTAGTAATACATTTTCTTTTCGAGTATCAAGATTCATTGGGATTTGTTTTTAAGGGCGGGGTCGCATGTCCTACGCTGTTATTTAACGCATAACTGGAAGGAAGGGACGGATTAATACCTCTCCCAACGGTACCAGTACTTAAGTGAATGTAGGGTATTCAACTGGAATCCGAACTCGGCTCACCAATATCCACTGCTCCACAACGCACATCCGTCACTACACGCTTACAGCACCTGGTATTCTCAAGCGGTCACCCATCTAAGTGCTGACTAGGCTCAACGTTGCTTAACTTCGGTGATCGGGCGAGACCCGGTGTAGTCAACGTGATATGGCCGTAAGCACGCACATCAGTCACTAAATGCTTACAGCACCTGGAATTCCCAAGCGGTCACCCATCAAAGTACTGACTAGGTTCAACGTTGCTTAACTTCTGTGATCGAGCGAGAACCGGTGTATTCAACGTGAGATGGCCGTAAGCCGGAAAAATTTGGCATTAAATGACCAAACAGCCTTTATTACATTTTAGTGATTATTTTGTTATTGTTCTATCAGTCGATTTTCAAGTAGATATCTGCTGGACAAAACAACGTAAAAGTAGATATTATGTTTTTTTGTTTTTTTTTACTAATGTTCACCAATACAAGGTTCAAAGGTGTAGGGGCCTCGGTGATCCTTGTTAAATTGGTCTTATGCCAAACACGTCCGAAATCCCTACAATTTAAATTTCATAAGGTTGAAGGTTGGTTGTTGAAATGTTACAGGACAAAATATTTTGTGTGTACATTAAAGCAAAGATTTATTTACAGAATGACAAACGTGAAAGAAGGAAAATATAAGTGAAATTTTGTTAACTGAACACTATTATATATTTGCGAAAAGAAAAATTTTCATTGAGAAAATGCATGAAACTTTGTAGTAAAAATTGTTCGTAGAGAAGTGTAGGTATTAAAAATGTCCGCAGAGGTTGGGAGTTCATGGTTGTTTAGTAGCGGAATGTAAAGTTCTTATCATTGCACGTGTTACGCTGGATCTTAGGTGTGACAGCCAGAACTGGTTGAACTAAGGAATGTAGCTTATCAAACCACTACCCTCTAAATAGCAATATAATAACGAGGAACTTGCGTGGGTTCGTCTGTGAGAGAGAGCATTGAGAACGGAAAATAATTCCTCACCCATAAATCTGCGTAGATACTTTTGAACTCTATCAAGGCTGGTAATTTTTAAACACAACAATATCCAAGGGGAAATCAAATCTTTTTTTAGAAAAGTAATATTATGCATAATACCAGAAAGAGAGAGTTGAAATTTCTGTGAGAAGCATTAAAGCGGGTACTTCTTATTTATTCCGTTTGTAGTGAAGAGTAATTGTATACCGTTGCAGGTTAACGGAATTTGGCCTTATGGAAGATAGCCCACTATAATTAAAAAATGATTATAAATCAAGAAAGGCAATTTGCGTATAAAAAAACATTTATATATACACGTGTCAATTAATGTTTTACAAATAAAGCAATACTTGAAGGATAGGTCCAACGGAGGTTAAAGTTTTTATGACAAATAATAATGAGCTGAAAGAGATAAAAGGATTAGGAATGTGGAGAATGTTCATTTTGAAGTTGTCACTTCTAAGGTCAGTAAGTCAGTAAGTTGGTTTGTGAGGAATGTCTTTGAAGAGGTCACTCCTGAGGTCAGTAAGTACTTTTGAGACAGGGAAGGAGTGAGAAGTGAATGGAGGAGAATATATTAGCCGCTCGACTTATGTCAAGGAGATATGATTACATTCTTCTCATGTCACCGTCAGTCGGTCTGTCTTTCTGTCTTCGAGTCAGTCTGCCTGTCTGACGATGCTTTTTGTCTCCGCTTTTTGGATCAGAACAGCTCGTTTCGAATTTCATACTTGTATTTGATTCCGGGCTTCCCATTGGCTGGTAAATAAAATTCGCCTAGGCTCGCGAAATGGAAATTTGATATCTGATTAATTTTTATTTTTCAACCGGAACATCCGCGGGAACGCGGATGCGCACGACGAGTTTTATTCATTTGCTTTTTAGTCGGTATAGAGCCAACATCCGGTTCCTCACTTTTGCTCGGTCGGTATCACCACAGCATGAAAAAATCTTGGCATATTTCATACGCACAGGGCATTAAGGCAAGAACGACAAGATAAAACAACGCATAACATTGATTACAGAACAAGGTTCAGGAGAGATAATTGTTATAGGACCTACTCTTTTGTACTATAATGAACTCTTCCTATGATTATGAACGCCGGGTGAATATGTTTCTCGGAGCGGAGCTGAGTTAGGTTAAGTCATCCTGGTCGAATAAATGGCATTCATACTGACGTGTAACATTCATGTATTTGTTTTCCGTTTAATAACTATGTTTCACTAATTCCCGAGTTCGAGTTTTCTTCCGGACTTATTCTGGGTCCACAACAATAATAAAAAGACAAACATTTTTAAGAGCTACAAATCCAAGAAATTTTGGAGAGCCATGATCGACCACGACCTAACGGAATACGGTACATTGAAGAGGAATAGTATTTTATTTTCAAACGGACTTCTCATAAAATTCAGCATAATACGTGCCTCATAATAAATAATTTGATTTGTTGTAAGGAGAATCATATGAAATTAAATCAATATTTTTATTCGATTTCTTAGCAGAAGACTACAAAAAAAAACGTATAATTGTTCCTTATAACAACTATTTGTAACAGAAGCGCACATATATACAGAAATCAAAAATTATTAACGGTCTGCCTAGGAGATGAATCATAAATCAGTCAATATCGACAAATTATTAATGCTCAGCTTACTGCTGGATGCGTGTATTTACTGAGCCACGATGCCCAGAAGTTCCAAGGTGTCCTTTTATTTAACCCACAGCTGAGTCATGAGATTAATTCATACACTTTTAAAATACATTTGTTTTAATGTGAAAATAGTTTTCCATTAAAATAAAACTAGTAAAAAAATTCAAATACTTAGGAAGTGTTTTGACAGAGGATGAAAAATGCGACAGGTACACGTCAGATAGATAGAGGGAAAAAGGGACAGAGGAAAGCAGCGGATAACATATTTGAAGGGCCTGAGCAGGTGGATGACAGAAAGGAGGCTGAGAGACGTTACAAGAGAAAGCATGCTAAGAGTCACCAAGGATAGGGAGACGTGGAAGGCCATGATTGCCTACGTCTTGGAAGGATAAGGTACATCGAAGAAGAACATCCAAAGACGAATTGGCAGTGTGTTGAAATTCAAGGAAATCTCATTAGAAACCAGGAAAAGAGTGCTAGATTGCTATGTGATATCTGTCCTTCTGTATAGAAGTGAATGCTGGACGATCTCATCAAAGATGAAGGAGAGACTTGAGACAGCAGAAATGTGGCTTTACAGAAGGATGCTGAGGAGACCATGGACAGAGCACGTGTGCAACGATGAAGGGATGCAAACGAGAAGAAAACTGATAATAAATATCCGGAAAAGACAAATGAGGTTCCTGGGACACGTCTTGAGGAAGGAGGGCCTGGAGAACTTGATTCTCACAGGTCGGATAAATAGAAGAGAGCGGAAAACAGTTCAAGACGTTAGGTCTGAGCAAATGGTTGACGGAGTGGGGCTGGAAGAGATACCAAGAGAAAGATTATTGAGAGCAACAAGAGACAAGGTCAAGTGGAAGTTCATGATCGCCAACGTCCTGAAGGGACACGGCACCTGAAGAAGAAATGTCTTTTCAGAACATAGGCGATCATGGATCTCCATGAATTACTTTCATTCGTAACTCTTAGTAATTTTTTTTTACTATCTATCTTAATACTTGTTATGCCAAGCATATACTCAGGCTCGTTAGGTAGGTTTCTTGCGACTTTTCCCAGCTACCTTCAGTATGTCTTGTGTGTCAAATTTTATTATCATTCTTCTCTTATTAAGAGACCAAGAAATTTAAGATCGTTCTGTTTCTACGTGAAAGTTTTATTTTTATCTATATTTCTGAGATGAGGTAGTATTTACATTATTTACATTATTCGGACTATTGTCCTCATCTTTATTACAATTTGTACAACGTCTCGGCCGTTCTACGATCCAGCCTTCTTCAGGTGCTAGGAATTTCGAAGCAAACACTTTATTACGATCATTGGAGTATATCAGTTTCATTTCTTGTGCAAAGCCTCTTTTGGTAGTCAGGAGTTATCGCCCTCTATCCGGAATCTCTAAGTTATTTGTTCGCCACTGTTGTAGCCTGGTATTGGTATTGATCTCACAACTAATTCGGTCAATCACTGAAACTAACCAACGCTTATATCCACTGTGATTTGTATCCTTAATGATAACAATAACTGAATTTTTAGGACTTATAAACCTAATGTTCTGTAACCATTTTTACCAGAGTTTATATTGCAATTTTTTTTTAGGTTATTGGTGTTCTTTATTATTTTTTATGTTAATGGGTTCCTATAGTCTTTTTTAGTATTTTTTACCAGAGTTCATATTGCAATTTTTAACACTAGTGATTTTCTCAAGTTTCAATATTCCTAGCATCTGAAGGACGCCGGAAAGTACAACGGCCGAAACGTCGTACAAATGGCAATAAAGATGAGGACAATAGTCCGGATAATGTAAATAGTTTTATTTTAGTTTCTACTTCCCTTAAAACTTCGTCAATGCACCCATTTCAGTTCATTGTATTCTCAATATCCTTCTGTAGAACTATATTTCTGTTGCCTCAAGCCTCTTTTTCATCTGGAATGAGATCGTCGATCATCTGATGCATTATAGAAGGACTGACATTATATAGCATTGCAAAAGCATTTCTTTGAAACGAAATATTCCTGTTTCATAATATACTGCTTAGGCTTTGAAAAGCATCTGTGAATGCGGCTCCAAATATTTAGATGGTCGGGGCTTGGAAACTAATTTCTCTATGGCAATAGTTCAAAGATTTAGCTATAGCAACCATGGGAAATATCTGGTTTGCAACAGTCAGTTTAGTGCCATACGGTATACCCGAAAGCGACACAAGTGACTGGACAGAAGATTTTCCCACAGTAGGTTGCCATTACTTTCTACATTATACTGGTTTCCAACCAAAGATTTAGAACCCAATCTGTCCTGCTATCTAAGCCATAGCTAGAGCGAGAACGATTGGTTTTCTTTAGTATTTTTATGTTAATGTTTTCCTCTAGTACTTTTAGTAATTTTTGCCAGAGTTCATATTTGAATTTTTGACATTAATGATTTTCTCAGGTTTCGATATTCCTAGTATCTGAAGTACGCCGGAGCGTACAACGGCCGAAACGTCGTACAAATGGCAACAAAGATGAGGGCAAATCCCAAGGTTATTTGCGCCTATATGAATGCAACGAATTCAACTGGTATTCGAACACAGCCCTCCGATATCTCGTTCCGAGTCGAAGCCCACTGCACCACCAGGTATATGCATCCATTGTAAGATTCACGACTTCTAAATGCAAGTTATGTCGTAAGCAATTTATAATCATCGATCACTCTTAATTCACGATGAACAATTCTACTCTTAATGAAGCTCCCGGCTTTAAACGTTTGTTAGATTCCAAATTTACCCGAGATCTCAAAGGGAACTCATAAATAATATCAATTGCTAAAGATGTTAAAAAATGGTCGGGAACTTATACAAGTCGAGAATGTATCTGATTCCTGCAATTCTAGTAGCTTTAGAAAAGCCAGAACAGACCAAGTGTGTCTTATTCCAGTAATATGTGGGCTGGGGCTGTTCACTCCTCACATCACAGATTAGATGGTTATCACGTGACTCACGTGGACTTACTTTCAGGGGTGAAAAGGAAGGTACTCTGTTTCGGAACAGGAAAGGGTTATTTCCCTTGGAATATGTTTTTATTTGTCCTGACAATTACATAAAATATTTCCTTTTCTCATTTAATTTTCTGTATGTCTTATGTTGACCTTTGTAAAAACTTTTAATTCATGTTTGATTCTATGTTAGACTCAAGCATGGCCTAAACGACGGCTGTATTACGTCCAAAAAACTGTTTCCGTACAAACATCAGATCCGTGGCGGACTTGGGTAAGAAATGGCTCGTGAATTTTAATGCTTCCAAAACGAAGCTGTTTTCTATTAACCATCAGAGACAATCGCTCCTAACCCCCTTTAGCATGGATCAGGCTAATCTCCCTGAAAGAAAAACACTGCGCCTCCTCGACTTAACTCTCACAACAGACCTCAAGTGTAATGACAATATAGAATCCATAGGTCGGTTCTTTGTGTAGGGCCAGGAAGTTTTGTTTTTTTTTCGTCTGAAACAATCCTGCACATATATAAATCTACCATCCGCCATTGCACTGAATATTGCTGCCATATCTGGTCTAGTGCCCCTGCTATCCACCTAGGTGTCCTTGACAAAATCCAATGGATAATCTGTAATGTGTCCGATCCCGACTTGACAGCTCGGATACAGTCACTTTCTTACCGGTGCAATGTGGCTTCCCTGTGTCTCTTCTACAAATACTTTCACGGCTTCTGCTCCGATGTACTTAGTTCACTGGTATCCCCTATATATAAATTTACTTGAGCCACAACCAATAACTGTAAACGCAAATTCTACTCCATCAGCTTCTTTTCTCGCACTTCCTACCTGTGGAATTCCCTTCCATTTACTTGCTTTCCCGACAGCTATAATCTCCAAGAATTTAAATGTAAAGTCAATACTCATCTCCTATCTCACTAACATGCATCCTCTCTCCCATGCTTCTTTCTCCGTTCACTTCATTCTCATCAGTATTCTCATCTTCTCTTACCAACTTCCTGACACCCCCTATAACCTGTCACTCTTTCTCACAACTTTCCTCCTATGTAACCCCCTGCAAAACGTGGCAGTAAAATGCCTTACTTGGGGCGATATGATTATAAAAAAAACATAGATGTTTTCCAACATCGAGAACAGTCTGTACCTAGATTGGTGACCGCTTAGGAGTATGAAGAGCTGTAAGCTTGCTTGTGCGGTTGATGCAATCTTAGTAATCGGGGTACAGGTTTCAGTGTAAGTTGGGCTCGTTATATCCTTTTACGCACAAATAACACTGATAAAGTTGTCTATCCACCTCTTCATCCTTGAACTATGGATTAATTAGTGGTCTACTTTCTGATTATTTTAAGCATGTGAATGTTGAGAATGACCCAGAACTACATCACAGATCTATTAAATGTAGTTTGTTGAAACATTTTATTCCCTCCCGTAATCTATTGATTTAAACTTCTGTTGAAGCTGTGCAAGGATAATTATAGCGCTTCTGGCCATAACACGATGAAACACCAGTTCCCCTACGATCACCGAAGTAAAGACAACATTGGTCAATGTCTAGATGGATGACAGCTTGGGAATAACAGGAGCTGTAAACATTTTTATATTGATTTTCTTTAAAAGATTGAAAAACTCAAATGCACTAATTTCTTAATATTACATAAAATATTTCCTTTTGTCATCGCGTTTTGCATTGTGGTGCAGTAGATATCGGCACTGAATGTGAAATCGGAGAGCCGAGTTCGAATTCCAGTTAAATTCGTTGCATTCACTTACGCACAAACATCGCTGGGGAATGTATTAATCCGTCTCTTCCTTCTATCTCTGGGTTAAATAATAGGACAGATTGGATTTTATAGTCTTCGTTAGCCTATAGTCTACCGTAGAAAGTAATGGCAATCTACTGCAGAAAAATTTTATGCCCAGTCAGTCATGTCTCTTTTGAAATATGATCACCCAAGCGTGTAACACGTGTGGTACTTAGCTGACTGAAAATTTAATAAAAAACAATTATTTGAAATATTTGGGTGTTGATATCTATACCTACAAGAAAACCAATGTATTTTGAGTTTCATTATGAAAAGGAGTTATTTAAACATTCAGAAAATGAAATCAATCTTATTTTTGATGGTTTATAAAAAAAAAGACTACTAGGACAACGTTGATGCAATTTCACATATTAAAACTGCTATTTTGCTATAAACTGCAAATGAAATTAAATCGATATTTCTAATTAATTTCTAAAGGAAGCTTTATTAAAACTCACGGGAGACGTCATATAAGTAACAACAAATCAAGTTAAATCAATATTATATATTTGATGTCGCAAAAGAAACTGTTAAGAAACATAGCGTTAAATTGTTTTAAAAAATTACATTATTTTTTAAATGAACACTAAACAAATTAACTCGGCAGTTTTCGTTGATTTCCCAACGGAAGTCTCATAAAAATAACGTAAAGTCTGTTTTTTTCAAAACTGATTTAAATAAGCAACAACAAAATCAAGTTAAATTAATATTATATTTGTGATTTCCCTAAAGAATATTTCAAGAAAACCTGCGTTAAATCGTCTTATAATAAAACCATTATAACCGCAAATAATAGTAAAACATAGTAAGTCCGTCGTTTTTGTTGATTTCCCAACAGAAAACTCATTCAACTCGACGTAAATGATTTATTATAAAATTCGACCTAACATGAAAAACAACAATCAACTTAAAATAATATTATATATATATGGTTTCTCAAGCTAAGCTGTTAAGAAAACCAGCGTTAAGTCGTCTCAGTAAAAAATATTTTTATTGAAAAGAAATGTAAAACATATTGAATCAATAGTTTTCATTGATTTCCCAATAGAAAACTGATGAAATCTAACGTAAATTGTGTCTCATATAAACTGATTATATATAGGCAACAACAAATCAAGTTTAATCAATATTATAAAGTTGATATCCCAAACGACGCTGTAAAAAAAACAACGTTAATTTCTCTTACAATAAAACTATTATTTCCGCAAAGGACAACAAATGAAATTAAATCAATATTTGTCGTACATTTCCCAACAGAAAAATTACGAAGCCTAACGTAAATTGTGTCTTATAAAAACTGATCTTAAGAACAAAGTTTGAACAAAAGAATCTGAATCAATATTATATATGTGATTTCCCAAAAGAAGCTGTTAAGAAAACCAACCTTAATTTGCTTTATAATAAAACCATTATTTTTACCTAGAGCAGCAGAATATATTAAATCAATATTTCACGTAGATTTCCCAACAGAAATACCAATAACCCCAACGCATATTGTCTTATAAAAAACTGATTTCATATTAATAACAACAAATCAAGTTAAATCAATAAATTCCAATAGATGTTCAGAAAACCAATGTTAAATTGTCTATTAATGAAACCATTATTTTGGCAAACAGCAAAACATCTGAAATCAAAATGTTTAGTTGATTTCCTAACAGTCTCATGGAACCCAAAGTAGATTATGTTTAATAAAAAAAAACTCATTATGTGTAAGTAAGAACAACAAGACAGTAATCAATATTAAATAGCTGATTACTTAAAAGAACCGTCAAGGAAACCTGTACTCTGCGTGTTGTAAAATAAAACCTCTTGTTTTGGCAAGGAACAAACCCTCAACTTAAAAGAATATTTAATAATTGTGTGAATTGGGTCTTATAATAAAATTGATATATTCGTAAACAGCAAGAAATCATATTGAATCAATATTTTCTGTTGAGTTTGCAATAAAGACTCCCGAACACCAACACGAACATATCACATAAAAAATCAAAACAAAACAAAACAAAAACCACTGATTTTATCTTCGGGAAAAAGGACAAAAAACAAATATAAAATGATATCATATACTTGATTCTACCAAATAAAACCTTAAAGAAAAGCAACGTAATTTTTGTCTTGTAATAAAACTGACGTTTTTGCTAAGAACAACAAAACAATATTTTTCATTTAATTTCAAACTGAAGCCTTCAAGAAAACGACATGAAACATGAATTTAATAATAAAACGATATTTTTGCAAGTACAACAAATCAACTAAAAATCAATATTTCTTGCTGATTTCCCAGTAGACATCGCCGAGACAATGTAATGTGTGACTCATTTTAAAATCGACATTTTTTCAAGAAAGAGCAAATCAATTTAAATCAATGTTTATAATTGATTTCCCAATAGAAACCTCACGAAACCCGACGTAAAGCGTGTCTTATTAAAAATGATTTTCATGTAAGTAACAAGAATCAATTTAAATCAATAATGTATCGTAGTTTTCCCAAAAGATGTTTTCAAGAAAACCACCATAAAATTTATATTACAAAACTCTAAAACTATGTAACGTGCGTCTCATAATAAAACACATAATTCAATAAATCAGCTTAAATATTCATTGTGTTACTTGATTTCCCAATAGAAAACTTCAGGACAAACAGAACTTGTTTTGTATTTAAAGCAACAGTTTTCTAAGAAAAAATGAAAAAGTATATTTTAAAATCAATGTCCATAGTTCATGTATATTTTTTTAATCTATGTGTCCCATAAATGTAAAAAGGATTTTTTCTAACTGAAACAAGATCACATTAATATATTTCTTTGATTTTTCAACAGTATTCTTCGGGAAAACCGATGAAGACCTTATAAACCACCATGTTTTTCACAAGTAAACAAATCCCCAGTCAATACTTTTGGTTGATTTGTCCAACAATCTCACCAAGCAAACCCAATTTAAAATTTAGTTCTGATGGCATTTTTTGCGGGAGGGATCTACAAACTTTGCTGGTTGGCGTAATGATTACCCCAGTATAATATCAAATAAAGGTCTGCGACCAGATATTGTTCTTCTATCAAAGGTGAACTATAAAATCATCCATGTTTGAATTAACAGTACCATATGACAGCCGGATGGAACAAAGTCACGATTATAAAACTAATAAATATGAAAATCTAGAATCATAGCAGATAAATGATGGGTATGATCTAATTGTTAGAGGAGTGGAAATTGGAGCAAGGGGTTTCGTTGCAGACATTCTGAGATTAATTCCTGGGCCAAAGGGCGTAATAGGACCAAAAATGTAAAAGGCTTAATAGAAGTAACTGAAATTAGTTCTATGTGGATATGGAAAAAAAGAAATATTCCGTGGAGTGTTTCAGCGAACATGAAGGCATAACATGACTGATCATGAATGCGTAATGAGGTTCACGTTGCATCCTCAGAACGTGGCATTTGCCGTTTTTCGGATTCTTCGTAAATTTAATTTCGCCGTTAGACATTTGAACTAGTATATCTACAACACACCTGTATATCGTTATAATGGGGCCTCACATCAGTGAGGGGACCGGTGTGCAAGTGAAACAGTTGAGAGGAAGCCCCAAAACGGTGCACATTCTCTCCTGATGATCCCAATTTAAATTTAAATTCGAGAGAAACACATTAAAAGAATTCAATGAAGTCATATGCCGTAGAGAAGCTCGGTGGAAATGTCAATGTCATGAGGAGCACTGCACATTAAGCTCGCTTCGGGTGACTTTCAGTTACTTTCCAGAAATTTCCTTCTTTTATCCTATATTAAAACAAACATTTTTGTCAAGAAATAACAAATCAATGTTTATAGATAAATTCCCAACAACCTATCAGTGTCAAATTCTCCAAGTCATCTTTCCTCGTTATGCTCTTTAAAAATATCAACTTTCTCTTACTGGTTTGTTCTTTTTGTCTCCGTTTTCTTTAAAGCTTCTTCATTGCTCACGTGTTCAGTCAATGGCATTTCCTCCATCAATTTTGTAGAATAAAATTTATGTTGCTCCAAATTTGCTTATTCATCTGTAATTAGTAGTCCAACATTAACTGCCATATAAGACGACCGCTATATGTATACAATAAAGTAATATTTTCTTTCTTTGTCTATATTTCTGAGATGAGGTATTGTAATCATTTACATTATTTAGATTGTTCGGACTGTTGTTAGAATCTTTATTGCCATATTCACGAAGTTTCGGTTGTTATACTCTTCGAATTACCATACCAGGTATTTGGAATTTTGAACTGAACTCTTTATTTCGATCACTGGGGTAGATTATTCTCATTCTGTGTCATGCCACTTCTGGATTTTTAGTTATCTCCCTTTAACATCCTCTAAGTTTTTCTTTACGACTACTGTAACCAGGTACAGAAACCACAACTCTTTAGGTTAAATCAGTGGATCGAACGAACTCTTTTTTTAACCACTGGGCCATTTGATGGTCGGAGCATACAACGGCCGAAACGCAGTGAATATGACAATAAAGATGAAGACAACAGTCGGAACAATGCAAATAATTTAAAGTAACATTTGTTTTTATTTCAAAAGGAATCTTCCTGTTTCTTAAGGATTTGCTTAGTTTTTGGAAGGCATCTTTCCCTATCCTAATGATAATTCACATTTCAGTATAGCAGTTGCCGTTCTTTATTAAATCACTCCCGGCGTGATTTGTTTTCTAATAAAAAAAGAATGATTTATTATAAGTAACAAAGAATCAAACACAATGACTATTACATATTAATCTATATTTCTAAGAATAGGTAGTACTTTTACTATTTATATTATTCGGGCTATGGTCGTCATCTTCGTTGCCATTTCCATGACGTTTCCGCCGTTGTATCCTCTGGTCTTCTTTAAGTGCTAGGAATTTCGAACCGAACCCTTTATTACGATCACTGAGGTATGTCATTCTCTTTCTTTGTGAGCAGATTCTGGTGGTCAGGAGTTAACTCCCTTTAACCTAACTCACTAAGTTACTTGTTCACCAATGCTCTAGCCTGGTATTGATCTTACAATTCTTTGCGTCAAATCAGCGGAACTAACCAACGCCTATATCCATTGGGCCATAGAAAGTCGGGAGATAACTCAGGACTACCAGAAGCGGGTCACAATAAATTAAAATGTTATACCCCAGTGATCGTAATAAAGGGTTCCGTTCAAAATTCCTAGCAACTAAAGAAGCCCGGAGCCTACAACGCCCGAAATGTCTAGGAAATGGTAAGGAAGATGAGGACAATAGTCAAAATAATGTAAATAGTGTAGATATAACATAATTAATTTGGCAAA
Source organism: Ascarosepion bandense (assembly GCA_037127315.1). Classification (NCBI taxonomy): domain Eukaryota; kingdom Metazoa; phylum Mollusca; class Cephalopoda; order Sepiida; family Sepiidae; genus Ascarosepion; species Ascarosepion bandense. The sequence goes on from JBBBDQ010001143.1 coordinate 43,536, forward strand.
AACAAATCCTTCAAGACATCCTATTTGAAATATGAATCATATAAAAAAATGATACGACTTCATTCACTTTCAAATCGCCGTCATCAATATTTCTATTCATATAGCAAATATTCTCATAAGCTCTTCTTTTTGGTACCTGCATCACGTGAATTTAAGCCTATTACTACATAGGCAGTTATGTCTCATCGTTTTACTGTCGAAACAGCAAGAGATAACCGTATGTTCTGTTATAAATCTTTTTGTCTATACTATTTAAAACTCTTTTTATGTTTCGGACTACATATAATCTTCAAATATTCACATGTAACGTAGTCATCTTCCGTTTTCTTGAACTTGTTCTCTTATTGTCCTTTCTTCTTACTTAAGTTTACTTATTCTCTATAAGCGTTTTAGTGACATATCCACGTTACTTAGAGGAAAATGACAAAATAAAAGTATAACAAATCATCTTGAATCAATTTTTACATTCAGTTTCCTAACAGAAACTTCAAGAAACCCGAACAAACAAACAAAAATGAATATTTTAACAAACATCTTGAATCAATTTTTACATTCAGTTTCCTAACAGAAACTCCAAGAAACCCGAACAAACAAAAAAAATGAATTTTTTAACAAACATCTTGAATCAATTTTTACATTCAGTTTCCTAACAGAAACTTCAAGAAACCCAAACGAACAAAAAAAGGAATATTTTAACAAAGAACCACAGAATTTTTTAAAGTCATTTCACCCCTAACAAGGCGGTACCGCCACTAATGTGCAGGGGGTTACATAAGAGTAGAAGTTTTAGGTATGAAGAGAGTGAAGAGAAGGACGAAACATCTACAGGGGGTGAAAGAGAAAGGGCAAAAGAATGTGACCACAAGAATGAAGACAGTTACGAAGATAGAGCGAAAGGAAAAAACAAGATACACAGGGTGATGTGGAAAGGGCTAAAGGTAAGGGGATAAGAATTGGGAATTGACTTTGCATTTTAAATTCTTGGAGGTTGCAGCCGTCAGGAAAGTAAGTATATGGAAGGGAGTTCCACAGGCGGGAAGCGCGAGAAAGAAAACCTGATGGAGTAGAACTGTCGTCTGCATTTGGTTGATCTAACTGTCAAGAGGTGGGACCTTGATGCCAGTCTAGTTGCCCGAGTAAATTCTCATGGAGAGGATACCAGTTCTTCGGAGCAGAAGCCATGAAAATATTTGTAGAAGAGACAGAGTGAAGCCACATCCCACCGACGAGAAAGTGGCTGGGGTCGAGCTGCCAGGTCGGGACCAATCACATTACAATTTCGGAGACAAAAAAAAAATGCCCCCCCCCGTCCCCGGCGGTTGAGAGCTTATGATAGGAAGTTTAAGATTACCGGTTATTATTCATTTTCACGTGCAGACCCATCTTCACGAAGTGATCAACCTGCCCTGCAATGGATTCGTCTATCGCGCTATGAAACCCTACGTGATCAGTATGCTAAGCTCTTCTTGATCATTATGCCTTGCGATTTATCTCGTAGACAGGAAGAAAAGAGATTCATTCACAAATATTTCCTAAGGTATTTGTGCTAACATCAAGACACTTTTCTGTATGACGTGTCCATTCAGAACGTGGACGATTATGGTTCTCCACAATTCCATATCCTCTGTAGCTCTTAGTCTTTATGCTGTCCCTCTTAATACCTGTTCATCCAACCATCTCCACAAGCTAATTACATAGGTTCATTAATGCTTTCCTCTAGCTCGTTTGCCTTGAACGTGTTAAGTGAGTGTCCAATTTTTTGAGCCCTCATTCCTCATTCATTCTCATGTGCCATGGACATTTCAACTATCTTTGTTTGGTTCCAAGTATAAGTTTTTTTTTTCCATTTTCACTAGAGCTTAGTCGTTGCTCACACGTTCAGTTCATGGTATACTCAGCATGTTTCTGTAAAACTACATTTATTTTGCCTTAAAGTTCTTAGTCTGCGAGGAGACTGTCCAGAATTCACTGGTCCCGGATATGACAAAAAAAAATTGCATCCAACAACAAGGCCTCTGATTTTAAGTTTGTGAAGAGCGTGGAAACACCTATTAATTGCTGTTGATCCTAGGTCCACACTATCCCGAGGTGGTACCACCTGTTAGGGTCACAGTTATAGAAAAAATATTTAAACCCTAAACTGGGGTTACATTATGAAACTTTAAAAACAGGCTTTTATAATGGAAATTCTAATAATACTTTTTTGAAGGAGAAAATATTACCAGTAATACATTTTTTTAAGCAAAAGATTTTACCAACATTATATTTTTAAGGAAAATTATTACGAACAATATATTTTTCGAAAAGAAGCTATCACCAGCCATACATTTCTGAAGAAAAAAATATTACCACCAATACATTTTTCGGAAAAAACTTATAACCAGCCTTACATTTTTTAATGAAAAAATATTACCAGCAATACATTTTTCGAAAAGAAAGTATTACCAGCAATACATTTTTTAAGGAAAGAAATATTACCAGCAATATATTTTTAGAAGAAAGAAATACATTGGACTTTCGACACAACACTCTTTGCTAATATCCGTTAAACCTGATCTACAAACTAATTTCACAAAAACTACATATTTAGCTCATACGAATATACTGTAAAACTCTTGTCAGCATTCTTCTTCTTCAGGTGCCGTGTCTCTTCAGGACGTAGGTGATCATGACCTTGTCCCTGACTCTTGTCGCTCTCAATAATTTTTCTCTTGGTATCTCTTCCAAGCCACGCTCCGTCAACCATTGGCTCAGACCTAACAAGTACGTCTCGCACTGCTTTTCCCTGTCTCCCTTTCATTCATCCGACCTGTGAGTATCAAGTTCTCTAGACCCTCCTTCCTCATTACGTGTCCCAGGAACCTCATTTGTCTCCTCATGATATTTATTATCAGTTTTCTTCTCGTTTGCATCTTTTCCAACGTTGCACACGTGCTCTGTCCATGGTATCCTCAGCATCCTTCTGTAAAACCACATTTCTGCTGCCTCAAACCTCTCCTTCATCTTTGATGAGATCGTCCAGCATTCACTTCCATTAAAAAAGACAGATATCACATAGCAACCCAGCAATCGTTTCGTTGTTTCTAATGAAATTTTCCTGTCTTTCAGTACTCTGCTTAGCTTCTGAAATGCGTCTTTTGCCATGTCAACTCGATCTATATTCTCTGTAAAAACGGTTTAATTTCTATTTTTGTCTTCAGAAATTGAATTAAATCAACTTTACAGTGTTAGCTGCTTGTGGTAAGTCAACTGGGATTCAGTCCATTTTTCAGTCTGTTTTTGTGAAATTTCTTGAAATTATTTTATTTATTTATTTCGTCTTTTGGCCGTCTTTGTTCTTTTTTTTTTTTTCGTCACTTAATTTGTGTAAATAATTTTGCTATTCAAGGGTATTTTCGACTAATGATAAATAGCATCACGGTTCAATTATTTCCATTAGTTTTGTCTTGTAGAAGATTTAAATTTCTGTCTTCGAGAGATTGAATTCTTAACGGCTTGGCAAGCGAACGCAAGCAACATAACTCGACTATATTCTGTAAAAAACGGTTTAATTTCTATTTTTGTCTTCAGAAATTGAATTAAATCAACTTTGCTATGTTAGCTGCTTGTGGTAAGTCAACTGGGATTCAGTCCATTTTTCAGTCTGTTTTTGTGAAATTTCTTGAAATTATTTTATTTATTTATTTCGTCTTTTGGCCGTCTTGTTCTTTTTTTTTTTTCGTCACTTAATTTGTGTAAATAATTTTGCTATTCAAGGGTATTTTCGACTCACGATAAATAGCATCACGGTTCAATTATTTCCATTAGTTTTGTCTTGTAGAAGATTTAAATTTCGTCTTCGAGAGATTGAATTCTTAACGGCTTGGCAAGCGAACGCAAGCAACATAACTCGACTATATTCTGTAAAAAACGGTTTAATTTCTATTTTTGGTCTTCAGAAATTGAATTAAATCAACTTTACAGTGTTAGCTGCTTGTGGTAAGTCAACTGGGATTCAGTCCATTTTTCAGTCTGTTTTTGTGAAATTTCTTGAAATTATTTTATTTATTTATTTCTGTCTTTTGGCCGTCTTTGTTCTTTTTTTTTTTTTTTTTCGTCACTTAATTTGTGTAAATAATTTTGCTATTCAAGGGTAGTTTTCGACTAATGATAAATAGCATCACGGTTCAATTATTTCCATTAGTTTTGTCTTGTAGAAGATTTAAATTTCTGTCTTCGAGAGATTGAATTCTTAACGGCTTGGCAAGCGAACGCAAGCAACATAACTCGACTATATTCTGTAAAAAACGGTTTAATTTCTATTTTTGTCTTCAGAAATTGAATTAAATCAACTTTACAGTGTTAGCTGCTTGTGGTAAGTCAACTGGGATTCAGTCCATTTTTCAGTCTGTTTTTGTGAAATTTCCTTGAAATTATTTTATTTATTTATTTCGTCTTTTGGCCGTCTTTGTTTTCTTTTTTTTTTTTTTTTCGTCACTTAATTTGTGTAAATAATTTTTGCTATTCAAGGGTATTTTCGACTAATGATAAATAGCATCACGGTTCAATTATTTCCATTAGTTTTGTCTTGTAGAAGATTTAAATTTCTGTCTTCGAGAGATTGAATTTTAACGGCTTGGCAAGCGAACGCAAGCAACATAACTCGACTATATTCTGTAAAAAACGGTTTAATTTCTATTTTTGTCTTCAGAAATTGAATTAAATCAACTTTACAGTGTTAGCTGCTTGTGGTAAGTCAACTGGGATTCAGTCCATTTTTCAGTCTGTTTTTGTGAAATTTCTTGAAATTATTTTATTTATTTATTTCGTCTTTTGGCCGTCTTTGTTTTCTTTTTTTTTTTTTTTTCGTCACTTAATTTGTGTAAATAATTTTGCTATTCATGTATTTTTCGACTAATGATAAATAGCATCACGGTTCAATTATTTCATTAGTTTTGTCTTGTAGAAGATTTAAATTTCTGTCTTCGAGAGATTGAATTCTTAACGGCTTGGCAAGCGAACGCAAGCAACATAACTCGACTATATTCTGTAAAAAACGGTTTAATTTCTATTTTTGTCTTCAGAAAATTGAATTAAATCAACTTTACAGTGTTAGCTGCTTGTGGTAAGTCAACTGGGATTCAGTCCATTTTTCAGTCTGTTTTTGTGAAATTTCTTGAAATTATTTTATTTATTTATTTCACTTTTTGGCCGTCTTTGTTTTTTTTTTTTTTTTTTTTCGTCACTTAATTTGTAAATAATTTTGCTATTCAAGGGTATTTTCGACTAATGATAACAGTATCACGGTTCAATTATTTCCATTAGTTTTGTCTTGTAGAAGATTTAAATTTCTGTCTTCGAGAGATTGAATTCTTAACGGCTTGGCAAGCGAACGCAAGCAACATAACTCGACTATATTCTGTAAAAAACGGTTTAATTTCTATTTTTGTCTTCAGAAATTGAATTAAATCAACTTTACAGTGTTAGCTGCTTGTGGTAAGTCAACTGGGATTCAGTCCATTTTTCAGTCTGTTTTTGTGAAATTTCTTGAAATTATTTTATTTATTTATTTCGTCTTTGGCCGTCTTTGTTTTCTTTTTTTTTTTTTTTCGTCACTTAATTTGTGTAAATAATTTTGCTATTCAAGGGGTATTTTCGACTAATGATAAATAGCATCACGGTTCAATTATTTCCATTAGTTTTGTCTTGTAGAAGATTTAAATTTACCGAGAGATTGAATTCTTAACGGCTTCGTGAAGCGAACGCAAGCAACATAACTCGACCATATTCGTAAAAAACGGTTTAATTTCTATTTTTGTCTTCTAGAAATTGAATTAAATCAACTTTACAGTGTTAGCCGTTTGTGGTAAGTCAACTGGGATTCAGTCCATTTTTCAGTCTGTTTTTGTGAAATTTCTTGAAATTATTTTATTTATTTATTTCTGTCTTTGGCCGTCTTTGTTTTCTTTTTTTTTTTTTTTCGTCACTTAATTTGTGTAAATAATTTTGCTATTCAAGGGTATTTTCGACTAATGATAAATAGCATCACGGTTCAATTATTTCCATTAGTTTTGTCTTGTAGAAGATTTAAATTTCTGTCTTCGAGAGATTGAATTCTTAACGGCTTGGCAAAGGAACGCAAGCAACATAACTCGACTATATTCTGTAAAAAACGGTTTAGACTTCTATTTTTTTTGTCTTCAGAAATTGAATTAAATCAACTTTACAGTGTTAGCTGCTTGTGGTAAGTCAACTGGGATTCAGTCCATTTTTCAGTCTGTTTTTGTGAAATTCTTGAAATTATTTTATTTATTTATTTTTGTCTTTGGCCGTCTTTCTTTGTTTTCTTTTTTTTTTTTTTTTCTTGTCACTTAATTTGTGTAAATAATTTTGCTATTCATAGTATTTTCGACTAATGATAAATAGCATCACGGTTCAATTATTTCCATTAGTTTTGTCTTGTAGAAGATTGAATTTCTGTCTTCGAGAGATTGAATTCTTAACGGCTTGGCAAGCGAACGCAAGCAACATAACTCGACTATATTCTGTAAAAAACGGTTTAATTTCTATTTTTGTCTTTCAGAAATTGAATTAAAATCAACTTTACAGTGTTAGCTGCTTGTGGTAAGTCAACTGGGATTCAGTCCATTTTTCAGTCTGTTTTTGTGAAATTTCTGAAATTATTTTATTTATTTATTTCGTCTTCTTTTGGCCGTCTTTGTCTTTTTTTTTTTTTTTTTTTTTTTCGTCACTTAATTTGTGTAAATAATTTTGCTATTCAAGGGTATTTTCGACTAATGATAAATAGCATCACGGTTCAATTATTTCCATTAGTTTTGTCTTGTAGAAGATTTAAATTTCTGTCTTCGAGAGATTGAATTCTTAACGGCTTGGCAGCAAGCGAACGCAAGCAACATAACTCGATCATATTCTGTAAAAAACGGTTTAATTTCTATTTTTGTCTTCAGAAATTGAATTAAATCAACTTTACAGTGTTATTGTTTGTGGTAAGTCAATGGGATTCAGTCCATTTTTCAGTCTGTTTTTGTGAAATTTCTTGAAATTATTTTATTTATTTATTTCGTCTTTTGGCCGTCTTTGTTCTTTTTTTTTTTTTTCGTCACTTAATTTGTGTAAATAATTTTGCTATTCTAGCGGTATTTTCGACTAATGATAAATAGCATCACGGTTCAATTATTTCCATTAGTTTTGTCTTGTAGAAGATTTAAATTTCTGTCTTCGAGAGATTGAATTCTTAACGGCTTGGCAAGCGAAATTCAAGCAACATAACTCGACTATATTCTGTAAAAAACGGTTTTAATTTCTATTTTTGTCTTCAGAAATTGAATTAAATCAACTTTACAGTGTTAGCTGCTTGTGGTAAGTCAACTGGGATTCAGTCCATTTTTCAGTCTGTTTTTGTGAAATTTCTTGAAATTATTTTATTTATTTATTTCGTCTTTTGGCCGTCTTTGTTTCTTTTTTTTTTTTTTCGTCACTTAATTTGTGTAAATAATTTTGCTATTCAAGGGTATTTTCGACTAATGATAAATAGCATCACGGTTCAATTATTTCCATTAGTTTTGTCTTGTAGAAGATTTAAATTTCTGTCTTCGAGAGATTGAATTTTTAACGGCTTGGCAAGCGAACGCAAGCAACATAACTCGACTATATTCTGTAAAAAACGGTTTAATTCTATTTTTGTCTTCAGAAATTGAATTAAATCAACTTTACAGTGTTAGCTGCTTGTGGTAAGTCAACTGGGATTCAGTCCATTTTTCAGTCTGTTTTTGTGAAATTTCTTGAAATTATTTTATTTATTTATTTCGTTCTTTGGCCGTCTTTGTTTTCTTTTTTTTTTTTTTTTTCGTCACTTAATTTGTGTAAATAATTTTGCTATTCATAAGTATTTTCGACTAATGATAAATAGCATCACGGTTCAATTATTTCCATTAGTTTTGTCTTGTAGAAGATTTAAATTTCTGTCTTCGAGAGATTGAATTCTTAACGGTCAAGAAGCGAACGCAAGCAACATAACTCGACTATATTCTGTAAAAACGGTTTAATTTCTATTTTTGTCTTCAGAAATTGAATTAAATCAACTTTACAGTGTTAGCTGCTTGTGGTAAGTCAACTGGGATTCAGTCCATTTTTCAGTCTGTTTTTGTGAAATTTCTTGAAATTATTTTATTTATTTATTTCGTCTTTTGGCCGTCTTTGTTTTCTTTTTTTTTTTTTTTCGTCACTTAATTCTAGTAAATAATTTTGCTATTCAAGGGTATTTTCGACTAATGATAAATAGCATCACGGTTCAATTATTTCCATTAGTTTTGTCTTGTAGAAGATTTAAATTTCTGTCTTCGAGAGATTGAATCTTTAACGGCTTGCAAGCGAACGTAAAGCAACATAACTCGACTATATTCTGTAAAAAACGGTTTAATTTCTATTTTTGTCTTCAGAAATTGAATTAAATCAACTTACAGTGTTAGCTGTTTGTGGTAAGTCAACTGGGATTCAGTCCATTTTTCAGTCTGTTTTTGTGAAATTTCTTGAAATTATTTTATTTATTTATTTCGTCTTGGCCGTCTTCGCTTTTCTTTTTTTTTTTTTCGTCACTTAATTTGTGTAAATAATTTTGCTATTCATATATTTTCGACTAATGATAAATAGCATCACGGTTCAATTATTTCCATTAGTTTTGTCTTGTAGAAGATTTAAATTTCTGTCTTCGAGAGATTGAATTCTTAACGGCTTGGCAAGCGAACGCAAGCAACATAATCCTCACTCCTCATATTCTGGTAAAAAACGGTTTAATTTCTATTTTTGTCTTCAGAAATTGAATTAAATCAACTTTACAGTGTTAGCTGCTTGTGGTAAGTCAACTGGGATTCAGTCCATTTTTCAGTCTGTTTTTGTGAAATTTCTGAAATTATTTTATTTATTTATTTCGTCTTTTGGCCGTCTTTGTTCTTTTTTTTTTTTTTTCGTCACTTAATTTGTGTAAATAATTTTGCTATTCATGGGTATTTTCGACTAATGATAAATAGCATCACGGTTCAATTATTTCCATTAGTTTTGTCTTGTAGAAGATTTAAATTTCTGTCTTCGAGAGATTGAATTTTTGAATGGCTTGGTATGCGAACGCAAGCAACATAACTCGACCATATTCTGTAAAAAACGGTTTAATTTCTATTTTTGTCTTCAGAAATTGAATTAAATCAACTTTACAGTGTTAGCTGCTTGTGGTAAGTCAACTGGGATTCAGTCCATTTTTCAGTCTGTTTTTGTGAAATTTCTTGAAATTATTTTATTTATTTATTTCTTGTCTTTTGGCCGTCTTTGTTCTTTTTTTTTTTTTTTTCGTCACTTAATTTGTGTAAATAATTTTGCTATTCAAGGGGTATTTTCGACTAATGATAAATAGCATCACGGTTCAATTATTTCCATTAGTTTTGTCTTGTAGAAGATTTAAATTTCTGTCTTCGAGAGATTGAATTCTTAACGGCTTGGCAAGCGAACGCAAGCAACATAACTCGACTATATTCTGTAAAAAACGGTTTAATTTCTATTTTTGTCTTCAGAAATTGAATTAAATCAACTTTACAGTGTTAGCTGCTTGTGGTAAGTCAACTGGGATTCAGTCCATTTTTCAGTCTGTTTTTGTGAAATTTCTTGAAATTATTTTATTTATTTATTTCGTCTTTGGCCGTCTTTGTTTTCTTTTTTTTTTTTTTCGTCACTTAATTTGTGTAAATAATTTTGTTATTCATGGGTATTTTCGACTAATGATAAATAGCATCACGGTTCAATTATTTCCATTAGTTTTGTCTTGTAGAAGATTTAAATTTCTGTCTTCGAGAGATTGAATTCTTAACGGTTTGGCAAGCGAACGCAAGCAACATAACTCGACTATATTCTGTAAAAAACGGTTTAATTTCTATTTTTGTCTTCAGAAATTGAATTAAATCAACTTCAGTGTTAGCTGCTTGTGGTAAGTCAACTGGGATTCAGTCCATTTTTCAGTCTGTTTTTGTGAAATTTCTTGAAATTATTTTATTTATTTATTTCGTCTTTTGGCCGTCTTTGTTTTCTTTTTTTTTTTTTTTTTCGTCACTTAATTTGTGTAAATAATTTTGCTATTCAAGGGTATTTTCGACTAATGATAAATAGCATCACGGTTCAATTATTTCCATTAGTTTTGTCTTGTAGAAGATTTAAATTTCTGTCTTCGAGAGATTGAATTCTTAACGGCTTGGCAAGCGAACGCAAGCAACATAACTCGACTATATTCTGTAAAAAACGGTTTAATTTCTATTTTTGTCTTCAGAAATTGAATTAAATCAACTTTACAGTGTTAGCTGCTTGTGGTAAGTCAACTGGGATTCAGTCCATTTTTCATAGTCTGTTTTTGTGAAATTTCTGAAATTATTTTATTTATTTATTTCCTGTCTTTTGGCCGTCTTTGTTTTCTTTTTTTTTTTTTTTTTCGTCACTTAATTTGTGTAAATACCTTGCTATTCATGGTATTTTCGACTAATGATAAATAGCATCACGGTTCAATTATTTCCATTAGTTTTGTCTTGTAGAAGATTTAAATTTCTGTCTTCGAGAGATTGAATTCTTAACGGCTTGGCAAGCGAACGCAACATAACTCGACTATATTCTGTAAAAAACGGTTTAATTTTCTATTTTTGTCTTCAGAAATTGAATTAAATCAATCTTTACAGTGTTATTGCTTGTGGTAAGTCAACTGGGATTCAGTCCGCATTTTTTCAGTCTGTTTTTGTGAAATTTCTTGAAATTATTTTATTTATTTATTTCGTCTTTTGGCCGTCTTTTTGTTTTCTTTTTTTTTTTTTTCGTCACTTAATTTGTGTAAATAATTTTGCTATTCAAGGAGTATTTTCGACTAATGATAAATAGCATCACGGTTCAATTATTTCATTAGTTTTGTCTTGTAGAAGATTTAAATTTCTGTCTTCGAGAGATTGAATTCTTAACGGCTTGAAAAGCGAACGCAAGCAACATAACTCGACTATATTCTGTAAAAACGGTTTAATTTCTGCCTTTTTGTCTTCAGAAATTGAATTAAATCAACTTTACAGTGTTAGCTGCTTGTGGTAAGTCAACTGGGATTCAGTCCATTTTTCAGTCTGTTTTTGTGAAATTTCTTGAAATTATTTTATTTATTTATTTCTGTCTTTTGGCCGTCTTTGTTTTCTTTTTTTTTTTTTCGTCACTTAATTTGTGTAAATAATTTTGCTATTCAAGGGTATTTTCGACTAATGATAAATAGCATCACGGTTCAATTATTTCCATTAGTTTTGTCTTGTAGAAGATTTAAATTTCTGTCTTCGAGAGATTGAATTCTTAACGGCTTGGCAAGCGGAATCTGCTAAATATAACTCGACTATATTCTGTAAAAAAAAACGGTTTAATTTCTATTTTTGTCTTCAGAAATTGAATTAAATCAACTTTACAGTGTTAGCTGCTTGTGGTAAGTCAACTGGGATTCAGTCCATTTTTCAGTCTGTTTTTGTGAAATTTCTTGAAATTATTTTTATTTATTTATTTCGTCTTTTGGCCGTCTTTGTTTTTTTTTTTTTTTTCGTCACTTAATTTGTGTAAATAATTTTGCTATTCAAGGGTATTTTCGACTAATGATAAATAGCATCACGGTTCAATTATTTCCATTAGTTTTGTCTTGTAGAAGATTTAAATTTCTGTCTTCGAGAGATTGAATTCTAACGGCTTGGCAAGCGAACGCAAGCAAATATAACTCGACTATATTCTGTAAAAAACGGTTTAATTTCTATTTTTGTCTTCAGAAATTGAATTAAATCAACTTTACAGTGTTAGCTGCTTGTGGTAAGTCAACTGGGATTCAGTCCATTTTTCAGTCTGTTTTTGTGAAATTTCTTGAAATTATTTTATTTATTTATTTCGTCTTTTGGCCGTCTATGTTTTCTTTTTTTTTTTTTTTTCGTCACTTAATTTGTGTAAATAATTTTGCTATTCAAGGGTATTTTCGACTAATGGATAAACAGTACTCACGGTTCAATTATTTCCAGAATAGTTTTGTCTTGTAGAAGATTTAAATTTCTGTCTTCGAGAGATTGAATTAACGGTTTTGGCAAGGAACGCAAGCAACATAACTCATCATATTCTGTAAAAAACGGTTTAATTTCTATTTTTGTCTTCAGAAATTGAATTAAATCAACTTTACAGTGTTAGCTGCTTGTGGTAAGTCAACTGGGATTCAGTCCATTTTTCAGTCTGTTTTTGTGAAATTTCTTGAAATTATTTTATTTATTTATTTCTGTCTTTTGGCCGTCTTTGTTTTCTTTTTTTTTTTTTTCGTCACTTTCAATTTTGTGTAAATAATTTTGCTATTCAAGGGTATTTTCGACTAATGATAAATAGCATCACGGTTCAATTATTTCCATTAGTTTTTTGTCTTGTAGAAGATTTAAATTTCTGTCTTCGAGAGATTGAATTCTTAACGGCTTGGCAAGCGAACGCAAGCCATAACTCGACTATATTCTGTAAAAAACGGTTTAATTTCTATTTTGTCTTCAGAAATTGAATTAAATCAACTTTACAGTGTTAGCTGCTTGTGGTAAGTCAACTGGGATTCAGTCCATTTTTTCAGTCTGTTTTTGTGAAATTTCTTGAAATTATTTTATTTATTTATTTCGTCTTTTTGGCCGTCTTTGTTCTTTTTTTTTTTTTTCGTCACTTAATTTGTGTAAATAATTTTGCTATTCAAGGGTATTTTCGACTAATGATAAATAGCATCACGGTTCAATTATTTCCATTAGTTTTGTCTTGCAGAAGATTTAAATTTCTGTCTTCGAGAGATTGAATTCTTAACGGCTTGGCAAGCGAACGCAAGCAACATAACTCGACTATATTCTGTAAAAAACGGTTTAATTTCTATTTTTGTCTTCAGAAATTGAATTAAATCAACTTTACAGTGTTAGCTGCTTGTGGTAAGTCAACTGGGATTCGTCCATTTTTCAGTCTGTTTTAGTGAAATTTCTTGAAATTATTTTATTTATTTATTTCGTCTTTGGCCGTCTTTGTTTTCTTTTTTTTTTTTTTCGTCACTTAATTTGTGTAAATAATTTTGCTATTCAAGGGTATTTTCGACTAATGATAAATAGCATCACGGTTCAATTATTTCCATTAGTTTTGTCTTGTAGAAGATTTAAATTTCTGTCTTCGAGAGATTGAATTCTTAACGGCTTGGCAAGCGAACGCAAGCAACATAACTCGACTATATTCTGTAAAAAACGGTTTAATTTCTATTTTTGTCTTCAGAAATTGAATTAAATCAACTTTACAGTGTTAGCTGCTTGTGGTAAGTCAACTGGGATTCAGTCCATTTTTCAGTCTGTTTTTGTGAAATTTCTTGAAATTATTTTATTTATTTATTTCGTCTTTTGGCCGTCTTTGTTTTCTTTTTTTTTTTTTTTCGTCACTTAATTTGTGTAAATAATTTTGCTATTCAAGGGTATTTTCGACTAATGATAAATAGCATCACGGTTCAATTATTTCCATTAGTTTTGTCTTGTAGAAGATTTAAATTCTGTCTTCGAGAGATTGAATTCTTAACGGCTTGGCAAGCGAACGCAAGCAACATAACTCGACTATATTCTGTAAAAAACGGTTTAATTTCTGGTATTTTTGTCTTCAGAATTGAATTAAATCAACTTTACAGTGTTAGCTGCTTGTGGTAAGTCAACTGGGATTCAGTCCATTTTTCAGTCTGTTTTTGTGAAATTTCTTGGGGCTATTTTATTTATTTATTTCGTCTTTTGGCCGTCTTTGTTCTTTTTTTTTTTTCGTCACTTAATTTGTGTAAATAATTTTGCTATTCAAGGGTATTTTCGACTAATGATAAATAGCATCACAGTTTCAATTATTTCCATTAGTTTTGTCTTGTAGAAGATTTAAATTTCTGTCTTCGAGAGATTGAATTCTTAACGGCTTGGCAAGCGAACGCAAGCAACATAACTCGACTATATTCTGTAAAAAACGGTTTAATTTCTATTTTTGTCTTCAGAAATTGAATTAAATCAACTTTACAGTGTTAGCTGCTTGTGGTAAGTCAACTGGGATTCAGTCCATTTTTCAGTCTGTTTTTGTGAAATTTCTTGAAATTATTTTATTTATTTATTTCGTCTTTTGGCCATCTTTTGTTTCTTTTTTTTTTTTTTCGTCACTTGAATTTGTGTAAATAATTTTGCTATTCAAGGGTATTTTCGACTAATGATAAATAGCATCAGCAGTTCAATTATTTCCATTAGTTTTGTCTTGTAGAAGATTTAAATTTCTGTCTTCGAGAGATTGAATTCTTAACGGCTTGGCAAGCGAACGCAAGCAACATAACTCGACTATATTCTGTAAAAAACGGTTTAATTTCTATTTTTGTCTTCAGAAATTGAATTAAATCAACTTTACAGTGTTAGCTGCTTGTGGTAAGTCAACTGGGATTCAGTCCATTTTTCAGTCTGTTTTTGTGAAATTTCTTGAAATTATTTTATTTATTTATTTCGTCTTTTGGCCGTCTTTGTTTTCTTTTTTTTTTTTTTCGTCACTTAATTTGTGTAAATAATTTTGCTATTCAAGGGTATTTTCGACTAATGATAAATAGCATCACGGTTCAATTATTTCCATTAGTTTTGTCTTGTAGAAGATTAAATTTCTGTCTTCGAGATTGAATTCTTAACGGCTTGGCAAGCGAACGCAAACAACATAACTCGACTATATTCTGTAAAAAACGGTTTAATTTCTATTTTGTCTTCAGAAATTGAATTAAATCAACTTTACAGTGTTAGCTGCTTGTGGTAAGTCAACTGGGATTCAGTCCATTTTTCAGTCTGTTTTTGTGAAATTTCTTGAAATTATTTTATTTATTTCGTCTTTTGGCCGTCTTTGTTTTCTTTTTTTTTTTTTTTCGTCACTTAATTTGTGTAAATAATTTTGCTATTCAAGGGTATTTTCGACTAATGATAAATAGCATCACGGTTCAATTATTTCCATTAGTTTTGTCTTGTAGAAGATTTAAATTTCTGTCTTCGAGAGATTGAATTCTTAACGGCTTGGCAAGCGAACGCAAGCAACATAACTCGACTATATTCTGTAAAAAACGGTTTAATTTCTATTTTGTCTTCAGAAATTGAATTAAATCAACTTTACAGTGTTAGCTGCTTGTGGTAAGTCAACTGGGATTCGAGTCATTTTTCAGTCTGTTTTTACGAAATTTCTTGAAATTATTTTATTTATTTATTTCGTCTTTTGGCCGTCTTTGTTTTCTTTTTTTTTTTTTTTTCGTCACCAATTTGTGTAAATAATTTTGCTATTCAAGGGTATTTTCGACTAATGATAAATAGCATCACGGTTTCAATTATTTCCATTAGTTTTGTCTTGTAGAAGATTTAAATTTTCTGTCTTCGAGATTGAGATTCTTAACGGCTTGGCAAGCGAACGCAAGCAACATAACTCGACTATATTCTGTAAAAAACGGTTTAATTTCTATTTTTGTCTTCCAGAATTGAATTAAATCAACTTTACAGTGTTAGCTGCTTGTGGTAAGTCAACTGGGATTCAGTCCATTTTTCAGTCTGTTTTTGTGAAATTTCTTGAAATTATTTTATTTATTTATTTCGTCTTTTGGCCGTCTTTGTTTTCTTTTTTTTTTTTTTTTTTTCGTCACTTAATTTGTGTAAATAATTTTGCTATTCAAGATTATTTTCGACTAATGATAAATAGCATCACGGTTCAATTATTTCCATTAGTTTTGTCTTGTAGAAGATTTAAATTTCTGTCTTCGAGAGATTGAATTCTTAACGGCTTGGCAAGCGAACACCCAAGCAACATAACTCGACTATATTCTGTAAAAAACGGTTTAATTTCTATTTTTGTCTTCGAAATTGAATTAAATCAACTTTACAGTGTTAGCTGCTTGTGGTAAGTCAACTGGATTCAGTCCATTTTTCAGTCATTTTTTGTGAAATTTCTTGAAATTATTTTATTTATTTATTTCGTCTTTTGGCCGTCTTTGTTCTTTTTTTTTTTTTTTCGTCACTTAATTTGTGTAAATAATTTTGCTATTCAAAGGTATTTTCGACTAATGATAAATAGCATCACGGTTCAATTATTTCCATTAGTTTTGTCTTGTAGAAGATTTAAATTTCTGTCTTCGAGAGATTGAATTCTTAACGGCTTGGCAAGCGAACGCAAGCAACATAACTCGACTATATTCTGTAAAAAACGGTTTAATTTCTATTTTTGTCTTCAGAAATTGAATTAAATCAACTTTACAGTGTTAGCTGCTTGTGGTAAGTCCAGCTGGGATTCAGTCCATTTTTCAGTCTGTTTTTGTGAAATTTCTTGAAATTATTTTATTTATTTATTTCGTCTTTTGGCCGTCTTTGTTTTCTTTTTTTTTTTTTTTTCGTCGCTTAATTTGTGTAAATAATTTTGCTATTCGAGGGTATTTTCGACTAATGATAAATAGCATCACGGTTCAATTATTTCCATTAGTTTTGTCTTGTAGAAGATTTAAATTTCTGTCTTCGAGAGATTGAATTCTTAACGGCTTGGCAAGCGAACGCAAGCAACATAACTCGACTATATTCTGTAAAAAACGGTTTAATTTCTATTTTTGTCTTCAGAAATTGAATTAAATCAACTTTACAGTGTTAGCTGCTTGTGGTAAGTCAACTGGGATTTGATCCATTTTTCAGTCTGTTTTGTGAAATTTCTTGAAATTATTTTATTTATTTATTTCGTCTTTTGGCCGTCTTTGTTTTCTTTTTTTTTTTTTTTTTCGTCACTTAATTTATTGTAAATAATTTTGCTATTCAGATATTTTCGACTAATGATAAATAGCATCACGGTTCAATTATTTCCATTAGTTTTGTCTTGTAGAAGATTTAAATTTCTGTCTTCGAGATTGAATTCTTAACGGCTTGGCAAGCGAACGCAAGCAACATAACTCGATATATTCTGTAAAAAACGGTTTAATTTCTATTTTTGTCTTCAGAAATTGAATTAAATCAACTTTACAGTGTTAGCTGCTTGTGGTAAGTCAACTGGGATTCAGTCCATTTTTCAGTCTGTTTTTGTGAAATTTCTTGAAATTATTTTATTTATTTATTTCGTCTTTTGGCCGTCTTTGTTTTCTTTTTTTTTTTTTTTTCGTCACTTAATTTGTGTAAATAATTTTGCTATTCAAGGGTATTTTCGACTTTTACTAAGTTAAAACTTTGTAAGCCTCAGTCACTTTTTCCTTGTTTTTTTTTTTTTTTTTTTTTTTAATTGGAGTAGATAGCTTCTACTATCGCCCGGTCTCACACTCCACCCCCTTCTTTTGAATGAGTTTAGAGGTGATCACCTTGTTTCTTGTTTAGGAAGGGGTTTCCGGTTCATCCCCTTTCTCTGGTCTTGGTGTTAGTTCAGCTGGAAGCTCTTTGCAGTTACGGAGTATGGTGGCAACGTCTTTACATTCTGAGGGTACCGGGTTGGCAGTTTCCTGGTTGCTGCTTCCGACTGGTAGTTAGGAGCCCGAACTCTTGCGTAGCGTCTTGAGAGGCTGCTCTGATCAACAGTTGAATAATACCGGGGTTCTTGTAGTGCCATATCGCGCATGGACGGGCGTCCCTGCATGAACGTTCGGTGGGCAACCCCGAGGCCACATTATGTTGTAGGCCGCGCCAGTCTCCATCCTTCACAAGTTGCAAATGATTGACCGACTGATTCTATTCTAAGACCACTCCTTCACTGAATTACTATGGAAAAAAGCAAACATAATAACAAAACTAAACCAGCTCATTTGAAAACGCCCAAACCTGTCTGCATCTCTTTCACTAACATTCGCGGCATCCGCACCAACTTCCCCAGCGTAGATTCTTTCCTCCATAATAACTCACCTGATATATTAGCCCTATGTGAAACTAATCTTAACCCTTCTATCCCCTCATCTGAGTTCTGCGTTCCTGGCTACCTTCCCCTCTTCAGGAAGGACTCCAATGTTCATATGCATGGGCTTGGTGTCTATGTCAGCGAACACCTTCCTTTAGCTAGGGTGTCATCTTTTGAATCCCTAGATCATTCTTTCATGTGCTTCCGCCTCTCACTTCTCAGCTCGATTAGCTATCTCTTCTTTCTGTACCGCTCTCCTTCCTCCCCTGACTGTTCGTTACTTGACATCATTTCTGACAATATTGACAAAGCCATTTCTACCCATCCCTCTGCCCATGTATTCGTGTTTGGTGACTTTAACGCCCACCACACCAAGTGGCTGAAGAACGCTGTCACTGACCCTGCTGGTGTCCACACCATGAACTTTTCAATCACCCAATCCCTTACGCAAGTAGTGGACTTCCCCACGCGTTTCTCCGACAACCCTAACGGAAGCAACTCACTTCTAGACCTCTGCTTCACTTCCATCCCAGACTCTTGCACTACCAGACAACTCTGCCCTCTTGGAAACTCTGACCACACTGTAGTGTCCGTCAATATTTCACTCCACTCCCGCCCGACCCATGAAACACAGACAAGTAGAATATCATACTGCTATCAAAGAGCAGACTGGGATTCGTTCCGAGACTTCCTCTGTGACATCCCTTGGAACAACGTCTTTAGTCTTCCCATCGAAGAATGTGCATCCGAGGTCTCCTCCTGGGTTAAGGCTGGCATTGATGCCTTCATCCCTGCTAGGAAATTCCAGCTTAAATCTCATTCGTCTCCATGGTTCTCACCTGCTTGTTCGGCTGCCATTGCCCACCGGAATCATTTCTTCCGACTTTATCGTAACTATGCGTCGGAAGAAAACAGGCGCCTTTTCACTTCAGCTCGTAATAAGTGTAAAAGGGTACTTAACGAAGCTAAGATGTTGTTTGCTGCCAGAATGAAGCAACGCATAGCATGCTCTAAATTCGGCTCTAAAGACTACTGGCGACTCTGTAAAAGAGTACTTAACAAGAGCAAGTCCACAATACCCCCGCTAATCAATAAATTTGAGGTCCTCACCTCCCCAGCAGATAAGGCTGAATGTTTTGCCCGCAGATTCTCGAACAATTCGAGTCTGGACTCGTCTGGAGTCTTTACACCCGATTTCTCACCTAGAACCGAGGCACAACTGAATGATGTCCACATTACACCTTCGCTTGTCTCTAAGATAATCTTAAAACTTGACCCTCACAAAGCGAGCGGTGGTGACGGAATCCCAACCATAGTCTTAAAGAAATGTGCCCCTGAACTCTCCTCTATCCTTTCTAAGCTCTACAACCTCTGCCTATCTGCTTCCTGCTTTCCTGCCTGTTGGAAATCTTCCTCTATAGTTCCCATATTTAAAAACACTGGAGAACCCTCTGACCCTGCAAATTACCGCCCTATCAGCCTTCTTCCGATCTTTGGCAAAGTGTTCGAAGCCATTATCAACGCCGAGGTGGTTCAGCATCTCACAGCACACAGGCTCCTCTCGGACAAGCAATATGGTTTCCGCTTCACCAGGTCTACTGCTGATATGCTAACGACCATCACCGAGTACATATACCAGGCACTCGACAGGAATGGCGAAGCTCGAACCGTTGCATTGGATATATCTAAGGCGTTCGACAGAGTTTGGCATGCTGGCCTTCTATGTAAACTGCGGAGCTATGGTATAACTGGACATTTGTTTGAACTAATCCAGTCATTCCTCTCTAACCGCACAATGAAAGTGGTATTAAACGGACATGCCTCTCAGAACTACCATACAAACGCAGGTGTCCCCCAAGGCTCCATCTTAGGTCCTACACTCTTCCTGATATATATTAATGATCTCCCTGATTCCATAAGAACCCAAATAGGTTTGTACGCCGATGACACCACAGTTTACTCTCGCCTCCAACAAAAATCTGGTGTAGGCGTCAAAGCTAAACTTGCAGCCGAGATTGAAAAAGACCTCCAATCCATATTGGACTGGGGTAAGAAATGGCTAGTAAATTTTAATGCTTCTAAAACGAAGCTACTGTCAATTAACCATCATCGACAATCTCACCTACCTCCCATTAGCATGGACCAGGCTTGCCTCCCAGAGAGTAAAACACTACGCCTCCTTGGTCTCACACTTTCAGCGGACCTCAAATGGAATGACTATATCGAATCCATTGCTAAATCCGCTGCTATGAAAGTCGGTTCTCTGTGTAGGGCCCGGAAGTTTTTTCCGTCTAAATCTATCCTGCACATTTACAAATCTACCATCCGCCCGTGCATTGAATACTGCTGCCATATCTGGTCGGGTGCCCCTGCTGTTCTCCTCGGGCTTCTCGATAAGGTTCAGAGGAGGGTCTGTAATGTGATAGATACCGACTTGGCAGACCGCCTGCAGTCTCTCTCCCACCGGCGAGACGTGGCTTCGCTGTGTCTCTTCTATAAATACTTTCACGGCTTCTGCTCCGATGAACTTAGATCACTGGTGCCCCCTAAATACGAATTTGCACGAGATACTAGATTAGCAACTAGATCCCACCCTTTTACAGTGAAATCGATAAAATGCAGCCGTAACTTCTACTCCAACAGTTTCTTTCCTCGCACTTCCCAACTGTGGAATTCTCTTCCAAACGATTGCTTCCCCGACGGCTACAATCTCCAGGAGTTTAAATGTAAGGTCAATAGACACCTCCTAACACACTAACCTGCTCCCATTCTATCAAACACTCTTCCCATCTGCCCGACACTTATCCTTGCTATCCTTACTCATCTATCACCTTTCTCCTGACATTCCCTATGTCTATCCACTCCTTCTCTTTACCTTCCCCTATGTAGCCCCATGCGCAATAGTGGCAGTGGAATGCCTTGCTTGGGGTGAGATGATTTAAAAAAAAAAAAAAAAAAAAAAAATGTCAATGCGTGTTTGGATCTCCGTGTCGCATTTTACATCCTCTGTCGAAACACTTCCCATGTATTTGAATTTTTTACTTGTTTTATTTTAGATTCTCCAACTTGCAGTTAGCATATTGGTCTCCTCTTTTTGCTGATGACCATGCATTCAGTTTTCATGAGGTTTATACTCCATTCTTTCTTTTCACTTTGTTTTGCTAACGTCTGTAGAAGGCCCTGCATTTTCCTTTCCGTGTCTGCTATCAGCACCGTATCATCCGCGTATCTGATATTGTTGAGATTGTGGCCGCCAATGTCGAATCCTTACAATGATTTTACTTCTCTCATAATTGCTTTGCTATACAGATTCAGCATTAAATAACCCACAAAGTTTGACAAGCCGTAAAACAATTTATCATTTGCTGCTATATAAGAGAACTGGTATTACCTGAGGGTACAGTAACCTTTTCTGTGTTTTTAATGAAAATTTACTGTTTCTTAATTATTTGCTTTGTGTTTGTAAAACATTTATTAATATCCCAATACACATTCGGATTTCTATGTAGCATTTTCCGTCCTCCCTTAAAACTTCTCATAGGTATTTAAATTTTTGTATGTGTTAGTTGTTCGTAGATTTAACTATTGCTTTTGCTGACAATCACGCTTTCTGTCGTCTTAAAATTCATGTTTTATCCTTTATTCTTACTTTCGATTTACCGTACTCCCCCACGGAAGTGAGTTGTGACACAAGGTCAGTTTTTAACGTGGGGAACCTGACCGCGTACAATCAGGCCACTAGTCAAAGATTACCCAGCCCCACTTATGCGGTAAATGGGTACAAAGCTGGTCAAAAGCTAATCTTAGCTGGTCACTGCTTCCAGGCCGGCAAGCAAGAAGTGGGAACCTGTGAACAGATACTACACTTTGATCCTCCCTTCGGGCCAAGATTCCGTTCCTTTTATTTTTTTGTAGTACATTACCGCAGAGTTCCTTTGGCTTTGCTCTCAACGCAGTAACATTTGCATATCTAATGCTGTTAAAATTGTGGACGTAAATAATGAATCCTGGTGGAACCTTTAACCATCTCAGCATAGACTAATTATAAACTTTATTGCCTATCGTAAAGACTAACTCATACTCAAAGCGTTTTTAACGAGAACAATAGCTAAATCAATATTTATAGCCATAGTCAATTTTCCATCGTAACTTCATGAAACCAAAAAATCGTTTTTTTATGTAACAAATTTTTTGGGGTTTTAATTGATTTGCCAACATACATCTTCAGGGAAGCACACATACACACACACACACACACACACACAGAGTGAATGTGTATGAGTTTACTTTTTTTTAAATAATGTTTCATGTGAGAAAATTACCTGTTGAAAACACTTACCTGTTAAGTCTGATTGAGAACATTAGGAGTGTGGATCATTCCACGAATTGTTCCTAGAAGGGAAAGACAAGAATTAAGTTCTCTCTTTTTTTATCGTCTTGGCTGAGGCGGAAGTGATGTACGGTGTGTCTGATTAGTCGCTTGCTATTTCATGACCGGCAGTAACAGTTATAAGCCCGTTGTCGTGCACTTGGTGATTACAGGATCGCCTGCCGTTATAGCATTATTCGGGTAGGGTCCCTTGGGTGAGCAAGTATGACTTTGGAAGACCCGAAAGGCATAACATCACTGATCAGACGATTCTGTGCACTTATACGAGTTTTTCATATATATATATATATATATATATATATATATACTAGCGGCCATAATTATTAGGCAATCCCAGTGTTTTAAAAGAATGATGTATTTCATAATATTTTTAGTATTTATTGCTAAGTGAATAATTGCAAATGAAAATAGAATGGTTCTTTTGTTAATACTGTACAAAAACATGTGCCTCAAGTGAATTTCTAAATATTTAAGAATTACCTATATGCATTTTCTACAATAAAAGAATGAAGAAAATTTAGGGTGATTTGCCTTGTAAAATTTTGCAAAGTAATAATAACAAAAGAACCATTCTATTTTCATTTAAAATTATCCACATGGCAATATATACTAAAAATAGTATGAAATGCATCATTTCTTTAAAAAAGAGTGAGTGGCCTAATAATTATGAACGGTAGTATATATATATATATATATATATATATATATATATATATATATATTAATTTGTGTGCGCCTGTGTTTTAAGTCGAATGTTTTTAAATATATAAAAAGTCGGCATTCAAACATTTTTGGGTTCTTTTCATTATCTTCCATGATATCCAATATTTAGCTTGTTTCTTTAAGAACGTGGGCGATCCTGGCTCTCCTCAATCTTTGATTGTTTGTATCACTTAGTATGTTCGTCTTTATGCAGTTTCTTCTAATGCTTTGTCAGCCAAACATTTCCTCTGGCTAATAAGATAGATACTTCGCGGCTTTTCTCTGTCACTCTTGCCTTGAACGTGCCATGTGAGTGTCAAATTTTAGGTGCTCTCTTTCCTCCTCATTTACCTTTGATATTTTACCAATTTTCTTTTCTGATTTCAAGTGTAGGTTTTCTTCTTGTGTTCATTTTGACTAAAGTTTAGTCGTTGTTCACACGTTCAGTCCATGGTATACTCAGAATATTTCTGTAGGACTGCATTTCTTTTGCCTTAAATTCAATACATGCATATATATATATATATATATATATATATATGTGTGTGTGTGTGTGTGTGTGTGTGTGTTTGTATATATATATATATGTGTGTGTGTGTGTGTGTGTGTGCGAGTTTTAAATTCGACAGTCATATTAAATACGTATACGAAAGCTTTTTTTTCTTAGTCTTCATTGTCTTCCATGATTTTCAATATCTAGCTTGTTTTTGAAAGAAAATACTATTTTAAAAGCAATAGTATATCGATATAAGCAGAATATTTTTTAAAAATTTCCTGTTCTTAAGGCATAAAATAATATATCTGAATTATATCGTACATTAACTGCAAGAAACATAGGATCAATTTATTGTGATAGAAAATGTTTCACGTCAGAATCCTTCATGCAAAAATACAAATCCACTATTCCTCCTTGCATTGAATACTGCTGCAATACCTAGTCCGGTGTTCCTGTTATTCATCTTGAGGCTCTTGACAAAATCCAAACAAGAATCTGTTATGTAACTGATGCTGAATTGACATCTTGACTTCAGTCCCTTTCTCACACATTTGGCGTCGCATTTCACAATTACTTTCACGATATATGCTTTAATGATTTTTCCCCCCGCTGGTGCCCAGACTCCACGATTTTAAACGTGCATTTAGGTCCTACGCATTTACTGTTGAAATAGCTAAATTTAACCACCATTTCTATTCTAACAGTTTTTTTTTCTCATATTTCACGCTTACGGAACTCCCTTCCGTTTACTTGCTTCCCTGATAAATACAATATTCAAAAATTTAACTGCAACGTCAATTGTCATCTTCTATATTCTTGAATCCCATTCATTCTTTTTCGTTTTCTTAATCTTCCCTATACTCAGTTGTTTCTCTTTCTTTCATTCCCTGTGTAACACTATTTCTGGTGCCGAGAAAGGTAGAAGAAAAGAATTTGAGTTTGAGTTTTGTTTAATGGCATATCAACATTTGTGGGTTATTTAATGCCAAAAAGGTTAGGTTTTAAGGTATGTTTTAATGCTTGGTTATAGTGAGAAAGTTGATTTAGTCAAACTTTGATGAAAAATTCTTTTTTATTTTTTATTTTTATTTTAGAAAACTGAAGATGCTTTTTAGTTTTGTATTCGAAAATGTATTGTTGGTAATTATTTTTTCCTCTCAAAAATGTATTACGGTAATATTTTTTTTCCTTAAAAAAAATGTGTTATGATAATTTTTTTCTTAAAAAATGTATTGTTGGTCATATTTTTTCTTCAAAAATGTATTTTCTAT
Source organism: Ascarosepion bandense (assembly GCA_037127315.1). Lineage (NCBI taxonomy): Eukaryota > Metazoa > Mollusca > Cephalopoda > Sepiida > Sepiidae > Ascarosepion > Ascarosepion bandense. The sequence goes on from JBBBDQ010001143.1 coordinate 68,305, forward strand.
AAAAGTCTGTTGTCATACTTTCAGAGTGTTGTGAGCCCAGCTTAGGAGATAAATATTTGCCCATAGCTGGGACCCTAACAGGTACTAACACTCCGGGTGAGGGTAGACCTGGAAGCAACAGCAATTCAGAGGTGGTTCCATGCTCCTCACAAGCGCCTAATTAGAGACCTTGCTTCCGGATGTAGTTTACCGTCCTACACAGGACCGGAGAAGAGAAGAAAAAGAAATAATAATTGAATATTTTTTCTTTCTTTTTTACCCACTGGAAGATAGGTGACTTTGGGACCACCCCCCGAAAAAGAAAAGATAAATGAAATTACGAGATACATGTTTTTTATGACTCTTAAGCGCTTCCGACAAACACAGATAAAGAGTCTTACAGCCAAAAGAATGGAAAATCCATTTTAGCAAGAATTCAGTATCTGAGACAATGAAAAATTTAACGACCATTGATAAAAACGACAACAGTCTAAGGGTTTCATAGACATTTAAGATTTTATAACCCTTACGGATAGCCACCTCATGGTGAGAAAGAGAGAAAAAAATTCCCGGAAATAAAGTTGTTTTGTTCTTTGTGGAATTTAACGTCGCTGATAATTCAATGTTTTTCTTTTGGATTAAATCTAGATAAATACTTACGACGATTGAAATGATAAAACAAAGATTTGAAATTATCGCCCAACAAATACTCGATGGGAAAAACAATTTTGGAATGATAATCAAAATTAGATCCGCCCTTCGAGAAGTAGTAAGCGGCACTTACACAAAAGAGAAAGAGACGAGGTTGATCAGGTGACCAAAAGAAGGATCACTTATTGGTCATTTGAAAATGCTAATTGTATCCAAAGTGCGTCACAAATCTTCCCCCGCTGGATATGAGGGTCTATAAAGGCGAAGACTGATGGGTTTTAAGTAGAGTTGAGTACCTCAGAGTCGAACCGGTACGGATCGAGTTAACACGAGAGACGTGATAACACTGGACTGTCTGCCATGCACGAACATCCGACTTTTTCTGGTGCCAGACCAACCAACATAGTATGTTATATACTGTAGAAAAAATTGGTTTAGTATTATAGTTGTCTGTACGCTAAAGTGATAAACTATAACAAAATACTGTACCGAACAGAACGTACAAAGTAGCTGGACCAGACGGCATAGTCATAGAGCTACTGATAGCCCTGGAAGAATTTGGTATAGAGAAAATTACAGAAATAATAAATGAAATTTATAATAAGGGTGTAATACCAGATGACCTCAGCAGATCTATCTTCAAAGCACTACCTAAGAAGCCAGGAGCAAACGAGTGCGAACTCCACAAAACCATCAGTTTAATGAGCCATATAACAAAACTGATCGTCCGAATCCTGATGAATAGAGCGAGAATCAGAATCAGGCCAGAGATAGGACAAGAACAGTGCTGTTTCGTCAAAAACACTGGAACAAGGTACGTCATATTCATAATTAGGATGCTCTCTGTAAGGGCAATACAAATGAAGAAGGACATATACCTGTGCTTTATTGATTATGCAAAGGCGTTTGACAAAAGAAGCCACAAAAAATTAATCGAGATGCTCGGCAACCTTGAAATATTTGGGAAAGTCTTAAGAGTAATCAAGAATCTTTCCTGGCAGCAAACCGCATGTATACGGACAGGTAACGAATTCAGCAGATATACAAAGATAGAAAAGGGCGTAAGACAAAGATGTGTCTTTTCACCGGATCTGTTCAGCATGTACAGCGAGAATATTTTGAGGACCCTAGAAGTTATACGTGGATTTGTCATCGGAGGCCACAATTTAAACAGTCTAAGTTACGCAGATGATACAGTGCCGATATCAGATACAGAAAGGAAATTACTACAAGACCTCCTACAGAAGATAGCTGAAGAGACCGATAAGAAAGGACTACAAATAAACTGCAAGAGAAGCAAATGCATGATGATCAGTAAAAAGAGCAGCCCAATATGCCAAATACAGGTGGTGGATACTAGAATCAAGCAGGTACAAACTTTTAAATACCTGGGAATTGTTATAACAGAAGACGGGAAGTGTGATACAGAGATCCGAAGGCGAATTGCCATGACGAAGAAGCATTCCAGAAGTTGAATAAAGTATTAAGAAACAGGATAATTTCGCTAGAAACAAAGAAGAGATTACTGGATCGCTATGTGTTGTCAGTTCTTCGATATGGCAGTGAATGCTGGAAAATATCATCAAAGATGAAGGAAAAACTTGAAGCAACTGAAATGTGGTTCTATAGCAGGATGCTGCGAATATCATGGATCGAGCATGTGAGCAATGATGAGGTCTTAGAAATGATGGAAACAAAAAGGAAATTAAAACTGAGCATCAGGAAGAGACAGCGGAAGTTACTGGGACATGCAATGAGGAAGGAGGGCTTGGAGAGCCTGAAAACTAACAGGCCAGATAGAGGGAAAAAGAGACAGGGGAAAGCAGCGGATAACATATTTGAAGGACCTGATAAGGTAGATGATGAAACGAAGGTTGCATGGTGTAACAGGAGTAGGCGTGCTAAGAGCCGCCATGAATAGGGAGATGTGGAAATCCATGATCTCCTACGTCCTGAAGAGACATGGCACATAGAAGAAGAAGTGTTAATTTTGCAATGATTTCTTTGTTCTTTTTGTTTTTTGTTTTTTTTTTGGTTCCCAGTTCTGTCTAAGTTGGAAGGATGTGATCGACTATCGATCGGCAGCAGAGACTTTGGGCGTCGACACGAAGGACTGGTGGGGTTTCACACCTGTAACCCCGGCGAATTAGTGGCATTTTCGCCTTGCTTGAGGCGAGATTATTAAAAAATACATTGCCCGAGCGTTCTCAAAATCTGCCATTCCCATTTTCATTTTCGAAATCCTAAAAAATAAACCAAGTCAAATTCTGTTAAGAACGATGTTGTAATTCTGGGAAAATCCATGAGTAGATGTTTGACACACTCCTTCAAGATTATTTTCAGGATACTACAAAATATACTCTATATTTTCGGAATATAATAACATTTTCTAAACGCTCGTCAGTATCTTAAACATTCCTGATTTTTCTTTAACAAAGACAACTATTTATTTATACTTTGTAAATAGAAATAACAAAAAAATATTCCTGCATATCTCACTTTTTGGGGATCCTACACCTGCAGGAAATTAACAAACTACAGGTACAACATAGTAATGTTTGTTCATATTTTTAGATTCCTTCAACAATAAATTAAATTAATCGCTAGTCCTACGTCTTCAAACAAAAGGACAAAAATGTAACCTCATACATTAAAAAAAAAAGAACTGTTTAAAGAGTAAATTTTCGATTGCTTTATTTTATTCAAGTTCAATGTATCAGCAAAAAATGTATTTATATTCACAAGCTGTGTTAACCCACACACACGCGCGTGCACACACACACACACAAATACACACACACATGTATATATATATTTTAATAATTTCTTGTGTTCACTCCTAACTCCCACATTACTAAACAGATATACAGCCAATAGACTCTCTCTCTCTCCCTCTCTCTCTCTCTCACTCTCTCTCTCTCTCTCTCTCTCTCTCTCTCACATTTATTTTCGCTCCCTGGCAAGGTTACGAAATCAGCAGTCAAATTATCATAAACCAGACAATGTCTCTTAAAAACAAGATCGGCTGATGGATAAAAATAGCACATCAAACACATGCGTAATTTTGAAAGATAGAGCAGAAAAAATATTTCAGGACCACTTAGATAGCAGACCTCGAGTTACAAAAACACTTCCCTTTAAAGGTGGAAATTGATAAATCTATTGACCAAAAATTGCATCCAGCCAAAAACTAACAGCAAAATCGTTTAGAGAATTATAACATTTTTCTTCACAGTCTATCCACCCTGAGCGTGTCAGGAAGGATTAATATATATATATATATATATATATATATATATATATATATATATATATCTATATATATATAATGATCTCTGTTATGATAGAGATGTTATAGAAATTAATACACAACGGGCTTTATTATTATGATATATATATATATATATATATATAATGCACTTTTAATCAACAAACTCACCGCAAAATCTTTTATAACTAGTAGTAAACTTTATTAACTGGTTGTAAAGAGAAGTAACTGAGCCGAAGCTTCCGCGCCATTGTCGCTCTAATGAACTCAGCCTGGTCAATAGCTTTTACCTCACAGGTTATCACCACCCGCTGAACATGACAAGAGGGATATCTATCTATCTATCTATCTATCTATCGCTAAAAGTTTAATGCGTTTGAAATCACCAAAACAGAGATTGAGAATAATTATATATCAACAAGTACAAGACTCGTACTCTGCGCAAAGTAAATACACTGACAGTGAAATGCTAGTCAGTATAATCACTGTACTCTACTCTACCATTTATCCAACAATGTCTACGATTTTAAGAGGATAAGAACATCCCTTTCCCTGGAAAGCAGAACGAGACATACTTGATGGGCTTGAGCAAGTGGATGGCGTCGCGGCTTTTGGGAGAAGTACTAAGAGAAAAATGTGTTAAAAGCGACAAGGGATAAAGTTACGGGATGGTCCATAATCGCCTACGTCTTTAAAAGACACGGTATATAAAGAAGAATAAGGTGTTATCCAGGAAGCAAGAAAGCGGAAGTTAGTTACACAGGCGGGAAGTGCGAGAAAAGAATCTCTTGGAGCAGAAATGAGAGTTGTATTGAAAAATTTTAACGGTAAAAGGGTGGGACCTAGAAGCCAATCTAGTAGCACGATTAAATTTACCTGGTCGTGTCCACCATGGAGAAAGCTCATCTGAACAGGTGCCATGAAAATACTTGTAGAAACGATAGAGAGAAGCCACATCACGTTGGTGAGAAAGTGTCTGAAATCGAGATACCAAGTCAGGACCAATAACATTGCATATCCTTCGATAGAGTTTGTATTGGCACGTGGAATTAGAAGAATCTACCACTGTGAACCAAATAAAGGGTTCGTTTCGAAAATCCAACGTATATCGTCTGAAGAAAGTCGGAGAATACAACAGAAAAAACGTTATGAATATGGCAAGAACCATGAGAACAACAGTCCGAACTATGTAGATAGCGTAAAGTGTTACAATATCTCATCTCTAAAACATAGACGAATTCTGAAGAAAATCCCTTCATAAATGGCCTATACGTTGTGAATATAGCAATAAGGATGAGAACGACAGTCTGAACGATATAAATAGTTTAAATAGTTAAAACACTTCATTTCAGATATTTGTTTTTTAATCATATCACCCCAAGCAAGGCGGTGACGCCACTGATGCGCATGGGGCTACTTAAGAGTAGAATGATTGGCAAAGAGAAAGCCGGGAGCCACAACCTAAACAAGAAACAAGGGATGAGCCTCTTCACTTGTTCAAAAGACGTGGGTGGAGTGTGAACCGAGCGATAGTTAAGTCTATCTACTCAAATTGAGAACAAAAAAAAAAAAAGAGAAAAAAAAAGTGAAAGAAGATTGGGAAAAAAAGAAGAAAGCCGGGAACCACATCCTAAACAGAGATGAGCCTCTTTACCTGTTCAAAAGACATGGGTGGAGTGTAAACCGGGTGATAGTTAAGTCTATCTACTCCAATTCTATAGACAAATCCTGAAAAAAGCCGGTGCATACGACGGCCGAAACATCGTGTATAATGCTATAAAGATTAGGACACTGGTGTGAACGATGTAGATTGTATGAGTCAAAATATCGCATTTTAGAAATATAAACATAAAAAATGATTTTCTCAATTAAAACTACGTTATTCATATGGATGGATGAAAGCGTTGACGTAGTTTTGTAAAAAAATACCCTACTGTTTTGCATATTGTATTTTATGCAACTTCAGAGATGTCTCACAAATTTCTCTGTAATGTTTTCCAACCTATTTTATATATATTTCTTCAATTTTATTTTTGCGATTATTACGGTTTCCGTTTCGTTAAACCATTTCTCGTTTTTGAAATAGTTGTAACGCATAAAAGTATAGGTTAATTCTTTTCAGTTACGTTAATATTAAATTCGTTAAGATCAGTTGATGAGTTTTGAGGGGATTATTTATGTTAGCGATTTTATTTATTTTTAATCCTTTGAATTGTGTCAGTTTTCCATTTTGGGTTGCATCTTTAACAATTAAGATATCGAAAGATTTTAAATGTTCGCTGAATGTATTTTACTCCATCATGTAAATATTGTTTGTTTGTTTGCTTGTTTGTTTGCATTGACTTCTTATATGCCATTTACCGCCAAAATATAATTCCCTTCGGAGAATTAGTAATCTATTTGACATAAATGTATAATAGTTAATATTTTTATTTATTTAATAAAATATATTGCAAGTGGAATATATATATATATATGTGTGTCTGTGTATGTGTGTGTGTGTGTGTGCGTGTATATATATATATATATATATATATATATATATATAATAAACTCAGAATGGTTCCATGGACGTAGGTTAATATATATATATATATATATATATATAGAGAGAGAGAGAGAGAGATAGAGAGAGAGAGAGAGAAAGAGAATCTTACATCTATAGCACGACTCGGAGTTTCATGCTCTATACAATCAGCAGGTGCATATTACAAAACATCCTTAATATCACTGTTTAATTAACACCAAGAAAATATATATGTGCACGTACTTGGGTGTATATATATATATATATATATATATATATATATATATATATATATATTAATGCAGGTTTCATTGAATAATATAGACAAGTTTTGTCTATTAATTTTGTGTAGGATCCGTTCGTACCGTCTGATATACATGATGGTGATATCGTTGAAAGACAACAAAAAATCACAGTAATTGTTGATTTTTTTATCGGGTCTAAGCTTTCGGCTCACATAAGCCATTATCAAAGAATAAATATTAACACACAGTAAACATAGAACATTTAAGTTATTAACAATAAAGAGAATTAAATTGAAAATATAAGTCCATCATTACCGTGGCGGATGGCCGAAGACAGTGACAAAATAGTGGCGTTGTGGTCCCTGATCTGATTACAGGCATTTGAGTACGTTATTGGAAATATCAAAATTGATTGTATTCAAACCAGGTTTAAATTGTTTAATGTAGATTGCTTTCATGATTTTTAGTTTCTGTTTATTATTTTCTTGTTTGAGTATGTACGTGTTATCAACGTGCGTTTTTCTCAGAAGTGTGCGTTGATAACCGTGTTGTTTTAAATGACGGAATATTTTTTAATTTTTATTTAATGCAACGTCAGACGCCGTGAGAGCGAATTTGTGGTGTGGCCAGTGTAGATATTATTGAGGTTGTTAGAGATACATTCTCTAAATGGACATATGAATTTATAAACTACATTGGTTTTTTGCAAATCACTAACAGTGGGGGAAGAGTCATTGCGGACGAATGAATTGGATGTAGTGGATTTAGTGTAATATATAATAAACTTAATTCTTTTGTTAGAGTCTGTCGGAGAAATATTAGTATTTATGAGTTTTTTTTAGGATATTTTCATCTAGTTGGTAGTTGGAGTGCATCTGGCTACGGTATAAAGAGTGATATGTTTGGGATTGGTTGCGCTAGTATCATGTGTTGGTTTTTCCATGTTAAGCTTTTTAAGAAAATAACGTATTTGTTCATTAACTATGTAGTTGGGAAAATTATTATTGATGAGTGTCTGTTTTAGTTCACTGTGGAAGATCTGATTTTTAGATGAATTGACTTTTGCACGATATAATAGATTTTTTATAATGGCTATTTTGTAATAGTGGGGGCATTCACTAATATAATTGAATGTGGAGGGATTTTTATTAGTGGGATTTTTATATGGTGAGATAGTAAATTTATTATCATCAGTGTTAATTAATATATCAAGAAAAGGAATTTTGTTATCATTGCTAAGTTCATAAGTGAATTTTAAAACTGAGTTATTTTGAAACTGTTTTTGAAATTGTAAGATTTCGTCGGTATTTTTAATTAATAGTAGGATATCATCAACATATCGTAGATATATTGATGGTTTTTTAAATTTTACAAAGGTAGTAAGACATGTAGAAATTACTAAACGTCGGACCAAGCACTGAACCCATGGAGACTCCGTCACGTTATATATATATAGCGTTGTTTGGATCAACAAAAGGCACTTCAGTAGTACAAGCTAGTAGAATTTTTCTTAAGATGTTGGGATTAATTTTGAGTGGGCGTAATGAAGGATTACTGTAGACAATTCTTATAATTATATCACTAGTTTCACTGACTGGTACATTAGTAAAAGGGTTTTCCACGTCAATTGTCACTTTAACCGAGCAGGTTCGTGCCGACTTCAAAGTTCTCCAGAGGACACCATTTTGATTTCTATATCAGTGCTAGGTTTCTTGTTCTATCCCAGCTCAAATATCGAGCACTTTAGGATAAAAATATGTTTGCCAAAATATTACTTGTCATTAAATTCCCCCCCCCCCCAAAAAAAAACATTTTTCCCGCTACACATTATCATAATGTCTAAAGTGTTCCAATAACTTGGACCGATTTTAAGCTTTGATTTAAAATCGGTCAATGGAACATTATATATATATATATATATATATATATATATATATATATTATCAATCATTTCACACCAAGCAAGGCATTCCACTGCCACTATTGCGCAGAGAGGTTAGTTATAGGAAATGCCGGTGGGGAGGGTGATAGACGGATAGGAATACCGAGGATGGGGGTGGGGTAGATGAGAAGAGAGTTTGATTAAATGAATGCGAGTTATTGTGAAAAGAGGTGTCGAGAGCGTATATATACTCAGTGATGGTCGTTAGCATATCAGCAGTAGACCTAATTAAGCGGAAACCGTACTGTTTGTCCGAGAGGAGCCTGTGGGCTGTGAGATGCTGAACCACCTCGACGTTTATATTCGTTATCTACATACAAGCCTTATCAGTATGGCTAGACATCCACTTGCTTCTGGCCAGGATTGAAACTCGACCGATTCGGTGACAGTCGGAGTCGCTAAGCCATAAGCGTATGGAATGAGAGAAGGGAAATTTTAGCGTGTTGTATATAATCAGTATAGAACTCAATTCATCGTTGAAGAGTAATGCATGAATTGCGTAAGTGGTACTTTTTTTTTTTAATTTTCCACTCTCGAGAGTGAATTCTCTTCTAGATTTATTCGATCAATTTTTTCTTCTTCATATGCCGTGTCCCTTCAGGACGTAGCCGATCATGGACTTCCACTTGGTTCTGCCTCTTGTCGCTCTCAATAATTTTTCTCTTGGTATCTCTTCTAAGCCCCACTCAAGCATTTGCTCAGACCTAACAAATACGTCTCGCGCTGTCTTCCCTTGTCTCTTCTTGCATTTCTCCGACCTGTGAGTATCTGATCAAAGATATAGTGACTTTTGCCATAGTAAGTGGTCAATAGTACCCAGAAAGAAATTACTTGGCACAGATTGACCTTGAACTCTCTCACAAATCTTGAAGAAGGCCGGTGCGTACATCATGAATAATGCAATAAGGATGAGGACAAGAGTGTGAACGATGTAGATATTACAAAGTGATAAATTACCTCATTTCAGAAATATCAGTCAGTCAGTTAAGTTCCATACGTGAAACACGCTTTGGCGATCATGTCTTTTTCGACACATGACTGACTGGGCAGAAGATTATCCCGCAGTAGGTTGCCATTGCTTTCTGCGGTAGACCGGTTGCCGATCAAGGCTATAGAACCCAATCTGTCCTGTTATTTAACCCATAACTGGAGGGAAGAGACGGATTAATACCTTTGCCAAGGGTATTTGTGCGTAAGTGAATGCAATGGATTCAACTGGAATTCGAACTCGGCTTCCCGGTTTCTCGATCCGAGCGGATATTCACTGTACCACAACGCACATCAGAAATATAGACGTATAAAAAAGGACTTCCTCACTGAATTAAAATTGCATTCAAGTGATTGGATAAAAGCGTTGAGTGGATTGTTTTGTAGTATGAACTTTTTTGTGTCATATTGTATTTTATGCAATCTCCTAGATGTCTCACCGATATGTTATTCTGGAATGTTTTCCAAGCTATTTTATATATATATATATATATATATATATATATATAAATTAAAAAAGGATTAATTCAAAGATCAAAGATGTTGAATGGCCATTTCGATATGAAGATCCCCACGGGAGACGACACATCACCTCAGCAACAGAAAAAAACTTTCAGAAACTGGAGAAAGATTAGTCTACTTTCCCTTTTTAAATAGATTGCAAAGAAATTAAAAAATAAATAATAAAATAAAATAAAAAGAAAAATAAAGGGAAAGAAAAAGAAAAAGAAAACGAAAAAGAAAAAGAAAAAGATAGAATAAAATCAAATAAATAAGAAAAGAAAAAAATTGACATCGTTTGGGTTCGCAAAAAAAAGGGAGAATGTAACTAAAAATTAACAGACAGCCGTGTTAAATCGACGTAAGTTTAAGCAACACGGAAAAAAGGTGGTAAGAGAGATAAAAGAAGGAAGGGAGGGAAAAAGAAAGAAACTAAAGAAAAAAATTTTTTTAAATATTACAGACGCTGGACAAATTCAAAAACCTAATTTCCCCAAAACGTTGAAGTATTAGAAAAAGGCCTTTACTAAAGGCATAATTATTAATAAAAGGGAATAAAAAGATATAGGATTTAAAATAAAATTATTTTTAAAAAAATTAGGTCATTTGAAATTAAACTAAATAAAGACAACACTAGGTAAAAAAAAAAAATTAATTACAATTATTATATACATACCTATAGAAGTACACACATACATACATATATATACACACACAATTCTACGAATAAGAATACATATATACATACACATACACACACATACATTCAATTTATTACACACTTATATACATATACATGCGCATACACACATATATATGTGTGTACACACCTATATACAAAAAATTCATATACACATAATATACATGTGTACACATACATGCACACATATATACACACACACACACACGCACACGCACACACACACACACATATATATATATATATATATATATATATATACATATTCCATATGCACTTACACACATACATATTAATGAATATTATGAAAAGAAGCATTTAAATAGCTAAAAAAAAATTTTCAAAATTACATATAGCCCACATACATAAATACATATATACATATATATACATATATATACAAATATGCACATCCACACACAAACATACACATATACATAAAAAAAAAAAAAATTAAAATTAAAATTAAAAAATTTTTTTGAAATATTAAAAAAATTATGGAAAAATTTAGAATTTAAAAATTAAAAATTAGAAGTTAAATTTTAAAATCCGCCCTATGGCGGCACTTCTATATTGGCATGTCCGCGGGCTCTTTCAAACAGAGGCTTTATAATCACAGGTACTCGTTTTCGAACCCTAAACAGAGATTCCAGACGGCACTATCACGTAGGTTCTGGGAAATGAAGGAGGAAGGGCAGGACCCTATAATCAGCTGGAAATTAATAGGCTCAGCTTGTACTCCTAAAAGTTTTCGTGTCGTCTAAGTTTATTGGAGAGGATTCTGATTTTGAAGTATCCTCATCAGGACTTACTTTTGAACTTTAGGAGGGAATTTATAAACAAGTGCCGCAGATATGGCTATTGCAATAAATCGAAAACTGTGTTATATAGGCTTGATTAAAACCTCGTTCAGACTGAAGGTCATTCCTGGTCGAGAGGTCTAAAACGTACCAGATCACGTGGTAGCTTCCTCTATTTGGATGGGGTTCGCAGGTTCGAATCCTGCCGAATGACACACATTTGCGTAATAAAAATGTATCGTAAATAATCAGGCCAGTAGATAAATATATAATACCGTTTAATTAAAAACAGAATATCTACTTAAATACGAGTATCGATAAAAAATAATGTTCAAACGAATCATTTTATATATATATATATATATATTTCAAAAATTTTATAAAAGTAGACCTAGCAGTTACCTTCACACCACCTACCACTGCTAACCCTAGGGTCAGGCCACATATCTCCCACTATCAAGGAAGGATTTCTGCTAACTCCGAACCCCAGCCCAACCCAATGAAAAACAATACATCCCAATACCTTCCTTTACCTAAACAAACCTTTGGGCTTAGAATTTTTCCACATTCTATGTTTATAAGGCGTCGAAAAATGCATGCCCTAAAATGACATGTTGAAAATAGCTATTTTCCCCACTAAGTTTTATCTGAATTTACAGATAAATAAAGACACACACACACACACACACACACAGATATATATATATATATATATATATATATATAAATTCCGAAATTTACATTTTGTTGAATAGCTATTCGCTTCATCAGCAACGATCAAAAGCAAAAATTTATTAATTCAAATATGATACAAAAATCCACATACCGGAAGGAGCCCAAAAACATATCCATACACAGGAAGTTTTTAAAAAAAGCAAAAAAGGGGGAATTAAGAAAAAAATATTTAAAATTTGTCGTCTAGGCATAAAAAAGGCAGAGACATATATATATATATATATATAGTGTTAAATATAAGAGACAATGAATGTCTATTTTGTTTGATCATGAGACGTTCTAAACGTCGTATTTTGGCTTTAATTTCAGTTTAAAATAAAGATGAAAATACTCCAACATTTGGATAATTTTTTATTAAGTTGGTTCTAAGCTTTCGGCTCACATAAGCCATCTTCAGAGAGGTTATTAAGACGATAACACAATAACATCCACCATCAGCGACGATTTTATTTTGTGTTGGCATAAAACTCCGCTATGCAACGGCAATAGTTACCAAGAATAACAAACGCAGTTCGCAATTTGCGATGCGGTTCTATGACGTCACACCGCCTGATAGCGCAAAATGACAAAAGAACCATGTATTCAAACGCAATATAATGTGTTATGACCAGATTTAAATTTGATTTTATTAAGTGTGGGTTGTTTGGATTTAATGTAGATGGCCTCCAATATCTGAAGGTTCTTTTTACTGTGTGTATGATTAAGGATTATTGTATTGTTGATTAAAATCTGTCTGATATTACCTACATGATTGTGTTTTCCTTTTAGTCAACAATACAATAATCCTTAATCATATATATATTGTGTATTTAGACAGCAAATTTCCTTTTAAACATGTCAGATGAAATAAAGTGTAAACAATGTCTGTTTATTTTTAATAAAATCTATTCATTCTCACGGATTATCTTTCGCCTATTATAACTGAAGGATGTCAGAAATGAGCTGTAACGGTGACCGATGAATCATAAGTGGCGGGCACGATCTTACCAATATAAATTACGCAGTTGACACAGTGATGATAGCGGACACAGAAAGGAAAATTCAGGACATCCTATAGTATGTAGCAAGCAAATGCGAGAAGAAAGACTAAACATAAAGTACAAGAAAATTGAATGCATGGCCATCAGCAAGAAGGGAAGTCCAAAATGTCAACTACAGGTCGGCGATGCTAAACTCAAACAAGGCCAGAAAGTTAAATACCTTGAAAGAGGACGATAAGTGCCACACTGAGAACCGAAGACGAATCAGCATGATCACGACGACATTTAAAAAATCTAAGCAGAGACAAAGAGATTTTGCTGGAAAGAAAAACAAAAACAAGAAAAGAGTGTACTTCATTTTTATGTGATGTCTGTCCTTCAACATGGCAGCGAATGCTGGACAATTTCACCGAAATGAAGGAGAGACTCGAAGCAACAACAAAAAAACAAAATGTGGTTCGACAGAAGGATGATGAGGAAGCCATGGACCGAATATGTGAAAAACGACAAGGTTTTGGAAAGGATTCAAATGAAAAAGTAACTTATACTTCGTATCATAAAAATCAGCTGAAATGTTTGGGAAACATAATGGTCTTGGAGAATATAATAATAACAAAACGGATAGAGGGATGGAGAGATGAGCATGAGCAAGTGGATGGGAGACTGGGTTTTGGGAGAGATAGCAAAAGGAAAGTGTTAAGAGCGATGAGGTATAGGGCTAAGTAGAAGTCCATGATCGCCTACTTCCAGAAAGGACACGACAAACAAAAACGAATATATTCCTATCATTAAATGTACTGGAAGAATGGTCGGTTCCTTGTATTGCCTCAAAAAATATATAAACACCTGCATCCGTATTTTGTCTTTCAAATGCCAGAGCAGACCAAAGATGGAGTATAGCTGTCATATCTTGCCAGTTGCAGTCTATTTCTCCCTGTTTAGCCTCGAAATAGTTCAGAAGAGCATACACATAGGAGGCGTTCTAGGCGAGAATTTATTATTTTGCGACTCCTGTCCCAAACCATCGCTAGTATCTAACTAATTTTATCGCTATTACTATTACTGACCTTCACAGTATGAACCCGGTATACCATGGTAACGGTGAAAAAGGATACCCATTTCATTCTTTTTTCTTTTATAAGGATTCAGTCAAGTGCCATACGTTATACATGCTTTGGGCAATCATGCCTCGAAAGAGACATGACTCACTAAGCAGAAGATTATCCCGCCATTGCTTTCTGCGGTAGACTGGCTGACAGCCAATGCTATAGAACCTAATCTGTTTTATTATTTAACCCATAACTGGAGTTAAGAGACGGATTAAAACCTTTCCCAAGGGTATTTGTGCGTAAGTGAATGCAATGAATTTAACTGTCCTAAAATAGGTATTTGTTACTTCTTCTTTCATCTTCACCTTGCCCAGTAACACCCTACCTTGAGTGGATCTTGGGCCATGTCCTGGGTTTGTTTATTGTTTAATAATTGAATATCCAAAATATCCAACATTCTACTATCCAAAATATTTTCTCTTCACTGTCTTATAAGTATCGGAAAATATTTCTGTTTTGTGAAATATGTGAAGGGAGAAGTTTTGCAAGAAGTGCTGGAAAACTTTTTCCTATAGTTTTCGCGTATTCGTTGGGAGGAGTGCCAATTCCAGAACCGTCGAATAGGAATGTATGCTTCCGGTTTGGGTATTTCAGGGCGATATTCGATCAATTTTCGGCCATGTTTTGTCCTCATTATGAGAAAACATTCTAATGGATTTGTTGAATTTTGTGTCTCGTAAATTATTTTACGTTCATCGATTTGATTTTTCCATAAAATTTTCAGTCATTGAGTAACTTTCCAATTGCCTGTATCCTTATCCATGAAAACATTCCAAGGCATTTGTCTGTAAAAGACAGTTTTGGAAAAGTGGTAAACTTTAATTTATTTTCGTGTGTCTAGGGTTCTGTGTGTGCGTGTGTAGTTCAATGTATTTGTTGCGTAGTTGTTTGATCATAAAATAGCAAGTATATATATATTTATATGTTTCTGCGAGAAAAAATCTATCTGTCTAGCTGTCTATTATAAGTCACGAATCGTAGCTTGGTTTTGGTTCAAGGACAACATTAAGGAGCAAACAGTGAGAAATGTACTCACATTCCTATTTATCTAGTTAATCTCAATCTGTTATTTTTCAATCTTTCTATCAATCCATCTATCAATCTATCAATGTATCTCATCTTGTTCCACTTCTCTCTCCCTCTAGACTTAGTCTGTCTCACACTGTGTCTCTTTCTCTCCTTTTCTCTCTCTCTCTCTCTGTAATAAAACAATGGACGAATATTTTAAATGTAGAGGAAAAATTTATGTCTGTTTAAGTGTGTGTGTCACGTGTAATAAAAACACTAGATGATTTTATGAATGTAAATATAAGTATGCGAAAATAATCCTTGTACAGCGTATTTAAACTATAGACGAATTAAGTGTGAATTTAAACTATAGACAAATTAATTGTGTAACCTAGTATGTGTGTGATTGACTAAACGAAATACATTTCTGTTCAAAAGTTGTAGTGAAATAATGTATACACCTATAATACGATCCCTGGCTGCATCCAGTCCACCTCCCTGACCTTTGGCCGATTCTGCCCACGCAGTGTTGTGATCTCAGATTAACCAAAATGAGACTGTTTATTACAACTAGATGAGGATGGTTCAGTTTTGCGAGGGATTGGTATATGATAAAAACCAGATTTCAGTCCGCAACGACACACTGTAGGTTTATATATATTGATATATATCGAATAATTTGAAGATTACAAGCAAGTCAAAATAAGTGACGGAAAAGAAATATCAGTTGACTGGTATTTCCGTTTAATAATCGTGTTATATGTCTGAACTAGCAATATCTCTTTCTGATCGTCTTGCTCCTATTTTTAGCAGCAGGCGAGTTTTCAGATTGACCGTATTTTCAACCTCTTCTCACAAGAAACGAGAGCCGACTCACAAATTTTGTCTTTGCATTCTGATTTTGTTAAACGGAATTCAAACCTGGTGTAGAGTTTTCGTTTCCCACTAATCCCTACCATCTAATATTGACAACAACTACAGTCATTCATTTTGTCTTCACACCTCCTTTTATTGCCTGCCTGCTCTTATCAACTGTCTCGGTATCCCAGTACGCAGGAAATTGTCATTGCCTCAATTCGCCCGATGATCACTCATCTTCATAACCCATTGATATATATTTTTTCTGGAATTACTTTCTGATGTGTGTTGTGGTACAGTGGATATCGGCTCGGAACGAGAGAACGGGGAGCCGTGTTCGAATTCCAGTTGAATCCATTGTATTCACTTACGCGCAAATACCCTTGGGAAAGGTATTAATCCGTCTATTCCTTCCAGTAATGGATTAAATAGCAGGACAGATTGGGTTCTATAGCCTTGGTCGGCAACCAGTCTACCGCAGAAAGCAATGGCAACCTACTGCGGGATAATGTTCTGCCCAGTCAGTCATGTCTGTTTCAAGACATGATCACCCAAATGTGTATCATGTATGGCACATAACTGACTGACTGAATATAATAGTTGAAAACAAAATTAAAACATCTACTGGGCATAAAATGGGGGATCGGTTTTCTATTGTTATGAAGTAATAAACTGATCCCCCACTAATTAACACTTAATAATATAATACATCATTTCCTCCTCTAGCAATGAGTCAAATAACAGGACAGATTGGGTTCTATAGCCTTTGTTGGCAACCAGTCTACCATAGAAAGCAATGGCAACCTACTGCGGGATAATCTTCTGCCCAGTCAGTCATGTCTCTTTCGAGACATGATCGCTTAAGCGTGTATCACGTATGGCACTTGACTGACTGACTTTCTTTTTAGAAAAAATAGTTTCGTTCTCAATAACTTTGCACCTGGTTTTCACTAGTTAACCTTTCGGCAAATATTCTCGACAAAAATAACTGTATTCTCCAATTTTAGAAAAATCTGTTCTCTTCCTGAAAATCACTTAAAATTAATACCAGCCATCTGTAAATAGAGTTACACACGTGTCAAGCGATGGAATGGTTTTCTTTTTTAAATAAAATAAGACAATCATAAATGATTGTGTACGTTTGTAATTCGGTAAAATTGTGCGTGAATGATAAACCGAAATAAATTTCCGATTAAGATTTTACTGAAATATTAAGCGAACTTTTATAATGTATTTTATAACTGCTGCCATTTATGGTCAAGTGCGCCTGCCGTTCTCCTCAGTGTTCTTGACAAGCTCCAAAGGAGAGTCTGTAATGTGATAGGTACTGATCTGGCGACTCGACTGCAGCCACTTCCCCATCCTCGAAATGTGGCCTCCCTCTGTCTCTTCTATAAATACTTTCATGGCTTCTGCTCGGATGAGCTTAAGTCACTAATGCCTCCTCAACAGGTGTTTACCCGTGCAACCAGACTGGCAACTGGGTCCCACCCATTCACAGTCAGGTTAGCCAAATGCAGACGACAATTCTACTCCTGCAGCTTCCTCTCTCGCACTTCCCGCCTGTGGAACTCACTCCCGTATTCTTGCTTTCCTGGCGGCTACAACCTCCAGAAATTTAAATGCAAAGTTAATACTCATTTACTAACCACTGGACTCTAGCTCTCTCCCCTCCCCTGTATAATCTTCACGTTCTCTCCGCCCATGTATCTGTCATTGCACCTGCTTTCTCAGCTTTCTATTGTTCCTTTCTAACTAGCTTGTACTCCTCACTCTTTTCTAATTAATCTTTTTGCATTTATGTAACCCCCTGCACATCAGTGGCGTTTCTGCCTTGCTCGGGGTGAAATGATAAAAAAAAAATGAATACATTTTGAAAATAAGTTGTTAAGGGTTAGCATCATTCAATGAAATAATATGTATTAAACAACTAAGTATCTATGCATTAAAATTATTACATTACCATAATATATGTAATATACAGAAATATTAAACATAAATATAGAATTCATGTTATATAAAGTAGCATATTGTACTTTTACAATATTGCGAATAAGCAAAATAAAAAACATACGATAATATATAATAGTATATAGTGAAAATAATAATAATAATAATAATAATAATAATAAAGTAATCAGCTATAATAATATATAATAATAGTGAAAAAATATAGATAACAATAGGGAATAATAGGGAGAAAAATAAAATTAATTATGAAGTAAAAGAGAATGTAGCTATATATGTTCACTATTTCACAATATATCAATTTTAGTATTTATCCGTTTCTATTTATATACCATTCAGACAATATCTATCTATCTATCTATCTATCTATCTATCTATCTATCTATCTATCTATCCATCTATGGAAATATCCCTGTTCATATCTAGTTACTAACGCTAAGTCTGTTCATAACTATCTATACATACAAGTCTGGGCGTATCTATCTATCTATCTATCTATCTATCTATATATATATATATATATATATATATATATATATATACATATATGTATATATATATCACTCAATCAGTTCATGTCTCTTTTTCTATTCATTTTCCATTCATCTTTGCAAACACATCATTTGTCTCCATCTGATGCGTTTTCTCATTCAGCACGTCGTTACAGACATCGGCCATCGTCGTATTCTCGTCAAATTTCTGCTGACGCCAGACCATTTTATGACAGACTCCACAATTATAAAATACACATTATTTTTTTGATAGCATCAGAAGCCTTTGGGGGGTTTTGCACATAGTATTTTTTAGTTTGTTTTGTTTTGAAGCAGACAAGATTGCAAGTAAGCAATAGAATAATTTTATATCTTTCAAAATAGCTCCATCCTTCTTTTCCCACTTCTGTCTATCTCACAGCTCCTCTGTATCTCTCTGTTTGTATTATTTTGTTTTATATTTGCGTTTTATCCTTTTTCGATTAAGATTGTGGTACAGTGGATATCGGCTCGGACCGGGGAACCGAGTTCGAATTCCAGTTGAATCCATTGTATTCACTTACGCGCAAATGCCCTTGGGAAAGGTATTAATCCGTCTATTCCTTCCAGTTATGGGTTAAATAGCATGACAGATTGGGTTCTATAGCCTTGGTCGGCAACCAGTCTACCGCAGAATGCAATGGCAACCTACTGCGGGATAATCTTCTGCCCAGTCAGTCATGTCTCTTTTGATCGCCCAACTTAACTGACTTCTTCTTCGTTCAGCATTTTTTTTCTTCAATTTATTTTCTTCCTTTTTCTATTTTTAATTGTATTTTTTACTTAGTTTACTCCCTTTCACCAAACATTTTCTTCTTCAGCTTCTTCTGTTTTTCCCAATATTCTCTTTTTTTCCAATATTCTTCGACTCTTTAATTTTTCTAATCTATTCCTTTTCCCTTTCTTGTATAATTTATATTTTTCTTCTTTTTTTTTTCAATACTTTTTATTTTCAAAATTTTTTTCATTTCGTTTTTCTTTTCTCTTCTCACTTACATTCTTTCGAATGTCGGTTTTTCTTATTCCAATTTTGTTCCTTTTCTCTCTCTCTCTCACTCACTCACTCTCTCTCTCTCTCTCTCTTTCCTCAAAATTTAGTGCCTGCTCAATCATCTTTCTTATTTTTCTTCTTCTCCTCTTTCTGTTTGAGCATCCATCTTGTCATTGCTCTACATTTTCTCATCGTCTCTTAATCGCCCTTCTTATTATTATCCTTATGTCATTTTTCATCATATTTCGATTCCTGCTATGGTCGCACTACCAACCATATCTGCGGAAGACCTAAGGCAGGTCGTGGCGTGTTGTTATAGTTCCATTTCATGTTTTTTCTATATCGCCCACCATCCCTAGCGTTACATAGACAAAGTTCTCCTTAGTGTGTGGGCTGTACTTAAGACAATTTTTTGTATATCTCTTAAGCTGGGGTTTCCAGGGATTCTTTCAATGTGTTGTTTTGTTCCATTTTTTATCATTCCAAATGCACCTACTATCACTGGCACAACTCTTGTTTTCAATTTTCACATTTTTTCTATTTCAATTTCCAGGTCTTTATATTTTGACAGTTTTTCGAATTCCTTGGTTTCTATGTTACAATCCGCTGGACAAGAAAATCATCTCAATCAATAGACAAGTTTATTATTATTATTATTATTATTATTATTATTATTATTAGCGGAACCCGTGGGATTTCCACGGAAGAATAATTATGATTTCCTGGAAAAAATTTTCAAACTACAAATGATAGTAACGTCTTCAAGCATAAAGGCATTGGATAATAAAATAACGATAACACAGTGTAATTTTATTAAAATACGTATAAAAGTAATGTCCATGTAATCTTATATTAAGCGGCGTATGCAGCAAAGACCATAACCAAAATACTGTACACTATTTTATGAGAGATTTTGAAAGAGAAACTTTTTTTATTACTGAAAAATCATGGATACTGTGTCCATTGTAAACAGAAAAGACCAACTGAGTAATAGCCAAGGTTGTAGGGGACAGACATTTGGTTATTAGGTCGCGGGATACGACAACCAACCTACCTATTTTTACTATATTGTACAGTACACACACAAAATTACTGCTACAAACACCAGCTTAAGCTGCTACTGATACGGTAATGCTATGGGCTCTGTCCTCCTACTCTCACTCTTTACTACCCTTCCGTTTGATAAATGTGAGAGAAAGGCTGAGGAGAGTAAAAAGATAGAATGGAAGGAAAAGCTCGTGTAGAGAGTGTGGCGTAACGGACGAAGGAACGAATTGACTAACTAAGGAAGGAACAAGCAGAAGTATTATATGATATTTAGTTCTTTTTTTTTGTCATTTCTGTTTTTTCTTTCATTGATAATGTGGGATTATTTCGATAATGTGGGATTATTTCGATAATGTGGAATTCAACTCATGTTGTTTTCAAGGAATTCTGTTCTAATGTCGTTTGATTCATTTTCACCACTATTATTTTTATTAAACTTTTCATTTACTTTTGCTCATATTGTGAGTTTAAATATTTCGATCGAAATTTTGATGTTAACATATTCTCGAAAATTGTAAATAGACTTCACCACACTGGATAGAGGAATGTTATGGGTTTTAGCAAAAAGAAGACATCAGGATGTGAATTACAAATTGTAGATTCCAAAATCAAAGAAGTACAAAAATTTAAATACCTGTAAAGTGTTTTAAGAGAAGATTTATATTGAGTTGCTTATCTATTCTTTTTCTGGTTGTAGTGGGAGTCCGTTGTAGAGAAGGGTAGTTGTATATTGCTGCAGATTAATGGAATTTGGCCTTGTTGTAGATAGGCCACTATAAGTCATAAAATGATTACAAATCAAGAAAGGCAATCTGAGTAGAAAATATCATTTTATATATACACATATCAATTAATGTTTTTACAATTACAGTAATAACTTGAAGTATAGGTCCAACGGAGGTTAAAATGTTCATGACAAATAAAATGCTGAAAGAGATTTAAGGCCTAGGAATGTAGGGAGCGTGTAAGTGGGGAATGTCTTTGATGTAGTCGATCCTTGGGTTAGTAAGTAGTTTTGAGACAGGGAAGAAGGAAGGAGAGGTGAAGGGACGAGCATAGTAGCCACTTGACTTGGTCAAGAGAGATATTAATTATTATCGCCTGTCACCGTCAGTCTGTCTGCTTGCGTCAGCCTATCTCGGCTTTTTATATCTTCTTTTTTGATCACAGCAGCTCGTTTGGGATTTCACACTTGTATTTGGTTCTGGGCTTCCCATTGGCTGATAAATAAAATGTGCGTAGGCTCGCAAAATGGAAATTTAATATTTGATTATTTTTTATTTTTCAACCGGAACATCTGCGCGGATTCATCTGTGCACAGATGACTGTTGGTCATTTGCTTTCTGGTCGTTATAGAGCAAACATCCGGTCCCTCGCTTTGCTCGGTCGGTATCACCACAGATTAAAAATAAAACATTAAGATCTGAAGACGCATTGGAATTATCCCCTCAAAAATTAATGAAAATTTTATGAAACAGGAAAATTGCTTTAGAAACCAAAAAAATAGTAAACTGTTATGTTGTAGCGGATAAGAAATTATTTAAAGTCTTTAATATCAGTCGTCGCCTTCTATAGTATTCTTTACGCACTATTTCTTTCATATTTTATGCTGAATTTTTTCACACTCATTTACACTTAGGTCTTTATAAGCTTTTTCTGGCTCTAAATGTTTTATTGTTAGAACAGGGTCTAAGCTAATTCTTCTTCACTTTTACAAAAATTCATAATGACGCATGAAATACTGGTTTTCCTAAATAGAAAAAGGCTTGACGATGTGCTTAACGAAAACATCGAAACCAGATTTCGCAAATAAATGTGAAAAAGATTTTTGATGAATGGCAGAGACTTGCAAAATAAAAAAAGTATTTCTCGAGGAAGTGAGAAGAAATCTAGATTACATTAAAAGGACTTCATCAATTGTCAGTCAGTCAGAGAGTGTCAGATGGGAGCCGAGAGACAAACAACTAAAATGTAACCAACTTTAAATCAACCAGGGAGATTAGGTCAGGTTACAACGTGTTGTCTTTCTCCTTATCTCTTTCAACAATTATTACTACGAACAATTTCTTCAACTCTCGATACACTTAACTCAACTTTATCATTGAACACAAACGCTACCGTGACCTTCGTTTCACGACTCTACTCATAACTTTTTTTTAATCATATCACCCCGAGCAAGGCGGTAACGCCACTGATGTGCAAGGGGCTACATAAGAGGAAAAGATTAGAGGAGAGTGAAGAGAAGGACGAACCAGTTAGAAAGGAGCAAGAGAAGGATGGGAATACAGGCGTGATGACAGTTGCAAAGGTGGAGAGAAAGGAAAGCATCTACAGGGCAGTGTGGGAAGAACTAGGGTCACGTAGTTAAGAGATGAGTATTGACCTTGCATTTAAATTCCTGGAGGTTGTAGCCGTCAGGAAAGCAAGAATAAGGAAGCAAGTTCCAGAGGCGGAAATGCGAGAAAAGAAGATGAGGAGTAGAATTGTCGTCTGCATTTGGTTGATCTAACTGTGAATGGGCGAGACCCAGATGCCAGTTGGTTGCACGAGTAAACACCTGTTGCGGAGGCACCAGTGACTTAAGTTCGTTGGAGCAGAAGCCATGGAAGTATTTATAGAACAGACAAAGGGAAGCCACATCCCGTCGGTGGGGAAGTGGCTGGAGTTGAGCCGCCAAGTCGGTACCTATCACATTACTGATTCTCCTTTGGAGCCTGTCAAGAACACGGAGATGAACAGTGGGGGCACCAGACCATATATGGCAGCAGTACTCCATGTACGGATGAACAGTTGATTTGTAGAAATGCAGGATGGTTTCAGGTGGGAAAAACATCCTGGCCCGACACAGTGACGCATCCTTCCTAGCAGTGGATTTAGCTATTGACTCAATGTAGTGGTTCCACTTGAAATCAGAAGAGAGGGTAAGGCCGGCGAGGCGCAGTGTATTGCTCCCTGGGAGACTCTCTTGGTTCATGCTTATGGGAGGCAGGAGAGGTTGCCTGTGATGATTGACAGACAGCAGCTTGGTCTTAGACGCATTGAAATTAAAAGCCACTTCTTACCCCAATTCACCACAGAGTGTAGGTCACTTTCAAGATCAGCAGCAAGATTATGTTTGTCCGTCACACCGGGATTTTTTCTGATGCGGGAGTAAATTCTGGTGTCATCTGTGTAGATGCCTACATGGCTCTTGATTTTGTCTGGGAGGTCGTTTCTTAATAATGTTTCTAATTGAACATTAACTTCTACAACTTGTGTTATTCTTTCCTTTTAATAAATTTCGTTTTAAAAATGCAAAATGTATATTTTATTCTTCTTAGGCAATTCCACACAATTCCACATATTCTAATCTGCCGACAACCGAACTTTTGATGAAAACCTGATGATTATAACCTTGCATAAAACTTGTAAGCTGTAGGGAGTTCGTTATGTCTAACACAAGCCGAATCAAAGAAAAATTAACCATCTGTGCAGGGCCCGAAATTCTTTCCGCCTGAATCTATCCTGCATTTATATAAATCCACCATCCGCCCGTATATTGAATACTACTGCCACATCTGGTCGGGTGCCACTTCTATTCTCCTCGGGGTTCTTGACAAAATACAGCGAAGAATCAGTAATGTGATTGATACCGACTTGGCTGACCGCCTGCAGTATCTCTCTCACCGGTGTGACGTGGCTTCCCTGTGCCTCTTCTATAAATACTTTCATGGCTTCTGCTCTGACGAACTTAAATCACTGGTGCCCCCTAGGTGTGAATTTGCACGAGATACTAGATTGGCAACTAGGTCCCACCCTTTTACAGTGAAACCGATGAAATCTAACCGCAATTTCTACTCGAACAGCTTCTTTCCTCGCACTTCCCGCCTGTGGAATTCCCTTCCGCATGCTTGCTTCCCCGACGGCTACAACCTCCAGGAGTTTAAATGTAAGGTCAATAGTCACCTCCTAACACACTAACTCACACCCACTCTCTCCAACTCTCTCCCTATGTTCATCCTAAGTCGTCTATCACCCTCCTTCTGACATTTCCCATACCCAATCTCTCTATGTAACCCCCTGCGCTATAGTGGCAGTGGAATGCCTTGCTTGGGGTGACACGATTAAAAAAAAATCTTACTACGCTACACATTCACATAAGCTCACATGTTAGTTTATGCCTTGACTTTCTATGTCCATCATTCTTTCAGTCTGTCTTGTGAGTACTACTTTTTCTCAGTCCCCTTTCTTCATTATTTTTTTAAATCATATCACCCAAGCAAGGCGATAACGCCACTGATGCGCAGAGGGCTACGTAAGGGTAAAAAGAATGGAAAAGGGAAAGCCGGAAACCGCATCCTAAACAGGAAACAAGGGATGAGTCTCTTCACCTATTCAATAGATGTGAGTGGGGTGTGAACCGGGCGATAGTTTAGTCTATCTACTCCAATTGAAAAAAAATAAAAGAGAGTGAAAAGATTGGAAAAGAGAAAACCGGAAACCGCATCCTAAACAGGAAACAAGGGATGAGCCTCTTCACCTGTTCAATAGATGTGGGTGGAGTGTGAACCGGGCGATAGTTTAGTCTATCTTATGGGTCCCAGATACTGCAACTGTATTTTCCAGAGGTTAAATTTAAGTATGTTTGTGTTTTTATTTTCTCCAAATATTTATTGAAAAAAAAAAAATTTTGTTTGATTTTTAAAAAAAATGTAAGTTGTTATTGCTTTAATAAAAAAAAGAATAAATGTAGCGTATTGATACTTATTTTTATAATCATATCGCCCCAAGCGAGGCATTTTACTGCCACTGTTGTTCAGGGGTTTACATGGGAGGAAAGTTATGAAAAGAAAGACAAGTGATAGGGGGTGTCAGGAAGTAGGTAAGAGAAGGATAAGAATACTGATGAGAGTGGAGTGGACGGAGAAAGCATGAGAGAAAGTATGCAAGTTAGCGAGTTAGGAGATGACTACTGACTTTACATTTAAACTCTTGGAGATTGTAGCTGTCAGAGAAGCAAGTAAACGGAAGAGAATTCCACAGGCGGGAATTGAGAGAAAAGAAACTGGTGGAGTAGAATTACATTTATATTTTATCGGTTTCACAGTAAAAGGGTGGGACCTAGTGGCTAATCTTGTGGCTCGAGTTAACTCGTATATAAAGTGCACCAGTGAGCTAAGTTCATTGTAGTAGAAGCCGTAAAAGTATTTGTAGAAGAGACATAGGGAAGCAACATTGCGCCAATGAAAAAGTAACTGTATCTGAGCTGCCAAATCAGGACCGATCATATTACAAATTCTCTGGGATTTTGTTAAGGACCCCTATGTGGATAACAGGAACACCCGACCAGATATGGCAGCAGTATTCAGTGCACAGGCGGATGCTAAGTAGGGACCAATGACATTACAGATTCTTCGTTGAATTTTAATAAGGACACCTATGTGTATAGCAGGAGCACCCGATCAGATATGGCAGTAGCATTCAATGCACGGGCGGATGCTAAGTAGGAATCGATGACATTACAGATTCTCCGTTGAATTTTGTCAAGGACCCCTATGTGGATAGAAGGAGCACCCGACCAGAAATGACATCAATATTCGATGCACAGACGGATGCTAAGTAGGGACCAATGACATTACAGATTCTTCGTTGGAATTTGTCAAAGACACCCAGGTGGATAGCAGGAGCATGGACCAGATATGGCAGCAATATTCAATCCACGGGCGGACGCTAAATAGGGATCGATGACATTAAAGATTCTCCGTTGAATTTTGTCAAGGACCCCTATGTGGATAGAATGAGCACCCGACCAGATATGGCAGCAGTATTTAATGCACAGGCGGATGCTAAATAGGGATCAATGACATTACAGCTTCTTCGTTGGATTTTGTCAAAGACACCTAGGTGAATAGCAGGAGTACCCGACCAGATATGGAAGCAGTATTCAATGCACGGGCGGAAATTTGAATGTGCATTATGCTGTAATGGATATCGAAATCTTGGTGCCGTGTTTGAATTGCAGCTGAATTCGTTGCATTCACTTACGCACAAATACCATGAGAAAAAAATGTGAATCCATCTCTTCTCCCTACAGTTATAAGTTGAACAGCAGAAGAGATTGGGTACTATAGACTTGGTTAGCAACCAATCTATTGCAGAAAATAATGGCAACCAACGCTGGATGTACGTTGTGGTGCAGTGGATATCCGCTCGGAACGACAACTCGGGGAGACGAGTTCGAATTCCAGTTGAATTCGTTGCATTCACCTACGCGCAAATACCCTTGGGAAAGGTATTAATCCGTCTATACTTTACAGTTATGGGTTAAATAACAGGACAGATTGGGTTCTATAGCCATGAATGGTAACCAGTCTACCGCAGAAAGCAATGGCAAACTACAGCAGGATAATCTTCTGTCCAGTCAGTCATGTCTCTTTCGAGACATGATCGCCCAAGCGTGTATCACGTATGGCATTTAACTGACTGACTGACTTCGAGAAAATATTCTAAAAAGTCAGTCATGGATCACCCCAGCATGTATCACGTATGGTGCTTAACTGACTGACTGGGTATAAAATTTCCGTCACAATCTAAAATTTATATTTTACATCTCTTTAAATTATTTCATCTCTTTAAATTATTTCATTTTTTTTTCTTAAAGAAAACTGAGGTTTTGTAGAATTGGTTGATAGCAACAGCCAGTAATCACCTGTAGTTGAATCCGACCAGCAAATTAGTAGGTGGTTTGTATAACAGCCTGGTAGATTCCACTCTGCTATCCAGGCAAGACTATTCTCTATGTTCTGATTGGCTGATGATTCTGGTGTGGATATTGTGCTCAATAAATATCAGCACAATATCCAACCTATGATGATTAAAGAGAGGGGATATTTATTGAGTTACAATCCTGTTTATTTTTGTCTGCCAGTTAAAAACATCTTTGCGAAGGTGAGTCTCACATACTTAATTGTTCAGTTTTCTTACAAAATAAGAATAAAGCATCAAAATGTAAAGAATTAATTAATGTTTATTTAGACTATTTCCATTGATTGGGCTGTTCCCATCTTTACTGTCACAATCACCAAATTTCGATCGTTGTACGCTTCGGCCTTATTCAGGTGATATTTGCTGGAGTTTCGAGCCGAACACTTTATTTAGTCCAGCGAGGTAGATTTTTCTAATTCAACGTTTCATGCCTTTGGATATCACAGTTTCAGTTAATTTGTCTTTAAAAATATCCATGTTTGTTTTCTGTCCACTGTAGCCAGGAATTGAACTCACAAATATTTGGTTCAAGTTATTTTTGGATTAATGCACTAATGCTTTTATTCGATGGGCCATGTTTCATTGTTTACGTTCAGTATTCTCATAAATACCACTTATTTAGTCCACTGGGGTAGATTTTTCTAATTCAAAGTTTCATGCCTTTGGATAAAAATGTTTCAGCTAATTTGTCTTTAAAATATCCATGTATAGTTTCTGTCCACTGTAGCCAGGAATTGAACTCACAAATATTTGGTTCAAGTTATTTTTGTATTAATCCACTAATGCTTTTATTCTATAGTACATGTTTTTTGTTTACGTTCAGTATTCTCATAAATTATTTATAAATACCACTTGAAGAAGGCTGGAGCGTGCAACGGCCGTAACGTCTAAAACGTAACAGTAAAAACAACAGTCCGAACAAATAATTCCAGTACCTTATCTCAGAAATGTAACCAGATAATTAAAAGTTGTATTAATATTTAGAGACAGTAATGTAATTTACAATTTTCTTAATGTACAAAAATAAATATTGACTAATACAATTTGTTTCGGACATTTGTGAATATTTTGAAAAGAAAAACAAAATATATCATGATATGTTTATTTTCTTACAAAGCAAAAGACACGCGTTTTTTGTACATTGTTTAATATTATAGGCATTAGAATATTTATACCAGATGTCAGATCAATATCGGCGGAGGTTGTGTTTATTTAACGGGCGAAGATTTATGACCCAGTGCTAAACGCTATGAGAAGAAGCAAAATCGGAAGATATAAAATGATATCTTGCTATTATTTCGGTGTATTTTGCCAGCATTCCTCATCCGAATATCAATATTTCTAAAAAAATTCTGTAAATATCTGAGTAGCTATTTTATTCTCGAGGGGATGTCGAAGGGTAGATTTGAATCAATCTGTGCGATTTCCCCATTTTTTTAATAAGCTATATCAATTAAGTATGTAGGTGAGCATCTCTCTCTCTCTCTCTCTCTCTCTCTCTCTCTCTCTCTATCTTTCTCTCTCTAATCTAGATGATCATTACTAGGCATAGAAAGTTTACCTGTTACCTCCTCAGCAACTTTTTGAATTTGGAGTTGTCCTCAGGAAAAACGGTTGCCGATCGAGCCTAGAATGACCAATCCCCTAGATATTGGTTAATTTAAAGATTGTTCTTCTATGTTCCTTTACTTTTCAGGGCGTAGGCGATCATGGCCTTCCACGTCTCCCTATACGTGAATTTTTCGGTATAAGGTCTTCTACGAGGGGTAACAAATAAATAAGGTGAATTTTTCGGTATAAGGACTTCTACTAGTATCATTCAATAAATAAGGTGAATTTTCGGTATAAGGACTTCTACGAAGGACATTCAATAAATAGGTGAATTTTTTGGTATAAGGACTTCTACGAGGGGCATTCAATAAATAAGGTGATTTTTTCTGTATAAGGACTTCTACGAGGATGTTCAATCAATAGGTGAATTTTTTGGTATAAGGACTTCTACGAGGGGCATTTAATAAATAAGGTGATTTTTTTTCTGTATAAGGATTTCTACGAGGGGCAATCAATAAATAAGGTGAATTTTTCGGTATAAGAACTTCTAATACAGATAAAAGCTTACTTTTGCTTTTCAACATAGTCTCACATCTGCGCACAAGCTTCCGTATTTCCTCAGCGTAAAAATCTTTGGACAGATGTCTCAGCCAATCGCACACAGCACTTTTGACTTCAGAGTCACTTTCAAACTTCGTGCCTCTCGTGAGCGCTTTCAAGGAACCAAACAGGTGAAAGTCTGAAGAGGCAAGGTCTGGGCTGTAAGCAGGAGAGATACTGCTGGGACAACTCGACACTCTTCCGTTTGTGCTCTGCAGTAAGCATCTTTGGCACCCACCGGCAGCTGACCTTCGAGTAGGCAAGGTCATCATGGAAAATTTTGTGTGCTGTCCCAACAGATAGGCTCACAATCCTTGCAATCCACTATCACCCTTCTGTCAGACTGAATGAGGTCATTAACTGATTCGATCACCTCAGGAGATCTCACTTCTGTAGGCCTCCCAGGCCTGTCTTCATCCTCAACACTGCTCCGTCCTTCTTTAAACAATTTAGCCCACTTGCAGTTTTGGCTGAAACATGTGGCACCATCCACAGTTGACATTCTCCTATGAATTTCAACTGGTTTACACACTTCAGCAACTATAAACATGATAATTGACCTCTGTTCATTTCTGGAGCATGCTTCTTGGTCGGCCATCTTTGTTAATCTCCGAAACTCTGAAAGTTTTTTTCAATCTGCAAAAAAATAAAATTCCTTTGAAAAAGAAATAAAGGAAAAAAAATTAACAAAATGTAAGCTTCTATCTGTATTGGAAGTCCTTATACTTATATATATATATATATATTTATTGAATGGCCAGTGTATTGTTTATAAAGCTCCATTTCATTCGGATGATAATGATGTTAAACTTTACTTTGGAAGTACTTCAAACTGGTGGAAGATAAGATTTGACACCCACATGTTGTCTTTAAACAACAGTAAATACAGCAAAAGTACTGCTTTATTCATACATTATTGAAAATTAAAGAAAAACATCAGTAAGAACCTTATTATTAGCTTGAATATCGTAGCTAAATCCAAACATTACAATAGAAAAGGAAATAAATATTCGCTATGCCTTTTAGAAAAATTTGCCATCTTTTATCATATCAAAAATCCTAATAAAAAAAAGTTCAAAAACGTCTCTGAGTTTTTTGGGTGGGTGGTAAATTTTGTTCAGTCCGTCCAAACTCGCTCCCAAGGGAAAAATCTGGCAAGACTTCTGCTGCTTTGTCGTTACTACCCTGGAAATTGTTCGTACGAACTACATCCCGTGGTTTCTCCAACTTTAACCTTCACTATGACAGTAATATGGTAGCAAACGACCCACTTTTCCTCCGAATTCTGTCGGTGAAAAATCATTTTCACTCGAACAGCTTCTGCCACGAACCACTGCTGCGTGGAAACGACTCTCTAGTGTCGGTCCAGGAAGTTTTTTTTCGTTAGAATTCATTTTGCGCATTTATAAATATACTATTCGTCCGTGCATTGAATGCTGTTACCATATCTGATCGAGTGCCCCTATGAGTTCTCGACAGAATGCCATGGATGATCAATAACGTAATCAATCCCTATAGATAGATTTCAGTCACTTCATCACCAATGGGGTGTAGCTTTCCTCTCTCTTTTCTACAATATTTTCACGACTTCTTTTTTTAAAATCATTTTACCTCAAGCAAAGCGGTACCGCCATTGATGTGCAGTGGGTACATAAGAGAGTTAAAGTTTTAGACAGGAAAAGAGTGAAGACAAAAACGAACCAGCTAGAAGGGGACAAAGAAAAAAATTATTGTTCTTTCATGTTGGCGTAGTGAATATAGTAGTTGGTTATACATGTGTTAATATCACCTAGTAGTCATGAGTTCGATCGTTGGACTTGGTAATGAGAGTATCTCGGACTTTGTAGTGAAAGTACCAAAAAATCCAATATGAAAGAACGATAATTGATTTCACAGGATATTTCGCAATAATCGACGAGATAATCTATATCAGCCAATCTATGGACACCTGATGATGACCAGAGGGTACTTAGTCGAAACGTTGCGTCTATTTTAACACCAATATAAACCAAGATTACAGAAAGGTTTTCTCTTCAGAAAAATTCTTCCACCGTTGAAATAGATGCAACCGTCACTTCTACACCAACAGTTTCTTTTCTTGCACTTCCCGGCAGTGGAACTTCCTTCCGTTTATTTGCTTCCCTTACAGCTACAATCTCCGATGATTTAACCCTGGAACAAAAACCATCAATTAAAGTTACACCACTACTAACCATGAATATATAATACCCAATTTTGAAAATATCAAAAAAATATTAAATATAAATCTTTATTTGAAATATTTTACACGCAGGTGCTTCAAAATTTGTACTTTGAGTTAACATTAATAGGAACTGAAAAACATTATTTAAGTAAGAAAATCAGCTACTGAAAATTTAATTAAATTGTAATTAAAATGGTGTCATTTGCGTTAGGTACTATATGTGTACGCTGCGGTGCAATGGATATCGGCCGGGAACGAGAAATCGCGGAGCCGAGTTCGAATTCCAGTTTAATTCTTTGCATTCACTTACGCACAAATACCCTTGAAAAATGTATTAATCCGTCTCTTCCCTCCAGTTATGGGTTAAATAAAGAGACATGATCGCCCAAGCGTGCATCACGTATGGCACTTAACTGACTGAGTATATATCCATGGTGAGTGTTCTCCGGTTATCTTCTTGGATCCCGTTAATCTTTTTTCCTCTCTTTAATACCCTATGTACCCACAATACCCTATGTACCCAGTCATTTATCTCACTCCTGCACGCTGGTGGTGGCCTCTCCTTACTCGCGGTAAAATGAGTCAGTTAAGTGCCACATGTGATACACTCTTTGGACGATCACGTCTCAAAATAAACATTACTGACTGGGCAGAAGATTATGCCGCAGTAGGTTGCCATAAATTTCTGCGGTAGACTGGTTGCCAGCCAAGGCTATAAAACCCAATCTGTCCTATTATTTAACCCATAACTGGTAGGAAGAGACGGATTAATACCTTTCTGAAGGGTACTTGTGCGTAAGTGAATAAAAGGAATTCAACTGGAATTTGAACTTGGCACCCCGATTTGTCGTTCCGAGTCGATATCCACTGCACCACAACACACATCCGGTGCAATGAGTATGTAAAATTAAAAAAAAAAAAAAAAAATTATTTTTCCTGCATACTCTTTCGAACTTACCTTCTTAACCTTTCTTACGTTCATAGAAAACCACGAAGAATCCCACTAACTTGAGTGGCTCTTTAGTATTTTGTTTGGTGAATTTTAAGTTAAGTGCCGTACGTGATACACGCTTGGGCGATCATGTCTCGAAAGAGACATGACTGACTGGGCAGAAGATTATACCGCAGTAGGTTGCCATTGCTTTCTGCGGTAGACTGGTTGCCAACCAAGGCTATAGAGCCCAATCAGTCCTGTTATTTAACCCATAATTGGAAGGAATAGACGGATTAATACCTTTCCCAAGGGTATTTGCGCGCAAGTGAATGTAATGAATTCAGCTAGAATTCGAACTCGGCTCCCCGATTTCTCGTTCCAAGAAAAACCAAAAAGAGCGACAACTGTTCAACTAATATACTATTTGTCAGCATATCTTTGACGTAAGTAACTATATGAAGGGTCTATTTCCTTACTTTTGTTGAAATGTTACTTCATCATTACTCATATATATTTTTGCCGACCTCTAGTAACCGAATTCTATAAATATCTCAATCACCACGCTTCGCCAAAAACAAACAAACAATAAGATGGCGAGGGTGAAAAGAAAAAAAAAATAGTGTTTCGATTTTGGCTTTTCATACAAACATCCATAAACAGAGCCAAACTAAATTACAAGTAGAACTCACTCTATTCACAAAACGATCGACACACATAGACGACCAAACTTCCCTCCTAACATAATTTCTCTTTGCAGCAAAAGGCAAACAGTCATCCCAAGACACCATCTCCCTTACAAAAAAACAACAACAAAAAAAAACAAACAATAAAATAAATAAAATTCAACACTTGATTACTAAAGCGAGTGTGTTGGGTGGGGGTCAACAGCGGACCAACCCGACTCAACAAATCAGCTTTGAGCGTCTACTGCCGCCGTCACTGACCGCCATATCCATCGGCTCTGCCCTCCGATTCCAATTCGACCGTTACACACCCTTCACCCTTTTGACTGTCGGCCACTGTTGAATGAAAATGTTCGCCTCTGTTTGTTACTGCCGATTTTAGCCCGTAATTAATCATAAACTGACATTTATTGCACATTCCAGACAAGTCTTTCCGGGGCAATATACCAACTCGTCTCCCAGATATCGTCCAAGCATATTATTATTATTATTATTACTATTACTATTATTATTATTTAAAAGAAAAGGAAAAGGAAAAGAAAGAACGATTATTTTGCTACAAATGAAAATGATATTGGACACCTCATTTTTTCAGTTTATTTAATCATATTAATTATCGGATTTTTCTAGTATCATCCACATTTCCATGATATATATATTTATTTTTTATGAAAAGGAAAATAAAATCAAGCAGGTAGTGTAACAGTCAGCGAGACGGATACAGAAATCGACGATCAGTGTTCTAGCTGGAGGCGATTATATGTGAGAAATATTCACACATAACTCAGTGCTTAGGCAGAGGAAGGAAACAGTCAGACAAACAAGACATACCTGATAAAGTAAAACAATTTATTGTCTTGCAAAAACTGATTTTGCGGCTACTTCGTAGCCAGGTATAGTCCTTCTCGCTGCGTAGCTTGTTAGTTCCTTCGTCTGAGAAGGTATGGGAAACCACGTGGAACGGCGGTCCGCGACGTACAGGAAATTCTGGGGTCAGCTTCTTCTGCAGTTCCATTCGGTCGAAAGTCGATAGTTCTTGGAGAATTTTTCTCTCAGATGGATAGGCATTGCCCAAAGGGTTTCCTTATTAGAAAGGAAGGATGTCGAGATATTTTCTCTGATAAGGTTGAGGCTGTTAGCCCAATGGGTCTCCAATACTATGGAGAGATGGTCTCGATATAGCGAGACATGAGGGTGCCAATTGTTGGCCCCGCTGGTTGAATCTCGGCACGTAGATCTCCGAAGCTGTCCGTGCCAACCGAGCAAGCAAGTCCGTCCAAAAGGGAAGCAAAAAAGGAAAAGGCTGCTGAAAAAGGCGCGAGCCTCTTCCTGGCGTAAAGGCCCGCCTCAAGTCCAAGACGAGGTTCGGGTCTTCGGCCAATCAGGAGACCTGTTATATCTGTAAATTTCCAACACACTGCCAAAGGAGCAACGAAAAAGTAATGGTTATCCATTACTTTTTTTTTTTTTTTTTTTTTAGAATAGGATAATCGTATTAATTATCAGTTACTCGAAAGTAATTATTTTATTTATTTTCTTATCAAGGGGAATTGAACGTGCTTCTGTCTGCCACTATAATAAATTTATAACTAAAGAACCTGATTCTACCTAGATCATTAATATTGATAAACAGACTGCAGTCCCTACGAGACTAGTAAGATGTTTTTTCAGAACAATTTGGACAAATCCACTCTCCCAAAGTATCCTGCTGGACCACTCCTACACAGTCAAAGTGATACCAATTGTCGCAGGCGTCACAACATACCATGGGAGAAGATCCATCGTTACCTGTTGGTATACAATTTGTCATTTACCTTGAGAAAAAAACAAAACCTATTTTTGTCCTGAACAGTTCTCAGGCGAATTTGGAGGAAGGCCTTACGAAGGTCTCCTAAAAGA
The DNA here is from genome assembly GCA_037127315.1 of Ascarosepion bandense. Classification (NCBI taxonomy): domain Eukaryota; kingdom Metazoa; phylum Mollusca; class Cephalopoda; order Sepiida; family Sepiidae; genus Ascarosepion; species Ascarosepion bandense. The sequence continues at coordinate 103,745 of JBBBDQ010001143.1, forward strand.
ACATAGTTGTTCTTTCTAAAAATCAACAACAAGTCCAGTAGCTGTGCTGTTAAGTTAACTCCAGCATATGCTGCATCGTTAATAGAAACACACCCCCGCCGTTTCAACGAACAATTAAAGACGGGGCGGATTTTCGTAGTGACCCCAAGGCCCTCTTTAATAACGGGCCGGTGAGGAATCCAACAATAATTCTTAAACTCCCCAGGAGGAACTGAAAAGGGTTCGACAATACCACAATCCTCATATTCTCTGAAAACTTGTAAATACTCGTCATAGAGTCCCTTCTTCTCCAAGGAATCTGCCACCCTATGCATTATTTTTAGGGAAGGCACGTAATTAGAATCCACCCGAGACAATTTATCTCCGTCCCAGGGCAGATCCACATAATATCTACCATTTTTCAAAACTATGGATTTCTTGAAGTCGTCAATTTTTTCTTCATCATAGGAAGATAAAGTTTCGCTCTCGTCGATTCCAATAGACTCGAGAGAGAGAAAATGTTCAATTCCGCGTTCAACAGAGGAATCCTCGAAAAATGGACCAAGTGTATCCGAATACGAATATACCGGATTTAAGGCACCGTCGATTAAGAACGACGAACATTTAGGCAAGGATTCAATAATTTGATTAAAGGGAGGGCACTCTAATTCCAATTTTAAATGTTGAAGAGAGGCAGGTTTTATATTTTTGCCGCTCTCTCGACTAGATTTTAGCTCAAATAATGTTTCCCTAATAGAGGAAAAAAAATTTTCGGAGTCATTACAAAATGACAACCGTTCCTCTTCGGGAGACTCTAAAATGATTTGGTCAAACAAATTATCTAAATCCCTCAGCCAACTCAGGATATCCTTCTCTCTTGCCTCAATGGTCGATAGAGAGGAATTACTATCCTTGAGCCAGCTTACCGTACATTGGATACGAAATTTCTTTGCTTCGATCTTATTAGTCAATTCCTTTAAGGCCGCCATTATGTCGCCCGAAAGGATACTAGGATAAGATACGACGCGAAGAGAGAAAAAACAGGTATTGTTACTGCTCAGTCAGTCAAAGGGAGGTAACTTTCCCCTTCCCCCACCAATTGGCAAACGAAAACTAATAATTAGGGGGAGAAAAAAAAATTTTTTTTTTTGTAGCAGACAGGAAGCAATTCAATATATATATAGCTGAAGAATAGCTAAAAAAAATCACACAAATAACTGTTCTGGAAGGGAATTATTAATTTGCAATCAGTTATTTAAACGTTAAACCAAAATTTACAACAGATTTTATGCAATAAGGTTGTAGAATGTAGCAAATTGTAGCTAAAATATCACATTTTTTTCAATAAAGCTATAACTCAGCTTATTCCTTGCAATTAAAGCTATTTAAACGTTAAATTACATTCAGCAAGTTTTTTGCAATAAAAGCTATGACTTAGCTTAAAAAATCGACCAGTTTTTGCAATAAAAGCTATGTGAGAAATATTCACACATAACTCAGTGCTTAGGCAGAGGAAGGAAACAGTCAGACAAACAAGACATACCTGATAAAGTAAAACAATTTATTGTCTTGCAAAAACTGATTTTGCGGCTACTTCGTAGCCAGGTATAGTCCTTCTCGCTGCGTAGCTTGTTAGTTCCTTCGTCTGAGAAGGTATGGGAAACCACGTGGAACGGCGGTCCGCGACGTACAGGAAATTCTGGGGTCAGCTTCTTCTGCAGTTCCATTCGGTCGAAAGTCGATAGTTCTTGGAGAATTTTTCTCTCAGATGGATAGGCATTGCCCAAAGGGTTTCCTTATTAGAAAGGAAGGATGTCGAGATATTTTCTCTGATAAGGTTGAGGCTGTTAGCCCAATGGGTCTCCAATACTATGGAGAGATGGTCTCGATATAGCGAGACATGAGGGTGCCAATTGTTGGCCCCGCTGGTTGAATCTCGGCACGTAGATCTCCGAAGCTGTCCGTGCCAACCGAGCAAGCAAGTCCGTCCAAAAGGGAAGCAAAAAAGGAAAAGGCTGCTGAAAAAGGCGCGAGCCTCTTCCTGGCGTAAAGGCCCGCCTCAAGTCCAAGACGAGGTTCGGGTCTTCGGCCAATCAGGAGACCTGTTATATCTGTAAATTTCCAACATATATTACGTTCACTTTTTTTTAAAAAATACGGTTTGGAAATAAATAAGTTTCATCTCTTCAAGTTTTCTCCGTGTGGTTAAGTTTGAGTTTTTGTTTAACGGCATATCAAACTCTGTGGGTTATTTAATGCCAAAATGGTTATCTTTTAAGGTATTTGGCGGACCTGAAGCAGACTACCACCACGTTTAATTTCGTTGTTTTTCTTTTTTTTTTTCTTTTTTTTTTTACTTTTCTCAGCGCAGTCTTATCAATTACCCCCTTAGCTTTACGATTGACAAAAAAAAAATTTTAAATTTCAATATTTGAACATTTTCGGCGAGGTGCTCAGTTTCGCATACAACGTTATAGTAAATCGAGCCTCCATTTTGAATTCAGTCGCCGGTACGACATTACCGACACCTATAAATTTGTTCATTATCAAATTTTTTGGACCTTTTTCAGTACATTATTATCTTTTACACATTAAACTTTACGAATGAGAAAAAAATAAAATAAAATAAATAAAAAATAAAAAATTCAATATTTAAATAATTTTAGAGGGGGGTGCAGTGTCTCAGACAACCTTATAGTGGATTGAAAATGGAGGACCGATTTACTATAATTAAAAACAACGAAATTAAACGTGGTGGTAGTCTGCTTCAGGTCCGCCAGGTATTTTTTTAATGTTTGGTTATAAGGAGAAGATTGATTCAGTCAGATTTTGATAATTATTATTTTTTATTTTAGAAACTGAAAATGTCTTCTAATTTTGTATTCAATAATGTACTGCTGGTAATAATTTTTTTCCTTCAAAAATGTGTTATGGTAATATTTTTCTTCAAAAATGCATTGCTGGTAATATTTTTCATTAAAAAATATATACATTTCTATAAAAGTCTATTTTCATACTTTCATAGGGGTTTGACCCCAGTTTGTGGGGGGTTAACTATTTGCCCATAGCTGGGACCCTAACAGACACTCCGGGTCAGGGTGAACCTGGGAATAACCCAGGTTAATTAATAGGTAGTTCTATGCTCCTCTAAACCTCCAAATCAGAGGCCTTGCTGCCGGATGCAGTTTACCGTCATACCCAGGACTGCTTGGTGTGGCAATCAGTTTGGGAGAAGGTAAAATTAAATTAAAATAAAAACAGTTTGAAGATGAATGGATGCATCAGATCATCACCATCAGACCGTCCAATGTTTCCAGTACATATAGTATCCCTACGATGACTCATCAGTCAGTTAAGTGCCATACGTGATACACGCTTGGGCGATCATGTCTCGAAAGAGACATGACTGACAGGGCAGAAGATTATCCCGCAGTAGGTTGCCATTGCTTTCTCTGGTAGACTGTTTGCCAGCCAAGGCTATAGAACCCACTCTGTCCTGTTATTTAACCCTTAATTGGAAGGAATAGACGGATTCATAACTTTCCCAAGGTTATTTGCGCGTAAGTAAATGCAATGAATTCAGCTGGAATTCGAACTCGCCACCCCCCCGATTTCTCGTTCCGAGTCGATATCCACTGCACCACAATGCACATCCGTAAGATGACTCATATTGTGACGATAATAAAAATATCATTAAAAATAAATACTACATGAAGTGAAAAGATCATAACACGATCTACTTCCAAAAACAGCAATAAGAAAAAAAATATTGAAATGTCTTGCAATATATGTCTTGTTATATTGCAGACAATTTCCTAACAGAGGAAGACAAGTCAACAAAAAGGTTGTTTTAGAGGATGAGTTGACCATATGCAGGATATGGGAACAATGAAGATGTTTCGAAAGAAATGGAAACAAAAAATACTTTTACACAGTATCAAAAACATGCTTAGTCAAAAAAAAAAAAAATTGAAAAACTTAGACATATATGTCTGATATCTTCAAAGCATATTATTATTATTATTATTCCATTTTTCATCATATTTCGATTTCTGCTATGGTCGCACTACCTACCAAGTCTGTGAGAAGACCTAAAGCAGGTCGTGGTGTGTTGTTATGACTCCATTTCATGTTTTTCTATCTCCCCTAACATCCCTAGCGTTACATAGACAAAGTTCTTCTTAGTGTGTGGGCTGTATTTAACAAAACAGTTTTTTGTATATCTCTTAAGCTGGGGTTTCCAGGGATTCTTTCAATGTGTTGTTTTGTTCCATTTTTTATCATTCCAAGTGCACCTACTATCACTGGTGCGATTCTTGTTTTCAATTTTCATATTTTTTCTATTTCAATTTCCAGGTCTTTATATCTTGACATTTTTTCGAATTCTTTGGTTGCTATGTTACAATCCGCTAGAGAAGCAATATCAATTGAAAGGCAAGTTTTTTTTCTGGCTTTTAACAATAATGTCCGGCCTATTTACTGCAATCTTGCTGTCTGTGTAGATGGTGTAGTCCCATAAAATGTTGACATTTTCTATTTCTGTAACCGGTGATGGGTGATGTTTATACCTGTGTTTGTTTACATATTTTCCATAGTGTTTGCACACTGTCCAATGTAAATATTGCCCCATTCTATCGTGACGATGTTTATATTCATTTGGGGCAAGTACAGAACATCCTGAGATTAGATGGTCTAGCGTTCCTTGGTATTTATCACAGAACCTGTATGTTAGATCTATAGTGGGGACGGCGTTCTTTAGGAGAGTAGTTATATATTGTTGCAGATTAATGGAATTTGGTCTCGTTGTAGATAGCCCACTATAAGTCATAAAATGATTATGAATTTTATATATACACATATCAATTAAGGTTTTTACAATTAAGGCAATCCTTTGAATATGGGTCCAACGGACGTTAAAATGTTCATGGCAATATAATGCTGAAAAGTGAATTAATACTTAGATATGTGGGAACGTTGTAAGTAAGGAATGTCTTTGATGTATACGCTCCTTTGGTCAGTATGTAGCTTTGAGACAGGGAAGAAGGAAAAGAGAGGTGAAGGCGACGAGCATAGTAAGCCACTTGACTTGGTCAAGGGAGATATCAATTACTCTCGTCTCTGTCGAGTGTGTCTTGGTGTGTCTGTGTCGGTCTGTCTGGCGATGTTTTCTGTATCGGCTTTTTATATCTTCTTTTTGGATCATTTGGGAATTCATATCTGTATTTGATTCTGGGCTTCTCATTGGCCGATAAATAACATTCGCGTAGGCTCGCGAACTGGAATTTAATATTTAATTAATTTTTAGTTTTCAACCGAATCATCTACGTGAGGCGGATGCGTACCGACGAGTTTTGGTCATTTGCTTTCTGATTGTGAGAGTGCAAACATCCGGTTCCTCGCTTTTTCTCGGTCGGTATCACCACAGATCCACATTATTATGCATGATATTTGCCTGAAAGTTCCTAGTGAAAAAACTTTGGTCTTGCGCTGCAATAATTAAGCCTTCAGTCTCAGACTTTAATCCAGATGCACGTAACCCTCGATGAGTATTAACTTTATCAACATTGGATTTATTAGCACGTTCTGGATATTGGCTATGGTCTTGCCAACGTTTTTTCATCTGTTCAAGTGCTTTATCCTTGGTATTCTTTTTCATATTTATTATTATTATCATTATTATTATTATTTACGAAAACTAAAATGAAACCGGGCAGATAGTGTAACAGATAGCAGCTTGGGTACAGAAATTGACGATCAGAGTTCGAACTTCAGCCAATTATGTTGCGTTCACTTTTTAAAAACTACCCTTTGGAAAGATGTGCATTCTTCTTGGAATAGTAGACATTCAAATGTTATAATGTTGTGCTTAGAAACAAAGAAATCTTCTTGTCAACTTCTGTTTTTACGGGTCCATGTTCAGGGAGTCTTGTCATAAACCGCGTCTAAACAACAGTGTTGGATAGGATGGAAACGTGAAGAAAACTTGTACTTAGCTTCAGGATAAGGCAGCTGAAGTTTTTAGAACACGTATATGCGTTGTGGTGCAATGGATATAGACTCGGAACGACAAATCGGGGAAGCCGATTTCGAATTCCAGTTGAATTCTTTGCATTTATTTACGCACAAATACCCTTGGGAAAGGTACTAAACTGTCTCTTCCTTTCAGTTATGGGTTAAATAATAGGACAGATTGGGTTCTATAGCTTTGGCTGGCAATCAGTCTACCACAGAAAGCAATGGCAACGTACTGCGGGATAATCAAGGCAGTCATGTCTCTTTCGAAACATGATCGCCCAAATCGTGTGTCACTTATGACACTTAAATGACTGAATGAGGAAGGCGATCCGAGTTCGAATTCCAGTTGAATTCCTTGCATTCACTTACGCACAAATACCCTTGGGAAAGGTAATAAACTGTCTCTTCCCTTCAGTTATGAGTTAAATAACAGGACAGATTGGGTTCTATAGCCTTGGCTGGCAACCATTCTACCACAGAAAATAATGACAACCTACTTCAGTATAATCTTCTGCCCAGTCAGTCAAGTCCCTTTCGAGATATGATTGCCTAAGTGTGTATGACATTTAACTGACTGAATACGGAAGGAGGGTGTGAAGAATCCCATACTCATATACTCTTGTCCTAACATCTTTTTATTTATATATATATATATATATATATATATATATAAGCGTTTCACCCCAAGCAAGGCAATTCACTGACACTACTGCGCAGGGGGCTACATAGAATGGAGGAAGGATGGTTCAATATAGGAAATGTCAGAGGGTTGGTGATAGGCGGGTAAGGATACCGAGAATGAGGGTTGGGTAGATGAGAGTGTTCTGAGAATAATTGGAAGTCAGTGTGATAGGAGATGTCTGTTGACCCTACATTTAAACACCTGGATATTGTAGCTGTCGGGAAATCAGACTTGTGGAAAGGAATTCCACAGGCGGGAAGTGCGAGAAAAGAAGCTGTTTGAGTAGAAATTACGGTTACATCTACTTTCAAAATATGTTACTCACCAGGGTTTTTCTACAGAAAGGTACTTCACCGAAGAAAAAAAAAGAAAAGAAAAGAAAAGGAGCTAGGCATCATCAATTTGCAGAAGAAAAAGAAGAGGATACGACTAACAGTTGTGTTCTTAACCGTGAGTAAACGACAAAATGTTGGAGAGGATGTAAACGTGAAAAAAACTTATGCTTAGCAGCAGGATAAGGCAGCTGAAGTTGTGGTGCATTGGATATCGGCTCGGAACGAGAAATCGGGGAGCCGAGTTCGAATTCCAGCTGAATTCATTGCATTCACTTAACGCGCAAATGCCCTTGGGAAAGGTATTAATCCGTCTCTTCCTTCCAGTTATGGGTTAAATAACAGGACGGATTGGCTTCTATAGCCTTGTTCGGCAACCAGTCTACCGCAGAAAGACCAGTCTACCGCAGAAAGCAATGGCAACATAACTGCGGGATAATCTTCTGCCCAGTCAGTCAAGTCTCTTTCGAGATATGATCGCCTAAGCGTGTATGACATTTAACTGACTGAATAAAGAAGGAGGGTGTGTGCATCTCATACTCACATACTCTTGTCCTAACATCGATTTTCAAAATATGTTACTTACCAGGGTTTTTCTACAGAAAGGTACATCACCGAAATAAAAAGAAAAAAAAGGAGCTAGGCATTATCATTTTGCAGAAGAAAAAGAAGAAAATACGACTAACAGTTGTGCTCTTAATACCTGATCTTTTATTTTTTACTTTCCTTAATAATTTTGTTTTTAATTTTCGCATATTTTTTCATATGCCTTATAGCGGTTGCTATGTTTTTTCTTACCCACATTCGGTCCATGTCATTCACTCGTCTGCGATTGGGTAATAAATCACTACTGATCTTGTATAGAACAATTTAGCAATCGCAGTCGCCTTTTAATCTTTCGGCTCTGAAGCAGCTCTTTCATATGTGTGTGGTGATTAGTCAATTTTTAACCAATCAGTTATTTTATTACGTAAAATCAGTTTTTCCAGCGCTTCGTTTTTGATCCACCCTTTCTTCGTTAAATACGGCTACTTTTAGCAAGCTATCCAGTAGACGACCAGGCTGCCAAACGACTATATGTAAGTTGTACTCAAACGTTTCTTAACACACACACACACACACACACACACACACACACACACACACACACACACACACACACACACAACTTTGTTTTTCTGTCAACAACTTCCTTTGGACTTTTGAACTCTTGACCAAAATTTGTGTTACTTACAATTACATTAAAAAATAATTGTATTATTCATGTTATTCATTCTTACATGAAAACCCTTCTAAAAAATTATAACAAATCTTTTCAGCACAAGAAAAAACTTTCTTCATTTGACTGATATTGGTCAACAAGCAGTTAATGGGAAACAACTTTTTCCTCCTATTCTATGTATACTACTATTACATGCTTTGTTTGTCTATTGCAGTAAGTATTGAATATACAATATATTTTTATTTATTGGTTACAAATTGGAGTTATTGTCTGTATTTTTCTTGAATCGTATGTTGGACGAATCGTAATATAAATCGTAAAGGACCTAAAAATACTCTACAGCCTTAATGATTTTACTGCCTTGCTTGTTGGTGAATAGATCTTTTAAAATTCAGATTATTATCGAGTAAGCATTACAGATCACTATATCTAAATTCAACTTTAACTTTTTAAAATAATTTTCTTTAACGTGGTGAAGCATAGTTTTAATACACAAATTTACAAAATTTCAAGGTCCACTATTAAAAAGGTAATATTCATATTATTTAAAGTATACTCTTAATTTTTCTTAAAATAATTCGTATATAGAAAATCTCAAAACATCCAAGAAATATAAATTTAAAGCGTATTCATATCTTTATTATTATTACTAAGGCAAAACGATTACATTATTTGAAATGCCAGAAATAGAACTGCAAGTTCCATGAGGTACCTCCAAAAAATCGCTGAAAAAACAGCATAGTATTTAGGAAGAAGACCCCAAACTAAATAAATACAAAGTTTTATCGGCAAAATTATATTATCATTAAGAGGATAGACCAAAGTATTTTTAAATTATTTTTTAAAACTTTTTAATTATTTCTAACACGTTCGAAATTTTCTGGAATTTCTTTTTTTCTTTTTACGTCAGTGCGAGAAATTTTTTTTTTTTTTTTTTAATCATTTCACCCCGAGCAAGGCGGAAACGCCACTGATGTGCAGAAGGTTACATAAATGTAAAAAGATTAATTAGAAAAGAGTGAGGAGTACAAGCTAGTTAGAAAGGAACAATAGAAAGCTGAGAAAGAAGGTGCGATGACAGATACATAGGTGGAGAGAAAGGGAAGGTTATACAGGGGAGGGGAGAGAGCTAGAGGCCAGTGGTTAGTAGATGAGTATTAACTTTGCATTTAAATTTCTGGAGGTTGTAGCCGTCAGGAAAGCAGGAATACGGGAGTGAGTTCCACAGGCGGGAAGTGCGAGAGAGGAAGCTGCAGGAGTAGAATTGTCGTCTGCATTTGGCTAACCTGACTGTGAATGGGTGGGACCCAGTTGCCAGTCTGGTTGCACGGGTAAACACCTGTTGAGGAGGCATCAGTGACTTAAGCTCATCCGAGAAGAAGCCATGAAAATATTTATAGAAGAGACAGAGGGAGGCCACATTTCGACGATGGGAAAGTGGCTGCAGTCGAGCCGCCAGATCAGTACCTATCACATTACAGACTCTCCTTTGGAGCTTGTCAAGAACACTGAGGAGAACGGCAGGCGCACCTGACCATAAATGGCAGCAGTACTCCATGCACGGACGGATGGTTGACTTGTATATATGCAGGATGGATTCAGGTGGAAAAAACATCCTGGATCGACATAGTGACCCAACCTTCTTAGCAGTAGATTTTGCTATGGATTCAATATAGTGGTTCCATTTGAGGTCTGAGGACAGGGTAATCCGAGGAGGCGTAGTGTATTACTCTCCGGGAGAATCACCTGGTCCATGCTTATGGGAGGCAGAAGAGGTTGCCTGTAATGGTTGACAGACAAGAGCTTGGTCTTAGATAAATTGACACAGTTTATTACGTAAAAAAAGAGTAATTACGCAATGCTCTTTTTGGACCGTGAAGGACACATTAATTTGGAAATTCTTGCAAAAATCAAATAATGGTCGGGTTTTTATAAAGATTTCGGTACTTATTCATATTTGACTGAAATCAATTATGAAATAATTATTTTTATAATATATGTTGGTAAAATATGTTTTTTCTTTTACATATTTCCCTCCACTAATTAATTTCCAGAGATGTCTAAAAATTCGACTTTGCTCCCCAATAAACCTAATATAATTAAATTCAGGAGTCATTGGGGAATGCTAATCAACTTTTTTCTTCAATACTAGTCTTCTTTCTAAAAAGTAGGTCCGAACTGCGAAAAATGCAATAACTATGCCAATTTTTATTTGGATAAACTTTCATTTGCTTTTATGAATCATATAAACTAAGCATATTATAGTCTGAAAAAAAAAATTCAATGAATAATGAATTTTTACAAGAATTATTTTCTTTTTTTATAATAATATATAAAGCTTCAAAAATATTTTAAATTTTTTTCCTCCATTGCTCCGGCTAGTTTATGAAATTAAAGCATGAAGTCTACATTTACTAATCGGAAACTGAAAAGCTTAATGCAAATGATTAAGCCAATGGATTTTTAAAGTAATTAAACATTTTTATTGCGTGCATTTTGATTAACCGTAGCTTATTTGTACGAGTGGCCGTACGTGACCTTTATAGTTAAAAGGTCACGTGATTCAAGGGTTGTCCTCCCTTTTATGAAAAAATAAATTTATACCAAATTCTTCTTCCATACTTGGCTACTGTAAATCATATCAATTATCGCCTCTTGATAAGGCGATGACAGATGTGATAACAAGGACACTGTAAATGAAAAACGCCTTTTTGGAAACATTTCAAGCAGTAAGAGAGTAATTCTTTTTCAAGTCAACTTAAAGTAGGGTTAAATTCAGTAATTTGAAAAAATAATGTCTCAGCCAAGTGAATGATATTTTTGTAAGATTTTTTAAAACCGAGAATTGACTTCTGTTTACAATAGATGACAAATGGCGGAAACTTGAAATTTTAAAACTTTATTTTAAATTTAGAAAATCTTTGATTCCGATCAATATAATTTCAGTTTAAAATACACCAGGGTATTTTGCTTACTGGAATTACTAAATTTAATTTCTTGGCTTTCAATTAAAGCTAATTTTAACGCTTGAAGATAACTTATATATTTTTAAAATTTAAATTTAAATTTAGGTATGTTGTGATACCGAGCAAAATCGATGGACCGGATGTTTGCTCTCTCACGACAAAAAGAAAATGACCAAAACTCGTTGCTGCGCATCCGGGTTCGCGCAGATGTTCCGGTTGAAAAATAAAAATTAATTAAATATTAAATTTCCATTTTGCGAGCCTACGCGAATTTTATTTATCAGCCAATGGGAAGCCCAGAATCAAATACAAGTGTAAAACCCCAAATGAGCTGCTGTGATCCAAAAAGAAGATATAAAAAGCCGAGACAGAAAGCACCCAGACAGACATACCGACAATGACAGGCGAGAGTAATTAATATCTCCCTTGACCAAGTCAAGTGACTACTATGCTCGTCCCTTCACCTATTCTTCCTTCTTCCCTGTCTCAAAACTACCTACTGACTTAAGGAGCGACTACATCAAAGATATTCCTCACATATACGCTCCCTACATTCCTAAGCCTTAAATCTCTTTCAGCTTATTATTTGCCATGAATATTTTAACCTCCGTTGGATCTATATTCAAGTATTACTTTAATTGTAAAAACATTAATTGATATGCGTATATATATAAATGTTATTTTCAACTCAATTTGCTTTTCTTGATTTTATAATCATTTTATGACTTATAGTGGGCTATCTACCACAAGGCCAAATTCCGTTAACCTGCAACAATATACAGCTACCCTTCTCTAGAACGGACTCCCAATACAACCAGAAAAGAATAGATAAGCAACGAGCCTCTATGGGTATAGAAGAAATGAGTGGAGGTACATATAATAATTCTTTGTTACATTTCACGCTGGTGTAATTATTTTCCCAGTCAACTTGGACCTTTGTGTGCAATGTCAATCACTATATTCTACCATTTTAATTCTTGACCTTTTATTGTTCTCTCTCCTTAATAGAGATTGTATCATACTTCATATTCACATTTAGTAATTACATATAAAATTTACTAATGTTCCACCCCAGGGGATGAACAGCAGTGAGCCATAAAATTTATAATAAACTAGTTGATTACTTTCGTTTACTAATTAATCAACCGACGGAAAAGTTCAAGATGAATATTGTCCCCATCTTGTTACTTACGTTTAGTTGCAATCCACTCACGGTGACTGTGTTGACATGTTTGTAGTAAATACGAAATAAAAGACTTTGGTAAAAATTAATTTAGCAGCTTACAAACTTAAAAAAACAACGAGCCGATGTTCAATCGATTTTTGATAGAAATAGGCAGAGAAAGTTGTATCAACAGAGAGAGAGAGAGAGAGAGAGAGAGAGAGAGAGAGAGAGAGAGAGAGAGAGAGAGAGAATTTCCGAGCGCCACGCGTTTGAATAACGCTCGTGTCAAATTATACGCTGATACTTGATAAGCCTCTAATGAGAGGTGGGGAATTTCAAAGAATTCTACTCAATTCCTAAGCGTAATACCTTACAATATATCATTTTATTTATGTTGAATAAAATCGTATAACTTTTATGTGAAAAACGAACTCTCTCAATTTGTTTTACGAATTTTTGATTATTACTTCGCGTCCAATAATTTAATATGAATATTCTTTCTTTTTATCAATTTATCAAAACTACGAACTATTATTGTTTGATTCTTCTTCTTCTATGTACATTGTCCTTTCAGAACGTAGGCGATCATGGATTTACACGTCTCCTTATCCCTTGTGGCTCTTAGCACGCCTTCTATTGTTACACCATGCAACCCTCGCCCCATCATCCACCTTATTAGGTCCTTCAAATATGTTATCCGATGCTTTCCCCTATCTCTTTTTCCCTCTATCTGGCCTGTTAGTATCAGGTTCTCCAAGCTCTCCTTCCTCATTGCATGTCCCAGGAACTTCAGCCGTCTTTTCCTGATGCTCAGTATTAATTTACTTTTCGTTTTCATAATTTCCAAAACCTCATCATTGCTCACATACTCGATCCGTGATATTCGCGGCATCCTTCTGTACAACCACATTTCACTTGCTTAAAGTTTTTCCTTCATCTTTGATGATATTGTCCAACATTTACTGCCATATTGAAGAACAGGCATCACATAGCAATACAGTACTCTCTTCTTTGTTTCTAGTTAAATCGTCCTGTTTTTTTAATACTTTACTCAACTTTTGGAATGCTTCCTTCTCCATGCCAATTCGCCTTCGGATCTTTGTGTCACACTTTCCGTCTTTTGTTATAATACTTCCCAGGTATTTAAATTTTGATACCTGCTTGATTTTAGTATACCCTCCCTGTATTTGGCATATTGGGCTGCCTTTTTTGCTGATGACCATGCATTCAGTTTCTTTCCAGTTTATTTGTACTCTTTTCTTGTCACTCCCTTCAGCTACATTCTCTTGTCCTGAAACAAGCCACTGAAAACTACAAATGTGTAAATTAGAAATAAAATCCTTATTTTGTTTCGTTAAAAATAACACGTCTGTTTCATCGTCATTCCGGTTTTCTCTTTTCTAATCTTCTCACTTTGTTTTTTTTGTTTGTTTTTTTTTCAATTGGAGTAGATAGACTAAACTATCGCCCGGTTCACACTCCACCCACATTTATTGAACAGGTGAAGAGGCTCATCCCTTGTTTCTTGTTTAGGATGTGGTTTCCGGTTTTCTCTTTTCTAATCTTCTCACTTTGTTTTTTGTTTTGTTTTTTTTTTCAATTGGAGTAGATAGACTAAACTATCGCCCGGTTCACACTCCATCCACATTTATTGAACAGGTGAAGAGGCTCATCCCTTGTTTCCTGTTTAGGATGCGGTTTCCGGTTTTCTTTTTTCTAATCTTCTCACTCTTATATAGCCCCTAGCACATTAGTGGCGTTACCGCCTTGCTTGGGGTGATATGATTAAAAAAAAAAAAAAAAAAAAAAAAAAATTTCATGTACATTAAGAGTACAAATTTTTTTCAACACATTTGCATAAAGACTCTCGTTTTGTGAGTATTTGCATATTTGGGTGCAATATTTTAATTCTAGCTTATAGATGGCAGATATTATCGAAATATTGTTAATCATTGTTAAAGATTATTAAACCTTGTATTTTCTTTATATTTTCATAAATCACGTTCTTCTTTTCTTCTTCTAATTATAATAATATTATTTTCTTTTATTATTATTATTATTTTATAAATAATAATACAGAAAACTATCTTAGTAATTCGCTACAACTTCAAGAAAAACTATTTTTTTAAATTTTAGCTTATAGATGACAGAGATACTGTCAAAATATCTTAATCATTGTTAAACATTATTTAAAGTTGTCTTTTCTTTTTATGTTTTAGAATAACACTCTTGTTCTTTTTCTTCTTCTTCTTCTTCTTCTTCTTTTAATAATAATAATAATAATAATAATAATAATAATTTTATTATTATTATTATCATTATTATTATTATTAATAATATTATTATTAATATTATTATTAAATAGTAATACAAAAACAATTTTCCTTAATTCAGAACAATTTTAAGAAGATCTAATTAAACATATTATTTTGACTCTTTTAGATAATACTGTATTTTTCTTCGGTTGCACTCGACTAATTTGTATTAATGTGAAATGTCAGACGACAATAATACATATGAATGGTGCTTGCGACTAAAATTGCAGAATTCCATGACAGTCTGAATATTTAAAAAAAATATTCAGATGAATTATTTATTTACTTGATGTCCGCCTATTAAAAATATATTTTCAGAAGCTATGGTTGCATTTATTTAAGTTTTCTTAAATGTAAACATTGTTGCTTTTCTCTGCTAACTCATTACTGAATTTTGACAAGGCAGTTAAGGAGTTTCTTCTTTTATAAGTTACTAGCAGTATAGCCCGGCGTTGCTCAGGTGCAATGAAAGCTTTAAAACTAAGCCATGGTCCTGGAGCCCAGACTCTTTGTCCGTTGGCACAAAAGACTAAAAAGCAATAGTTGTTTCTAGTCAAATGGAAACCGTAGATTGAAAGAAAAATTAATGAGAGTAATTCAAATTTTGATTTCCGGTTTCGATGTCAAATAAGTTTTCCGTCACAAACTGAATTTTAAAGGCTAAATAATCCCTCTGAGTAAATGGTATCATGTCTGAGACTGAAAATTACGATTACACTTGCTTAGAGCAAAACCCGAAGCAAAAACCAAAATAAAAGAGCAGAAAACCTGATTTTGATCAGACCCGATATCAGGGTATCGATTTCCAATATCGGAGTCAAATAAGTCATCTAAGGATAAACTAACCTAAGTAAGTTCATGAAAACTTATTGTACCGATCGGGAGTAAAATTGGAGAAAATGAGTCATATTGATGGCTAAATATTGGTTTTTGATCAGATTCGATAGATTATCGGGGGTATCGATTTCAGATATCGGAGAAAATGAGTCTTTTGAGAAAATCTACAAATGTTTGA
The DNA here is from genome assembly GCA_037127315.1 of Ascarosepion bandense. NCBI lineage: Eukaryota > Metazoa > Mollusca > Cephalopoda > Sepiida > Sepiidae > Ascarosepion > Ascarosepion bandense. Next base: position 119,436 of record JBBBDQ010001143.1, read on the forward strand.
GACTAAAAACTATAATTTACAGCAGATTCTGCAGCAAGAACCACGATAAAAAGGCTGAGATTCTGATCTTGATCAGACCTGATTGAATATCGGGGTATCGATTTCCGATATCAGGGGAAAATCGGAAAAAAATAAGTAGCCCATGACCTGACCCGAAGCCTAAAGAATATGTGTGAAGTTTGGTAAGAATCGAATAAAAATTGTGGATTTGTATAAAGGACATACAGACAGACAGACAGACAGACAGACAGACACACAAACACAAAGAAACACCTTGCCTTTTACATATATATAGATTTCTATAGAAACACGATGACTCAAAAAATATCAACAAAACATTTGATTTAAACATAAATAACAGGAATGAAACATTTATTAAAGTAAGCTCTTTAAGAAATTACTATACTACTTACATATTACTCTTATGCTATAAACGCAGTTTGTTAATATCTATGAATTTGCTATTAACCGGCATATTTATTTGAACATTACTTTTATGGGTACTTCTATTAGAAGGGACAGTCAGTTTTTTTATGATGAAATGCCATAGCTGAAATTTACACTAAAATTAAATTTAGATTTGTTTCCAACTTTAAGGCAACTTTAATTTCTAGTATCATGCACGTGGCAACTGTCAGGCAAAAAATTGTTACTTTACATTTTGCACATTAAAACGGTCACGTTAAAGTCAGAGGTACAGTAAATGGTGAGGGATAAATATATATGCATGACTTATACACACACACACACACACACACACACACACACACACACACACACACACACACACACACACACACACACACGTATATATATATACGTATGTATATACAGTCACTTTTATGTATCTTAGTAGTTAGCAAGCTAGTTTCATTTGTCTAACTAGAACTGAGTAGTAAGTTCGATCACCTTATCTGAGCCTTACGTCCTAACTAAATTCAGCTTACTAAATAACCATATATATATATATATATATATATATATATATATATATATATATATATGTTTAATCATATCACCCCGGGCAAGGCGGTAAGGCCACTTGTGTGCAGGGGTCTACGTAAGAGTGAAAAGATTAGAAAAGAGAAAGCCAGAAACCACATCCTAAACAGGGAACAAGGGATGAGCCTCTACACCTGTTCAATAATGTGTGTGTGTATGTCTCTGTGTCTGTGTGTGTCTGTGTGTCTCTGTGTGTATGTATATGTGTATATAAATATATATATATATATATATATATATATGTGTGTGTGTGTGTGTGTGTGTGTTACGCAAAATCCCGAAGATTAACGAATAGCTTTTAACAACCAACATTCTGAACATTATTTTTAACCGATATTCGTATTTGAGTAGATATTTTGTTTTTAATCAAAAGTATATTTATATATTTATTTCTAACGGCCTGATAATTTACAATGAATTTTGTTACGAAAATGTGTGTCAGGATTTTTTGAACCTGCGACCCCTAATCACATGAGGAAAACTACTAACTGATCTGGTGCGTCTTAGGCCGCTTGACTACGATCAGTATAATTCTGACGGAAACACATTGTTATTAATCTTTCTTAATATCCTTTAAAACAAGAGGAAATATACCTTCTAAAGTTACGTCTAAAATTCTGTCCCACCCTTAAAAAGTAACAAAACCTAAAAAACCTTAGAGAATTCGAACGGAAATTTAGACTTATAGAAACATTATCCAAAACAACAATACTACCAATAGTTCAATAGTAAGAACAAAATCTAAACATTTTCCAAAAAATAACAATTGAAATGAAATGAACATATTCTTTGAAAAAAAATCTGAGACAGATTTTCAAAATAATCACTACCCCTATAACAATCTCACACACAAACAAAAACTAGCATTAGAAAATATCCATGAGAACAATGACATAATAATAAAGGAAACAAACAAAGGCAGCGCTGTGGCCATTCTGGATAAAACTTAATACAAAAAAGATTCAAAATATGCTAGGAGACAAAAAAAAAAAAATACAGATTAATCGACCATAATGTAGATGAAATCATCGCATCAAAATTAAAAAAAACTCTGCCTTACACACAGTAGAATACTGACGAAAAAAAGAAAAATATTTTCTTACAAACTTTGTTAAAAAAAACTCCAGGAATTTTCACAGATTCCTAAAGATACACAAATCAATCCTAATTAAAACATGTGCAGGATCAAAAACGGAATATATTCACACATCAAACCCTAGTGATCTTAAATTCAGACCAATTGTAGCAGGGCCAGCTTGGCCAACAAGCAGACTGAGTAACTTAAATAATATATTACAGCCACACACCACAAAAATAAAAAGCTACATCAGAGACAGCATACATTTCCTAAGCTTTATACCACAAAAATTAAACCCAGGTACACTCATAGTAACATTTGACGTGAATTGCCTGTGCAGTAACATACTCCATGAACTAGGAAAACAATCCATTATAATTTAGATAGAAAAACACCAAGAAATACTTTACACACGCTTCACAAAAGAATTTATTATACTATGGTGATACCAAATGATCTGCTGCGATCCAAAAAGAAAATATAAAAAGCCGATACAGAAAGCATCGCCAGACAGACGGACCCAGATAGACAGACTAGAGACAGACGAGGGTAATTAGTATCTCCCTTGACCACGTCAAGTGGTTTACTATGCTCGTCGCCTTCACCTCCCTTTTCCTTCGTTCCTGTCTCAAAATTACTTACTGACCCTAGAAGTGGAAAGTTCAAAGACTTTCCTCCCGGCCAACGCACCCACAATTTAAGTATAGAATTTTCCTTGTCAGCCTTCTATTGCCGCTATAATACAAAGTATAGAACTAATTTTAGACAACAATTCATCATTCCAATTCAACAACCAAATTTATATTCAAACAACAGGTACTGCGATATATTCAGCACTCACACTAGCACATCTAGAATAAAGCCTATACAAAAAATATAGAACATATATATGGGTAAGACATAAAAACAGAATTTGCTAAATCGTAGAAAAGATATCTAGATGATTGTTTTATCTCTTGGAGATCAACTGGAAAGACATAAATAAAGTACACAATCTATTCCAAAACTTGAACCATATAATTAAGTTCACACTAGACTATAGCTGTAATGAATTGTCATTTCTAGTCATACACCTAAAAACAAAAACAAGTGCATCATCACAGACATTTACCATAAACCCACAGACACCCTACAATACCTCCATTTCAAGAGTCACCACACTAATTGTTGTCTAAAATCCACCCCCTACTCTCTAGAATGACGAATTTGAACAGTAATAGCTGACGAAAACCTTCGTAAGATACGCCTAGATGAACTACGAAAAAACACTACAAATAAGAGGATAAATAATAAACAAGGGTTTCCAACTGGCAGAAGAAATACCATTAAAACCTCTCCGGAATATAAAAAGAAAAAAAAAACATTCGTCTTCGTACACAAGAAAAGCAACCCAGAATTATTTACAAAGATCAAAAGACATAGAATTTTTCAACAAAAATGATAAAATAAAATAAAACTTTAAGACAACGAAAATAATTAAAAGCAAACGCCAACCCCAAAATTGACAAAAACATATTAACTGCATCAAAATTCTAACAAAACACAGCACAGGGGTCACGAAATGCAAAAAAATGTGGGGTATGCAACATAATAATAAAAGGAAACCACTTCAAGTTCGAAAACATTTGTACATTCGAAATAAAAACAAATCTAAGCTGAAATTCTAAAAACGTAATATATGCTCTAAAATTCGGTGAATGTAAAACAAATGTACGTGAGACGACAAAAGGTCTGAATTAAAGATTAGCCCTGTACAGAAGTTATATTAAACTAACCAATAACAGGAAATTGTACGTTTCCTAACATTTGCACAAATGTAGTGGAGGTAAATTCAGAGTAAAGCCTATCTACCAAAATGCAGATTGTGAAACATTCATGATGCAGGAAGAAATATTTATATATATAAAAAAAATACAAGCCATCCCGCAACAAAACATCATGAAAACACACACACACACACACACACACACACACACACACACACACACACACACACACACACACACACAATTCAAACGCGATAAAAAAAATCGCGAACCGTTCGATCAATGTTAATTTCAGAAAAAATAATAAGTACTAGATGAGCCGTAGATTAGAATTGAATCAAAATCGCTGAAAGCAATTTTGAAGTATAAAGACAAAATCAAATTTCGCAAGTCAGTGAGAATTTTAAAACCAACGAAAGGAGACGGAAGAGATTTAACGTGCCAGTGTGAAAAAAAAAACAAAAAAACAAAAAACAACCAGCCCACATATGAACTTTCTGACCTGCTCACCACTTACTATATATACACAGTACTTTGGCCATCACAAAAATAAACGAATCTCGATATGGAAAGTTACGAGTTTATTCGCCTGAAAAGAGTCAACTTCAGACTTAAAACACGTGTAGCGGCACAAATAAATACGTGTTATATACAATGTAAACACACGCCAGTAGCCGAGAGTCTTCAAATTCATGAACTGAATGAACGATGCGTAGATCCATGAGTAGCTACCGTTATTCATTTCCTCCATAGTGCTCAATCGGGGTGTGAGTGCGTAAATAGTCACCCGCAGACAGACCTGTTTCGTTGTATCACATCTCATCAGAACGGTTATGTGTATATAATGCATCATTTATTTGCTATGTGATCACGTTTGTTCTACTGATATATGACAAACTATTAACCTTACACTACTTGATAAATGGAGCAAGAGACATCACACGGCAAATTTATTTTTTTTTAATCATTTTACCCCAAGCAAGGCATTCCACTGCCAATATTGCGCAAGGGGTTATATAGGGGAAGTTAAAGAGAAAGAGTGGTTAGATATAAGAAATGTCAGAAGGAGGGTGATAGATGGGGAAGGATAACGAGGCTGAGGTTTGGGTAGATGGGAAGAGTGTTTGAGAGAATGGATGCGAGTTAGTGTGTTAGGAGGTGTCTATTGACCTTACATTTAAACACCTGGAGATTGTAGCTGTCGGGGAAGCAATCATGTGGAAGGGAATTCCACAGTCGGGAAGTGCTAGAAAAGAAGCTATTGGAGTAGAAATTGCGGTTACATTTTATTGGTTTCACTGTAAAAGAGTGGGACCTAGTTGCTAATCTAGTATCTCGTGCAAATTCGAACCTAGGGGGCACCAGTGATCTAAGTTCACCGGAGCAGAAAAATATTTAACGAATAGACACAGCTTCATGATATACCACGATAATTATTTAATCTTGACAGAGTTCATCTAGAGAGAGCTAGAAATCCTACCAGGCTTTATTATTTATGCGAGTTATATTACCAACTTAAGATATGCAGCTGACAACGTGTTGACAGCAAAGTTAAAAAGGAAAGGAGAGAGAGCTAGAAATCCTACCAGGCTTTATTATTCATGCGAGTTATATTACCAACTTAAGATATGCAGCTGACAACGTGTTGACAGCAAAGTTAAAAAGGAAAGGGAGAGAGAGCTAGAAATCCTACCAGGCTTTATTATTCATGCGAGTTATATTACCAACTTAAGATATGCAGCTGACAACGTGTTGACAGCAAAGTTAAAAAGGAAAGGGCGTTAATTCCGAAAAAAGTTTCGTGCAACAAAGAAACGTCCCTTGTCTAAAGATTAAATGTTTCATTGTTAGCGAAGGAGACAATATAATTCCACTTCATTTTCAATAAGTTTTGAACAGGTGAATAGGCTTATCCCTTGTTCCCTGTTTAGGATGTGATTTCTAGCTTTTTTTTTGTTTTTTCCAATCTTCTTACTCATTTCTTTTCTTTTTCTTCTCAATTGGAGTAGATAGACTAAGCTATCGCCCGGTTCACACTCCACATACGTCTATTGAACAGGTGAAGAGACTCATTCCTTGTTCCCTTTTAGGATATGGTTTCCGGCTTTCTCTTTTCCAATCTTTTTACTCTTAAGTAGCCACCTGCGCACCATGCTTGGGGTGATATAATTAAAAAAAATATTTATATGTAAATAAGGAAAACTTAGCCGATGCGTTTCGTGTTCTGAGTAACTTTATAAAGTAAATGTAACGATTTTATTTGTAACTACTATTTATATACAAGAGCAAAAATCTTACTGATTTTTCAAACTTATTGGTATAGGGGTGCTCATGAATATTCATCAGATTAGCCGAAAATAAAGCAAATTCATGGGCGGTGGATATACAGTTCAACACCTAATAAACGAAAATGTGTTGGAGATTTTTTTTTTTGTATCTTTATTTGGTTATGTTGGTTGTTTTGTTTTTGTGGCATATCAACCTCGGCGGGTCATTTATTGCCAACTAAATATTTATTTATTTATTGCTGGTAATAACTTTTTCTTTCAACAATTTAGTGTTGTTTTTATATAAGTTTTGTGTCTAGTAATACTTTTTCTTTTCGTGTATCAAGATTCATTGGGATTTGTTTTTAAGGGCAGGGTCTCCAAGTCCTACCCTTGTTATTTAACCCATAACTGGAGGGAAGGGACGGATTAATACCTTTCCCAAGTGAATGCAGGGCATTCAACTGGAATTCGAACTCGGCTCACCGATTTCTCTGTCCGAGCCGATATCCACTGCACCACAACGCACATCCGTCACTAAACGCTTACAGCACCTGGTATTCCCAAACGGTCACCCATCTAAGTACTAACCAGGCACAATGTTGCTTAACGTCGGTGATCGAGCGAGAACCGGTGTATTCAACGTGATATGGCCGTAAGCCATATATGTATGTGGACTTGAATTTAAATGACTTTTTATGTGTTATATGTTCTGAAAAAATTTGCGTTTTTTGGTCATCTATCTTGGCTTGGTATAGTAGTAATTTTTCAGGAAAGGATATATTGGTGACTAAGTAAAATTCTTTCAATTGCCTTGCCTTTTTCAGAGGAGAAAACGCGTTGACTAAAATAAGTTTCCTTTTTGTCTTTATTCATATTATCCTTTTAAATATATATTTCAGCTGAAATTTTAGACCACCCCTCATATATATATATATATATATATATATATATATATATATACACTCCCGATCAAAAATTTAAGACCACTTAAAAATCTTTAAAAATATATTTTTTTTTACATAGATTTTAAACTCCTACCACTTAAGGTTACCAATACTACAATCTAAAAGGTTATGGAAACAAAAAGCTACATTCCAAACATTTTATTTAGAAATTTACATTTTTATAAAATGGGGCGATTTACGCATGATCAAAATTATAAGACCAGGGGTATAAATTGTTAGATCTATGGTAATTCCAATGTTTTTAGTTCAGTTAGACATAAGAAATCACTGAGTAAAGGTGTTACCATGCCTAAAGCAAGCAAACTTCACAAAGTAGAGCGTTCTCAAATTCTAGAATTCCATAAGCAAGGTTTGTCACAGCGGGCGATCGCAACTAAGGTAAATCGCAGTAAAACTGTGATTTGCAGCTTTCAAAAGAACAGTGAGAATTATGGAAAAGCAAAATCCTCTGGTAGGCCCCCAAAAATTTCTCCTGCATTGAGTAAGAGAATAAGATGGGTTGTTATGAAAGATGGGAAGAAAGTTCTGTTTTCTCATGAGAAAAAATTCAATCTAGATGGTCCTGATGGCTTCCAACGATATTGGCATAACAAAAACATGCCTCCTAAAATTTTCTCCACACGTCATAGTGGTAGAGAGTCCCTAATGGTATGGGGTACCTTTTCTTACAGAGGGACGATGGAGCTCCAGGTGGTACAGGATTGTCAAACAGCGGCTGGTTATGTTAGCATGCTACAAAAAGCATCATTGATGATGGAGGGCCATCGTTTGTGTGTGGATAGATGGTTATTCCAACAGAATAATGCTGCAATCCATGCAGCAAGACAGACCTTGATCTTTCTACAAGAAAATGGGGTCCATCTCTTGGGACATCCTGCATGCTCACCAGACTTGAACCCAATTGAAAATGTTTGGGGATGGATGACAAGAGATGTTTATCGAAATGGCAAACAATATTCAAGAAAAATTGAACTTCGTGAGGCCATCTTCAGAAGCTGGAGCAACATCCCCCGCACCTTAATGGAAACGCTTATTTGTAGTATGCCCGGCAGAATTTTTGAAGTCATCAAAAGCAGTGGAGGTAGAACTCATTATTAAATTTAGTTGTTGAATGTTTTCATACACTGTTTGTACAATTTTGTAGAATTTTTGTCTCTGGTCTTATAATTTTATCCAAGTGTAAATCGCCTCATTTTATAAAAATGTAAATTTCTAAATAAAATGTTTGGAATATAGCTTTTTATTTCCATAACCTTTTAGATTGTAGTATTGGTAACCTTAAATGGGAGGAGTTTAAAATCTATCCGTAAAAAAAATATTTCTTTTTAAAGATTTTTAAGTGGTCTTAAAATTTTGATCAGGAGTGTATATTTCGGAAAAAGCTTTATCTTTCTAAGAACAGTGTGAAAACCGGTTCTTATAAATTGTTCTGTTTAATTGAATAAAGTAGAAATATAGGGGAAGCGACTCAAACCGATGTACATACTGAAAATAAATTTTGTCTTTTTAAATATACACACACACACACACACACACACACACACACACACACATATATATATATATATATATATATATATATATATATATAGTGTGTGTTCCATTAACATTGATCGAAGTTAGTAGTAAATAAAACAGTGTTATCGGTGAAATTATATTCATTTCATTATTGTGTTATATTATTTGAGCAATGGCAATTATGTATATAAATAATATTGCCCAAATATCCGCCAAGTCTTCTTCGGCACACTTCAAATCGATGGTCAGAATTATTGCTTCTCGATTTCACCAATATTCCATATTATCTCATCCTTCAGATTTTGAATTGTTGCTAGTTTGTTGGCATAAAACTTACTTTTGAGATGACACCAAAGGAAGAAATCTAAAGGTGTCAAGTCACATGATCGTGGTGACCAATTAACACCATTCTTTTGAGAGATGATGCGAGTTGGAAAATTCTCATTCAATAAAGCCATTGTTGCATTGGCAGTGTGGCATGTAGCGTCATTCTGTTGAACTAGAAATCTTCGATATCCATAGCATTCAATTCACGCTCTTATTAACATCACACAAATAACATGACCCAAACGTGAAATAATAAAAAAATTCACAAATCAAATAACACTGTTTAATTAGTGATACTTTGATCCGTTTGAACGAACACCCTATTCATTCAAATATATATATATATATATATATATATATATATATATATATATATATATATATATATATATTCTTCATTTTTAAACGAGTTATTACGCGACCGTAGTTTCTACCATGTGGTATATTCAGGCGATTTGCAATAACTGATTTTAACGTTTTTTTAAGAACACTTTTAAGACCAGATCACAGGTATACATTTAAAATAGAAAACTTAAAAAATGTACAAAATTGACTAGCCACGTGTGGAAATTGAAATTAAAAAATGGAAAATACCCAGACATTAAGAGGAGTATAGTGAAAACAGCCAAGACTTACAACTGTGGCAAAATATGTAGACACTGTCTGGAAGAAAAGCTAGCTATTATGTTATTCCTGAATAAAAAAGAATTACTTAATGAGTGAACAGAAAGTATGACTAAAGTTAACCATACCATAAAATACCTAGTATGTTCATACAACCATGGATAAGTTTCATCGAATTTTGAAAATTGCGCGTTCAAAAAATCCCCGTTACATGACGCCATATCGTAGAAACCTAGGTCGCATAGAGACTCGTTTACAAATGAAGAATATTCAAAAGTTCTACAATATACTTGTATTGAACATTTTTGTAATACAACTGTGTACTGGTCTAATTTTATCATGACAAGAATATAAGTAAGTAAATAATCGATATATATATATATATATATATAAATATATACACATATATATATATATATCTATATATAGTCATCCGCAGATAGATCTGTTTCGCTATATCACAGCTCATCAGTACGATAGACAGCCGAATGCTTTTTACCCAGGATTGAAACCCGACTGAATTGGCGTCAATCGGCGATTTTACCTCTGACCAACGGGCGCTCGGTAGAAGGAGGCAAACTTTTTAGCGTGTATATTACCATTATACACCTCCAATAGCTGAGAGTGTTGTAATTCATTGCTGAATGAACGATGCGTAGATGCCAGAGTAGCTACTGTTTTTCTAAGTCTACCATACTTCCAGAGTGCTCAATCAGGCTATATATATATATATATATATATCCTGTCGTGCTCTCTGCTTAAATGTCGATATTATAAAATTAGCTACTATACTGAGGAATGTTCTGCCCTAATCAGTAGACTTGCAGACAAATTGATGCAGCTATTTTACAATATAAGTAGGAAAAACATATCTTGGCGATTTTAAGACTCTGATCAACATCTTTCCCGAGGCAAAAAGAATGAATTCGAAAGATATGGAGACAAGAACTTGCCAGATCATACCACTAAATCGGAAAATGAAAATGAAATAAAATAAAAGATTGTCTAGATTCTTGCTCAGATGTTGACAAGTTCTGAAAATGAGCCTTCTTCTTCTTCTATGTGCCCTGCTCTTTCAGGACGTAGGCGATCATGGTTCTCCACATCTCCCTATCCCTTGTGGCTCCCAGTATGCTTGCTCCCGTTACTCCTGTCAACCCCCGTTCCGTCAACCACCTGATCAGGCCCTGCAGATATGTTATCCGCTGCCTTCCTCTGTCACTCTTTCTTTCCATCTGGCCAGTCAGTATCAGGTTCCCCAGGCTCTCCTTCCTCATTGCGTGTTCCAGGAACTTCAGTTGTGTCTTCCTGATGCTCAGTATCAATTTCCTCTTTGTTGCCATTCTTTCCAACACCTCATCGTTGCTTGCATGCTCAGTCCACGATATCCTCAGCATCCTTCTGTAGAACCACATTTCCGCTGCTTCCAGTTTTTTCCTCATTTTCGAATGAGCCTTAGACTTGTATTAAAAATATTAGCGTATTTCTAACTAATGGGAGTCTTGCTTGTTCCTTTTTCTGTCTTTACCATTATGAAACAAGCATCCCTATCACATTTGAATAGGTATTCGAAGATAAACTGTTTCTGATCTTTTTAACATTTTCAACTAAATAAAGGATTTGTGGTGTTTATTTTTTAACGAGGAATTCTATAAATGAGAAAATATAAAATATAATTATGCATTTAATCAATTAGAATCGCCTCCAACAGAAAGTTACTTGTCTGACCGAGAGATATACCGTTAATTTTCCAATGTAGAGGAAATCTGAATTGGGAGGGACGAATAACTGACGCATTAGTGTCAACAGTGATCTTCTTCTTGATCGATCAAAAATTAGTTACCATTTCATGGTATTCGCAATTGTATGCTGCAGTTACAGAGTGGGATTGTGAGTGTTTTGGTGTATTAAAGGGGCATGTACGGACTATACATAAATTCGAAAACAGACAGAATTTATATAAAACAGACAGAATATATATATATATATATATATATATATATATATATATATATTAAACTATATATATATATATAAATTAAACATTCAACATCCTAGAATTAATCCTTTTTTAATTTATATTTGCTCTGTAATATTTTATTACATGGAGCTCTCTTCCTGTATCATTTTTTAATATTAAAATAAAATTTTTAATATTAATTACGATCGGATTTGGCTTGGATTAAAGTATCTGAATTAAAATATATATATATATATATATATATATATATATATATATATATTCTGTCTGTTTTATATAAAATGTGTCTGTTTTTCTTTTGCTGACTACCATAAATTCTGATATATATATATATATATCAGAATTTATGGTAGCCTGCAAAAGAAAAACATAAAAAGGCGTTCTGCGGAATGATGATGACAAAATAAAATATCTCATTACTTTTTTACTCTAAAAAATGGTTAAAAAAGGACAGAAAAGGTAACCTATAGTTCTGATAGCAATGGAATAACTAATATTGAAGTCTAAGATATAAGCTTAATATAAATATACAGGAAAATTATGGTAAAGCAAAACGAACAAAAAACAAAACAAACCAAAACGAAGTGATGAACTGCTTTGTTATATCAGTTCTCCTATACGAAGAATGATAAAAAAACTGTCGGGATAAGAGCTAAAAAAAGAAAACTGCAGCACATATCAATTCGGAAATGAATCTCCTTCGAAGTAGTCCCCTTTTGATGCTACACATTATCCAAACACACACACACACACACACACACACACACACATATATATATATATATATATATATATATATATAAACAGCATTGTAGCAAGAAACTTACAAACAGAATGAAGTATTGAGTCCTCACATGAATATATATATATATATATATATATATTTCAGTTAAAAATTCTATTAACTAACACTCTATGTTGATATCGAGCACGTTGTCATAAAAAATCTGTTCACCGAAATGCCACGCGATTAGTAAACTAATAAAAAAAGTTTTAGAACTAAGCACTATTATAATTTAATAATTTTTGTCTGTCTGTCTGTCTCTCTGTCTGTCTGTCTCTCTCTATATATATATATATATATAAATACATACATGCCTTTAGTGTAAGAGATAGGATATATATATATATATATATATATATATATATATACATGCCTTTAGTGTAAGAGATAGGATATATATATATATATATATATATATATATATATATATATATATATATTTCGGTCTTGTCACGCTCATGCAGAGAGGGAGAGAATAGCGAGGCAGCGTCGGCTCAGTTCATTCTCTCTACTAGCAATTATTAAACTACACTACCAGTTATGAAAACTCTTGCTTTGTGTTCCCTCTTTAAGCGTGCCTAATTTTATTTCTTTGCAACAATTTTTTTGTGGAGCTGTGAAAAATATATCCTCTCTATGATAATAAAAACCGTTGTGTATTTATTTACACACACACAAACACACACACACACACACACACACACACATAAAGATATTATTTATATATATATATATTATTTGGAAATGAGCTATTTCTGCAACTTAAGTTTTAAACTTTCGATCTCTTCATGTGATTAATAATAATTAATTTTTCTGTTTTTCAAACGCACGAACAGGGATTTCTTCCGAACGTGCGACTGGAATTTTTAAACAACCAAATATTTTCAGAATTATGGATAAGTTACAACATTTTCATCCACGTTTACTAGTATCAAACGAAAATTATCATACAAAAATCACAATAATTTAGTTATAGCTGCACTGATGATCTTGATATGATAATAAATATGCATAATAATATAATCCTAAAACAACATTACGATATTAATTATAATCAGCTTACCATAAATAATGATAATAATACAAGTTTCTGCAATGTTCATAATTTTAACGTATGTTCTTTGCGAAATAAATGCCTTACAGATTCCATTGTGTACCAAGATACTCTCTCAACTACTGAAAATTCTTATCTAACCAAACATTATATCGGGTGTACGAAGAATATTAAATCTCAAATTTACCAGTATAACTTATCTTTTAATAATAAAGTACGTAGTAATTGCAAATTCTTATTTGGATTTTATTCAGAATATCTTTAAAAAATAGCAGGATAACAGTTCAGATATGATAGCCTATTCAATGAAAGGAAGAATTGGAGCCTTAAACATACATAAGATAGAATTTAGAGCGAAATTGTTCAGCACCACTCAGTGAACAAATGTGCTTAGCAGCAATTGATTCAATATAACATTTCCAATTTATGTTAGCGGAAAGTGTTATTCTGAAAAGGACTAATGAGTAACCCTGTTGATGAAAGGCAAAAGTGTTTCTCTAGGAAGATTAAGAGAAATAATTTTCTCTTTTTGGTGAGTTAAATTAAACAAATCATTCCTTATCCCAGTTAACAACATTTAAGATAACTTGCCAATTAGACCTCATCGAACTAATTATGTTCACTTAATAAAAGTCTAGTCGGTTCAATATGGTCTAATTAGCAGTTGTTACGAGGATGCATTTATATATGAATAATAAAAATGATGTCTAAAATGTTATAGTAAGGGATTCTATTGATTCTTACTTGTTACTACAAAAAGTTTTAATTCATGATGTTAAATAGAGAAATTAAGAACGGAAAGTATAGGAAAATTGTAGAATGTTCGAGTAAAATCGAGAGAATTCGAAATGTTCTTGAAATATGCAAATTAGGTGTTAGCCCCTATAAAAATAGGTATTGGGAAGAGAGTAGTTAGTTGTTAAAAGGATTTGCTGACATTATCAACTCCGGATTTGATTCAGGATTTATATCAAGCCGAAAGAATCTCTAAGAAAAGTTGCCGACTAACTGAAAGAGAACTTCATGGAACTAAAAGAGTAAATAGATTTTTTTGACCTTTTCATTGACCAAACTGGAAATTATTCTTTATATCCACATTTAAGGATTGCCAAAAAGTATAGCACTGAAACTACTTCGAAGTTAATTGGGTAAAGATACTGACCCTTTCTTCCCCTTCGTAACAATTTGCCTGCCAGTAGTAAAATCTACGTTTCTGTTTTGAATGCAAAAAATTGTAAATTTTGTATATATATCGTTCTGTGTTTATCGTAAATTAAATATTTGTATGTGATTTAACTCTGAGTTTTGGTCAATCATTTTTTCTTTTGTTACACTTAACACGTAACACAGTTAATAGGTGTTAATAGTTGTGCCATTAGCATAGATACCGAGAAGAGAACTGAGTAAACCAGGAAGCTGATTGATGAAAATAAGGGAGAGTCAGAGTTTAAGGATAAAGCTCACCTGAATTAATGCAAACATATTGAGAAGTGTGTCTATTCAAAACAAATTAGATTTCGCGATTTGATAAGAATGATTGAATCAGTTTAAAAATTCATTCAGAAATACTATAAGCGATCAACTTGTTTAGAATTGCAATATACCAAATCTGTGAAATGCCAATGAGATATTAGAAACAACAGTTCAAGCTTCACCAATAACAATATCTGTTGAACTAGAGAAAGCTACATTGCTTATCTGAAAGAAGATAGCTAGAGGTGATATACTGAACCTATGTTGATCGTCCGAATACAGACGAATAGAGCATGAAGCAGAATCAGGCCAGAGGTAGGACAAGAACAGTGCGGGTTCGTCAAAGACACTGGGACAAGGAACGTCATATTTATGATTATGATGCTCTTTGAAAGAGCAATACAAATGAAGAAGGATTTATACACGTGTTTTATTGTTTATGCGAAGGCGTTTGACAAAATACGCCACAAAGAATTGATGGACATGCTCAGCAGCCTCGACATATTTGGAAAAGACATTAAGGTAATTAAGAATCTCTACTGGAAGCAAACTGCCTGCATACGGACAGGTAACGAATTAAGCAGATATGCCCCTTTTTATCTTTGTATAAGACAGGGATGTGTATTTTCTCCGGATCTGTTTAATTTGTACAGTGAGAATATTTTGAGGACCCTAGATGTTATCCCAGGATTTGTTATCGGGGGCCAAAATCTGAAAAAAATAAGATACGCAGACGACATAGTGCTGATTGCAGACACGAAAGGAAACTGCAGGACTTCCTGCAGATGATAGCTGAAGAGAGTGAAAACAAAGGACTACAAATAAACCGCAAGAAAACCGAATGCATTGTCATCATCAAAAAGAGCAGGCCAAAATGACAAATACAGGTGGGGATGTTAAAATCAAGCAGGTACGATAATTTAAATATCTAGGAAGTGTTCTAACTGAAGACGGAAAATGCGACACAGAGATCCAAAAGCGAATTGGCATGTCAAAGGACGCGTTCCAGATGCTGAGTAAAAATCGGGTTATAGAAGGATTGGTCCGATTTTAATCAAATTTGATACACTCATAGACAAAGATATAAGAAACGATATTCAGAAGTTTCAAGGATGCAGTTCTTATAATTGTGCATAAAATCGATAACATATATATATAAGACAAGATGTTTGTGTGTGTGTCAGTTTATTTGCCTGTATGTCTGTATTTTTCAGCCCTTTTATTTTAGTTTTTGCTTCGGGTTTAGTTCTAAGTAGGTATAATTGTAGTTTTTATTCTCAGCCATGATACCATTTACTCAGAGAACTTATTTAGCCTTCAAAATTCAGTTTACGATGAAAAATCTTCTTTGATATCGATACCAGGAAATCAAAATTTGACTTACATCCATTCATTTTTCTTTCAGTCTACGGTTTCGCTTTAACTGGAAACAACTATTGCTTTTTAGTCTTTCGTACCAACGTTCAAAGAGTCTGAGCTCCAGGACCATGGATTAGTTTTAAAGCTTTCATTATACCCGAGCAATGCCGAGCTATACTGCTAGTGTATCTATAAACCACTTTATTACAATTTCTGGAGTTCTCGATTGCCTAAAAGTTTGTTGCTTGAAAACAAACATACCCGTTCCGACAATCCTACGTTAAGTGCAAATGAAAGTTACACTAACTACGAAACGAAAACTTACGCGCTAAAATTACATATGCAATCATTCCTTTCCTCAGCAAAGTCGCAAGCAAGCGAACAAACGCATTCGTCTCTTTATACATCCGTAGTGACCTGAGATGTATATACGCAATGCTGTCTGTTGAGAGTACCGCCTACCTGTCACCTCTTCGATTGGACTATGGACGCTCAGCCGCGCATAAAAGCGATGAGACTGAACAACAGTCCCATTTATCATATCCGGAACACACTCGTATATCACAAACGAAAATTAGTGAAAATTCAGCTCTCTGAGCTGACCATCAATCGTTTTGAAAAGTACAGAAAAAAGGGGCCGGAGATATGGTTAGGGTTAGGTTTATGGCTCAGTGGTAAAGGAAAGGAAAGAAACCAAACGAGATTCAATATATCAACATAACCGACAGAAGAAATTCCAACAAATTCTTTTTTCTTTATTTTCCTTCTCTCTCTCTCTCTCTCTCTCTATATATATATATATATATATATATATATGAAGTAGGGAGATAGTTGAATGTTTATTAAATTGGCCTTGTGTCAAACATAACCAAAATTCCTGCAAATTAAAGGCTATCAAAATCATTCGAAGGTTGAAACTTGAAAACAATAAAAGTGTTTCGTTTTTTTATGTTAAAGTATTGCTATGTGATGTCAGTTCTTCAATATGGCAATGGATGCTGGATAATAACCACAAAGATGAAGGGAAAACTTGAAGCAGCTGAAATGTGGTTCTACAGAAGGATGCTGCTGATATCGTGGACCGTTCATGTGAGCAATGTCGAGGTTTTGGAAAGAATGGAAACAAAAAGGAAATTAATATTGATCATCAGGAAGAGACAACTGAAGTTACTTGGACATACAGTGAGAAAGGAAGGCTTGGAGAACCCGATACTAACAAGCAATATCGAGGAAAAAGAGACAGGGGAAAGCAGCGGATAACATATTTGAAAGGCCTGAGCAGGTGGATGACAAAACGGGGGCTAAGAGACGTTACAGGAGAAATCGTGCTAAAAGCCACCAAGGATAGGGAGACGTGGAAGGCCATGATCGCCTACGTCCTGAAAGGAGAAGGTACATAGAAGAAGAAGAAGAATTTTATTAACAGAACAAAATGATATCATTTTTAAGAGGTAATGTTCACAGATAAAATGCAGTACATAGTTAAGTGAATTCAGAGTTTTAGTTATAAGTAGCGGATGTGTTTATAAAGAATTAACAGGGTTGCTAATATATAGTTTGTGTTCCTTTCCTTTCTTTACGGCCGACGAGAAAATGAAAAGAAAGTTTAAGCAATGAAGGAAAATTGTAATTATCGGACGTTAGTTTTTAGGAGTCAGTTGAAGTATCTTCTTGTTGTTGTTGCAGTTATTGTCGTCGTCTTCTTTTTTGATGGCGAGAATAGTGAGATCAAAGAAGAGCTAAAGTAAATTGTCACACGAGAAGAAAAAGAAGAACGAATGTGTGTTGACACGTTATGCTCGGCTCATTGGCTTCAAGTTTCTTTTGTCACATCTTTGCGGTGTGTAATTTCGCTTCCATCAGACTGATTAGACTTTCTTTCTTTCTTTTATAGCAGAGGACTTTTTCACATCGGCTTGTTAATTTCTTTCTCAGTTTTTCAAAATCGCTTCTTTTCTTTGATTAGAAAATTAATTTAACATCGGATCGCGAAATATAGCTTCGTCTTTTTCTCTCAGTACGAGGTCAATCCTTTTCCTATTAGTCAAATTATGATTTCACACAGGATTGTGACATTTGTGAAAAGTGAAGAGAAGAGAGTTTGTTTTGTTTTTCTTAATCATATCACCCCAAGCAAGGCGGTAACGCCACTGATGTGCAGGGGGCTACATAAGAGTGAGAAGATTAGAAAAGAGAAAAACAGGAAACCGCATCCTAAACAGGAAACAAGGGATGAGCCTCTTCACCTGTTCAATAGACGTGGGTGGAGTGTGAACCGGGCGATAGTTTAGTCTATCTACTCCAATTGAAAAAAAAAACAAACAAAAAAGCAGTAAGATTAGAAAGGAGAAAAACCGGAAACCGCATCCCAAACAGGAAACAAGGGATGAGCCTCTTCACCCGACCAACAGGTGTGGGTGGAGTGTGAACCGGGCGATAGTTAAGTATCTACTCCAATTGAGAACAAAAAAAAAAAAAAAGTTAGATTTCAAAAAAATAAAAAAAAAATAAAAAAAATGTGACTTATTAAGTTTTAACTTAGTTAAAGTCCAGTCAAAAATTTATTCTAAAAATAAAATCAAACGTACAGTTAGACATGAAAAGTTCTAAAATTAAGCAAAAATATTGGGCAAAAACGAATAAATAAATAAAAAAATAAGCGAAAAATACCTCACAGTTTAACACAGGAAATTTGAATTAAAGTTTCATTCTTCAATTCTTGCTTTTATTTTTAATTCCGTATTCACCGTATCACTTCCCTTTCCATAGTCTGGTTTAGTAGTAGTATATGTTGTTGCTTTTCCAAATATTAATTTTCGTTTTGTTCTTTTATCATCGTATGTTGAAATGTATTTCCATAAGTGTTGTCCACTTTATCGTCGTCCTGCGGCCTCGGCTGAGATAGAACTCACTACATCCCCTCCAGTATTCCCTGTACATTTGGAACCCTGGCGCAGGTTATCGCGAAATTCATAATCTTGTCAAATAGCTGAAAACTTGATGCTTCGCCAGGGCTACTAAGAGTGTTTCTATTGTGGCACCAACACTGGATAGGTTGCCTCCAGGCCCCATCCTGTTTTTAACCCATAACTGGAGGGAAGTGACGGATTAATACCATTCCAAAGGGTACCAGAGCTTAAGTGAATGCAAGGTACTCAAATGGAATGCGAACTCTGCTCACCGATTTCTCTTTCCAAAGAAGACATCTACTGCACCACAACGCACATCCGTTACTGAACGCCTGTTATTCCCAAGCGGTCACCCATCTAAGTACTGACCAGGCTCAACGTTGCTTAACTTCGGTGATCGAACGAGAACCGGTGTATTCAACGTGATATGCCGTAGGCTTAATCGTTAAACGTCTTTTGCGAAAGCCATAAGTGTAGGTATGTTTAGTTTCTTCTCATATCGAAGGTCAGATTTAAAGTAACGTAAGAATGAGAAAATAATATACGCTATTCAGGACGAAGCGAAATAACGAACAAAATTTCTTTAGAAATTTAAATATTTGAAGTTGTCAGAAGTTTGTTTCATGAAAAGTAATCAAACATTAAAAGCTTCGTAGTTTCGATGTTGAATAGCGTTCTTTGAAATTCAGTTTCTTTTTTTTTTTTTTTTAATAAGCGTTTCACCCCGAGCAAGGCATTTCACTGCTACTATTGCGCAGGGTGCTGCATAGAGTGTAGAAAGGATGGGTAGAAACAGGAAATGTCAGAAGGTGGGTGATAGGCGGGTAAGGATACCGAGAATGAGAGTTGGGTAAATGTTGAGTGTGTTGGAAGAATAGTTGGAAGTTAGTGTGATAGGAGGTGTCTATTGACCCTACATTTAAACACCTGGAGATTGTAGCTTAGAAGGTGATAACGTATCGGCGTATAATTCGACATCGAAATTATTCAAACGCACTGTATTTTTGAGATTCGATGAATAGTCAGGAAAGAAAACGTGTGTATTCAATGGTCGGATACGAAGTAGTACGCAATAGCATCAAGTTAACAAAGTTGGTTTCACATTGCACATTAAGTTATATGATTGTATTCAGCATGGTTAAAAGGGTTTTGAGGTACCTAGCTTCAGAGATGTGAGTTCGTTGACATTTTTCAGTTCTCATTAGAGGTTGATAATATGTCGGAGTATAATTTGACAACAGGATTAATCAGACGTGAGGGGGTTTGCCTTTCCTTTTTTCCCCTCTGTCTTTTCTTTCTTCTACTGTAGACAGTGAGTTTTTTTTTAATCATTTCACCCCGAGCAAGGCGGAAAC
The DNA here is from genome assembly GCA_037127315.1 of Ascarosepion bandense. Lineage (NCBI taxonomy): Eukaryota > Metazoa > Mollusca > Cephalopoda > Sepiida > Sepiidae > Ascarosepion > Ascarosepion bandense. The sequence goes on from JBBBDQ010001143.1 coordinate 139,901, forward strand.
GTCACTGATGTGCAGGGGGCTACATAAATGTAAAAAGATTAATTAGAAAAGAGTGAGGAGTACAAACTAGTTAGAAAGGAACAATAGAAAGCTGAGAAAGCAGGTACGATGATAGATACATAGGTGGAGAGAAAGGGAAGGTTATACGGGGGTGGGGAGAGAGCTAGAGCCCAGTGGTTAGTAGATGAGTATTGACTTTGCATTTAAATTTCTGGAGGTTGTAGCCGTCAGGAAAGCAAGAATTCGGGAGCGAGTTCCACAGGCTGGAAGTGCGAAAGAAGAAGCTGCAGGAGTAGAATTGTCGTCTGCATTTGGCTAACCTGACTGTGAATGGGTGGGACCCAGTCTGGTTGCACGAGTAAACACCTGTTGAGGAGGCATCAGTGACTTAAGTTCGTCTGAGCAGAAGCCATGAAAGTATTTATAGAACAGACAAAGGGATATATGGTGATGTTTAGTGTTTTATGTCGTGGTCAATATCTTGTTATGAACGGAAGGTTGATTTGAGTGTTCTCTTTGTATTGGATGGTCACAATTATTTAGTAATCACAATTCCTCTGCGGGATCGCCACTGAAATAGTGGGAGCTATTTCACTGCGTATTCTTGTGGTTGAAGACTTTTTTGGACGTCGAAGTTTACCTGTTTATGTCTGGTACAACTCCAATTCACAAACATAGCCAACATCTCGACAGCTTAGGGATTATCAGTGTCATCAAAGGAGTGAACGGTGGAAATAGTAAAAAGTGTTTCGTTTTTTTATGCTAAAGTATAATTTTATTAACAGAACAGAATAACATAATTTTCTAGGAGTTAAATGTTCAAAGAGAAAATTTAGTACGTAGTTAAGTGAATCCAGAATACTAGTTGTAAGTAGCGGATGTGTTTATACAGAATTAACAGGATTATTAATATAAAGTTTGTGTTCCTTTCCTTTCTTTATGGCCGGCAAAAAAATGAAAAGGAATGTAAAGCAATAAAGCAAAATTGTACTCATCGGACGTTAGTTTTTAGGAGTCAATTGAAATATCTTGTTGTTGTAGTCATTGCCGTCTTCTTCTTTGTTGATGGCGAGAATGATGAGATCAAAGAAGAAGAGGTAAAAGAAATTATCACATGAGAAGGACAAGGAGAAATAATGTGAGTCGGGACGTTATGTCTGGGTCACTGGCTTCAAGTTTCTTTTGTTCCATCTTTGCGGTGTCTAATTTCACTTCCAACTGACAGAATTGAATTTCTTTCTTTTATAGCGGAAGATTTTTTTGCATCGGCTTAACTTCTCTCTCAGTTCTGCAAATCGATTCCTTTCATTGGTTAGAAAATCAATTTACTGATTGGGAAATTTGGGAAATTTATAAAAAGTGAAGAGAAGAGCGTTACTTTTAATTCTCTGTTCACACGCACACACACACACACACACACACACACACACACACACACACATATATATATATATGCAGTATAACCCGGATATAAGAGAAATCCAGATATAAGATAGATTTTTTCTCTGGTCCCAAATCAGAGCCTGTGGTAAGGTATATAAAACAGACCAAACCCGGATATAAGAGAAACCCGAGTATAAGATAACTTTTATCCGGTCCTTTTATCTTATATCAGGGTTACACTGTACATATATATAAACCCATAGAGAAACAGTTTCACTGTTGTAAATGATGTTACCAATTTTAATTCTGACTTAGTTTTATAATTGATCAGACACTGTCGACGATGTTTTTTAAGAAAACCCCATTAAAAAAATCTAAAAGAAAGTTAGACTTTTAAAAAACAATAGCGATTCTAGCATCTCCGTATTGCTCATTCAGTAAAGAATTAAAACACTTTCAGCTACTGGCGTATGTATACATGATATATTACACGCTAAAGGTTTGCCTCCTTCTACCAAGCGCCCATAGCTCGGAGATAGAATGCGGTCAGGTTTCAATCCTGGGTAAAACGCAAGCGGATGTCTAAACGCACTCATGAGCTAAACAGATCTGTCTGCGGATGACTATAACTATATATATATATATATATATATATATATATATATATATATATATATATATATATAAAGAGGTAGAGAGAGCGAGTGAGAGAGATTGATGCAAATTAATTGAAACAAAACGAATAGTCTTTACCATGGATTTTTCACACTTTCCCTGATCACGTTTACATAGTCTCTTGCTGGGGTTTTTCTCTTTCAACCGCATTTTTTCTTAGGTTTTGGACTGATGGAACCAGTTTGTTTCTTAGCCTTGATGACACGACTGACAGTTGAAAGGCTGACAACAAAAATATTTGTGATCTCTCTGTAAAGTGTGCTAGTGTATTCGTACAGCGTTACAAGTTTCATACGCTTCCTTGTCAGAAAATGGCCGTAGGACAACTAACCGACAGTCGAGAAAATAGTGTCTGGGCGTTATAAAATCTAGGTACGTTCACTCATTTTCTATACCTAAATTTAAATTTTAAAAATAAATAAGTTATCTTCAAGCTTTAAAATTAGCTCTAATTGAAACCCAAGAGAATAAATTTAGTAATTACAGTAAGCAAAATACCCTGGTGTATTTCAAACCAGAATTATATTGATCGGAATCAAAAATTTTGTAGATTTTAAAAAAAGTTGTTAAAATTTCAAATTTTCCGCCATTTTTCATCGATTGTAAACAGAAGCCATTTTAAAAATTTTAAAAATTTTCTAAAATAAAATACACCTTGCTGTAAGTTGGCTTGAAACAAGAATTAAATGCTTACTACCCGAAATATTTACAAAACAGCTTTCCTAAATTACAGTATCCCTGTTATCACATCTGTCAACAGCTTATCAAGGAGGCGATAAACGATATGTTTACAGTAGCTGGCCAAAAATGCCAAGTATGGAAGACGAATTTGGTATATAACTTATTTTTTTATGTAAAGGAGGACAACTCTTGAATCACGTTACCTTTTAATAAATATCACGTACGGCCACCCGTACAAATAGAATACGGGTAATCAAAATGGACACATTTAAAATCTTTTAATTATTTTAAAAATCCTTTGGCTCAATCATTTGTATTAAGCTTCTCATTTTTCGATTAGTAAATGTAGTCTCAATGCATTGACTCCATACCCTACCCGAGCGGTTGAAGAATAAATTTTAAAATATTTTTTAAACTTTATTTATTATTTTAAAAAATTAAATGAAAATAATTCTTGTAATTCATTGTTGTTTTTCTTTTTAGATTATATGCTTCATTTATATTTTTCATAAAAGCATTTAAAAGTTTATCCAAATAAAGACTGTCATAGTTATTGCATTTTTCGCAATTCGAACCTACTTTTTAGAAAATTGGCATCTCTTGAAGAAAAAAAGACAGTTGATTAGCATTCCTCAATGAATCCTGAATTTAATTATAAGTCTTATGGGGGAGCGGTGGGGAATTTTTAGGACATTTCTGGAATTTAATTGGTGGGAGGTAACATATGTAAAAAATAAAAATATTTTTACCAATATTTTTTAAAATAATTACTTCAGAATTAATTGCTGTTTATTATGAATAAGTCCTGAAATTTTCATCAAAGTCCGACCATTATTTGATTTTTGCAAGAATTACCAAATTAATGTATCTTTTACGGTAAAAAAAAGTGCATTGCGTAATATTATGTTTTTTTTTTTGACGTCATAAACATTGCGTCAGTTTAGGTCTCGTACTGGCGAAAAAAAAAGATTTTCTACCAAAATTTTAAACGTGTTAGAAATAATTAAAATATTTTTAAAAAATTAATTAAAAAATACTTTGATCTATCCTCTTAATGATAATATGAACATTTTGCCGATAAAACTTTGTTTTTATTTAGATTGGGGCCTTTTTACTATATTGTTTTTTTGAGCGATTTTTTAGGGGTACCTAATAAAATCTGATGCAATCACGGAAAACGAAATATTTTTCAAGCCCGAAAAAATTTCATCATACACACCGAAAATAGATCCTTATCATTGCACACCTCTGCAAATAACCTAATCTGAGTAAAAAATTAAAACCGATTATACCGTATAACTCCAGTGTGTTAAAACTGACCCTGTGATGAAAGAAAGGAAACTATACTAAACTTAAGCATTTGTTTAATTAATTTGCGCAAAAGTGCATATATATATATATATATATATATATATATATATATATATATATATTACAGGGGGATTTTAAGAAGCCTTTTGGCTGACAGTCTTCAGAAACAAATCGTCGGCAATTATAACAAAGAAAAAATTTTTGAACAACGTCCAAGGTTAAAAGACAGGATTGAAAATAAAATAATAATAATAAAAAAAAACATACCTATGTTGGACGGTCAGTCAGTTAAGTGCCATACGTGATACACGCTTAAGCGATCATGTCTTTTTCGAGACATGACTGACTGGGCAGAAGATTGTCTCGCAGTAGGTTGCCATTGCTATGGCTATAGAACCCAATCTGTCCTGCTATTTAACCCATAACTGGAAGGAAGAGACGGATTAATACCTTTCCCAAGGGTATTTGCGCGTAAGTGAATACAATGGATTCGACTTGAATTCGACGGTAGTTTCCCTAAAACTACCGCCCAACATAAGTAATATGTTTTTTTTTAAATCCTGTGTTTTAACCTCGGACGTTGTTCAAAAAAATTTGCTTAGCTTAACATTTGAATTTTTAATCGAGATCTTCTTATGTTCATTACATATACATACTGGTGAGTAAGTAAGTGGCAAATACTTTGAATATTATTTCTATATCAAGACTCATAAGCAAATAATGGGATTTGTTATTAACCATGAGTTTATATGTAAATTTTACCCTATATATATTTTGATCTATATTTTACAATAATCTTGTGTAGATTTGTATTTTCTCAATTGAAAACAAAGTGTTTAAAACAATTAAGAAAATCCAAATCAACACAAGATACGTTGACGACGTTTTTGTTTTGATGTAAACACATTTATATATATTTATCTCTCCCCACCTCTCTCTCTCTATCTATCTATCTATCTATCTATCTATGTATTTAAGCAGCAAATTTTCTTTTTAACATATCAGATTAAATAAATAAAATCCGTTCATACTCACGGGTAATCTTTCGCAAAATTACAATCAAAAGATGTGAATTTGTCAACCGTTATATTTGAAGCAGGAAAAAATATACAGTAATTTTTAGCAACACAGTTTTCCGGTTATATTTGTTACCATAACTCACACCTCTGAAGATGATCTCGGAAAGAGGTTGAAAGTACTTGAGTACCTTAAGAAATTGATGAAAATAACATACATCAGTCAACGTTACAACTCATTTCTGACATCTTTTGATTGTAATACGCGAAAGTTAGTGTTTGGAATTTATTTGACCATGTTTAATTACAGTGTAACCCGGATATAAGAGAGTTGTCGGGACCGGATAAAAGTTATCTTATATCGGGGTTTCTCTTATATCCGCGTTTGGTCTATTTTATATATATTGCCACAGGCTGTAATTTGGGACCAGAGAAAATCTTTCTTATATCAGGGTTTATCTTATATTAGGGTATCTTATATTCGGTTTATATATATATATTTCCAAATATTTCATATTTCTGAAATTGTCCTTGTCATGGTAACTTTATTCTAACTTTCGTTTCTTTAAGCACAATATTCTCTCTTTCTCTCTCTCTCTTTGCCCATGTTTATGTGTGTGTGTGCGTGCGCCCGTGTGTGTGATTATGTGTGTATGTTTGTGTGTAAAAGAGAGTGACAGATATATATATATATATATATATATATAGAGAGAGAGAGAGAGAGAGAGAGAGGGGGGGGGTGAAAGAGAAAAAAAGAATATAGATTGAGTTACGAAAGACTTACCTACGGACTGATTTTAAATGCTTCCTTTATTTTCGTAACACATTTACTTAGTTTTACTTACTTGTCATAATAAAATATATGTTTGTAACGTAACAAAGTGATTCACTTTCTTTTATGAAAAACAATAACAAATGAAAAAAAGCAAAATAAAAACAAGACATTGTCGATATAAAATCTTATTTTTATGATTAATGAGAGTCTTTTTAAGTTAGATGTTCAATTCTGTGTTAAAGCGGCCTTGGGCATTTTCGATTAAAAAACAAAAACATAACAAGAAACACTCTCATTCACTGTTTGTTATTGACGACTTCTCCGCTTAATGTCGGCGCCGAGCTGCACCCAATATCTCTGAAGCTGTATATTATTTTATGGGCCAGCCACACACACACTACCCGTTTTGAAAGCATAAGTAGAGCGCATCATATTCGGTTCAATAAAAAAAAAAGAAATAGATGGTTTAACGGAGACTGATCGATAGTGGTCATTTTTTTTTCTTAAAAAAGCAAGTCACATACTGAAGAAACAAGAAAAGAAAGAAATCAATTTTCATATCAAATATATTTTTTGTTTTTATTTATTTATATATTTCTTTCATAACAAAACAAATCTAAACCTTTGACGTGATCCGCGGACTCTTCCTTGCCCACCCGGCAACCATCACTGGCTAGTTACCATGGCAATCATCTTTGCTTATTTGCGTATTTTCGGATGTATTTTTATTTCTTGAATTTACAGCGGAGATTTTTATGATAATAGGGATATTAACGATGAAAACGCCATCGGAAAAAAAGAAAAAAGAAAAAATTCAAAACACAAAGATGAGAGACTGGAAAAATAAAGAGGATGAACAAAGAGAAGGGCGTTGATCATATTAAAAAAGGTATGATGTATAGTGGTATTAATAATTTTGTTTTTATTAATGAAAGAAAACTGAGATTTTTGTTATTGAATATGCTTTTATAAATTTGTGTAAGACTAAATTTTGTCTGTGTGTCTCTATCTTAAATTAGCCATTATTAACGTAAGTGTACAGTGCTGATAGAAGACACGGAAAGAAAATTACAAAACCCCTTACAGAAGGTAGCTGAAGAGAGTGACAAGAAAGTACTACAATTGGAGCAGATAGACTAAACTCCACCCATGTCTATTGAACAGGTGAAGAGGCTCATCCCTTGTTTCCTGTTTAGGATGTGGCTTCCGGGTTTCTCTTTTCCAATCTTTGCATTCGTTTCTTTTTTTTTTTTTTCTCAATTGGAGTAGATGGACTAAACTATCGCCCGGTTTACACTCCACCCATGTCTATTGAACAGGTGAAGAGGCTCATCCCTTGTTTCCTGTTTAGGATGTGGTTTCCGGCTTTCTCTTTTCTAGTCTTTTCACTCTTACGTAGCCCCCTGCACATCAGTGGCGTTACCGCCTTGCTCGGGGTGATATGATTAAAAAAAATAAACTGCAAGAAAACCGAATGCATGGTCATCAGCAAAAAGGGCAGCCCAAAATTCCAAATTCAGGTACAAAAATTTAACTACTTGGAAAGTGTTCTAACAGAAGACAGTGAGACACAAAGATCCGAAGGCGAATTGGCATGGCGAAGGAAGTATTCCCGAAGTTGAGTAAAGTATTAAGAAACAGGAAAATTTTGCTGGAAACAAAGAAGAGAGTACTGGATTGCTATGTAATGTCAGTTCTTCAATATTGCAGTGAATGCTGGACAATGTCATCAAAGATGAAGGAAAAACTTTAAGTCACTGAAATGTGATTCTACAGAAGGATGCTGCGAATATCATGGATCGAGCATATGAGCAATAGTGAGATTTTGGAAATAATGGAAACGAAAAAGAAATTAATACTGAGCATCAGCTAAAGTTCCTAGGACATGCAATGAGGAAGGAGAGCTTGGAGAACCTGATATTAACAGGCCAGGTAGAGGGGAAAAAAGAAAGAGGAAAGCAGCGGATAACATATTTGAAAGACCCAATCAGGTGAATGACGGAATGTGGGTTGCATGGTGTAACAGGAGGAAGCGTATTAAGAGCCACCAGGGACAAGGAGATGTGGAAGCCATGATCGCCTACATCCTGAAGGGACAGGGCACATAATAGAAGAAGAAATATAGTTACACCACATAAATTCAACCCTGGGTCACGTTCTCAGAATTAATTATTATTGTAACTGTTGAGTGGTATCATCTTCCCAGTGAGTCATTTTAAGTACCTGACTGCCGAGCATTGTCGGGGGATCCATGAGTAAAAAGACGATGTAAGAAAGTTATCTGTGCATATTTGGAAATTTTTGTTTAGATGTAGTGAATTTTCGGATTATAAATGAAATTCCGCTCGAAGTTGTCTTTTGTAGACCGGAAATCCTGACGTATTCAGAGATTTTACTCAAATGAATTGGAGTAAAATGTTTGGTTCTGGATAACAACGATGATGATCGTCTTGTTGGATAAAAAGAAAAAATAACATGAATATATAAAAGAATAAACTTATATTTTAACTAGCAATATAGCCCGGCGTTGCTCGGGTGCAATGAAAGCTTTAAAAACATCAAGGGTCCTGGAGCTCAGACACAGCCTAAAGAATATTAGTGTGAAGTTTGGTGAGAATCGGCTAAAAATTGTGGATTTGTATAAAGGACATACAGACAGATAAACAGACACACACAAACATCTTGCCTTATATATACATATAGGAAAAACTACTAAAAGTTGTAAGTTTAAAAATGTATTTTTCTGACAGTATTTATTTATTTCTATTATTATATTTGGTATTTCAGACCGTCCTCGGCCTTTCATGAGAAACAAATGATATATATATATATATATATTATCGATTTTCTGCACTATTGTAAAAACTGCAACCTTGAAACTTCTGAATATCGTTTCTTATTTTATTATCTGAGTGTATCAAATTTGATTAAAATCGGACCACTCCTTCTATAACCCGATTTTTTCGATTATCGGTTTTCTATATTTATCGGGGGTACCTCGACACAAAACCTAGCTAAGAACACTCGCAGACGCTTATTGTATAACTGTGTAAATTTTCAAGGAAATCGGTTTAGCCGTTTCGGAGTCTATAGGTAACGGATACATACACACACAGACACACACACACAAAGTTCCATTTATAAATAAGTTTCGATGAAGGTTGTGTGGAGTAGTAGTCAAAAAAGATCACGCACCTACAATGGAGTTGTCGGGAGTCGTTGATTTTCAGAATTTGTCTTCTCTTCTGTCTCCTAGACGTTCTCGCTATGTTCTCTCGATCTTTTGATCTCGCAACGAAAAACCCTAAACTTACATAATACTGAAATTCCCACGTATTTTTGCGTTCACGGGTCAGTTGCCTCATCTCTGGCCAGGTACGTCTGTCAATCATTTTTGCCAAATATTGCCTTTGAAGCTGGCCGCGTTTGATGTAATCCCACATCTGTCGGTCTTGTTTATATTTTCTGCCTTTAACGTCGACCACACTTATATCGATCTTGTTGTTAATGACAATCATATTTCTCTCGGGTCACAAAAATATATTACAGAATTTTGGTGCCTGTTTTCTTCTTCTCATTATTATTATTATTATATCATTTTTCATCATAAATCGATTTCTGCTATGATTGCACGACCTACCAAGTCAGCAAGAAGACCTAAGGCAGTTAGTGGTGTGTTGTTATGATTCCATTTCATGTTTTTTCCTATCCCCCTAACATTCCTAGTGTTACAGAGACAACCTTCTCTTTAGTGTGTGGGTTGTACTTAACAAGACAATTTTTTGTGTATCTCTTAAGCTGGGGTTTCCAGGGATTCTTTCAATGTGTTGTTTTGTTCCATTTCTTATCATTCCAAGTGCACTCACTATCACTGGCACAACTCTTGTTTTCAATTTCTACATTTTTTTCTATTTCAATTTCCAGATCTTTATATTTTGACAGTTTTTCGAATTCCTTGGTTGCAATGTCACAATCCTCTGGGCAAGCCATATTATTATTATTATTATTATTATTATTATTATTATTATTATTATTATTATTATTTCCACGGGTTTCTGTTGTATAGATATATGTGTATATAACGTCCCAAGCAGAGAACTAATGTCAGAAATGTCTTCCTTATATTTCTCACTGATCTTTGAAATATAATGGTAATATTTTTTTTCAAAAAAACATATAATAATTACTAAGATCACTCACATTTTATATACATAAAGCCCATCGTAAAGTGTGATCTGTACTTGTTATTACAATTTTCTGTATTTCGTTAAGGCAAGGGCTACCAGGAATCTCTTCAGTGCGTCTATCGGTGCTTTTTCTAACCAATCCTAGGGATCCAACTACAATTATAATTATTGACGCCTTTTGATGCACCACATTTTTAGGTTTCCATTTCAAGATCCTTGCATTTTGAGAGTTTTTTTGAAGATCTTTAAATATACATTACAATCCTCAGGGAATGCCATGTCAATAATGAAGTACATTCTGTTCATGTTGTCTTTAATCACAATGTCAAGGCGATTAGCTTTGATTCTGTGTGTATTTTAAAGTCAAGGCGATTAGCTTTGATTCTGTGTGCATTTTAAAGTCAAGGCGATTAGCTTTGATTCTGTGTGTATTTTAAAGTCAAGGCGATTAGCTTTGATTCTGTGTGTATTTTAAAGTCAAGGCGATTAGCTTTGATTCTGTGTGTATTTTAAAGTCAAGGCGATTAGCTTTGATTCTGTGTGCATTTTAAAGTCAAGGCGATTAGCTTTGATTCTGTGTGTATTTTAAAGTCAAGGCGATTAGCTTTGATTCTGTGTGTATTTTAAAGTCAAGGCGATTAGCTTTGATTCTGTGTGTATTTTAAAGTCAAGGCGATTAGCTTTGATACTGTGTGTATTTTAAAGTCAAGGCGATTAGCTTTGATACTGTGTGTATTTTAAAGTCAAGGCGATTAGCTTTGATTCTGTGTGTATTTTAAAGTCAAGGCGATTAGCTTTGATTCTGTGTGTATTTTAAAGTCAAGGCGATTAGCTTTGATTCTGTGTGTATTTTAATGTCCTCTAAAACTGTTACCGCTCCTATTACTTTTATCGGGTCTGAGTGATGTTCAAACCAGTTTCTTGTAGATTAAGTAAGACAGTAAATTCTTTCTGGATATTTATCACAGAATCTGCATTTCGAGTTATTACATGTTTTTACAGTATGTCTGCTTGGTAATTTTTACTTAGTCCTGTGCAACAAGAATAAAACCTTAGGTTTCAGCTTTTAACCTTGCACAGCGTAACCATATATTATTATTATTAGTAGTAGTATTTCAAGAAAGCCCGTGCCGTAAAAAATAACGGTAAAATATCTGTATAAATACGCCATCTAATATGAGGGTAACGTATATTTTGATGTACCTAGTTTAAGTCAGTCAGTTAAGTGCCATACGTGATACACGATTGGGCGATCATGTCTCGAAAGAGACATGACTGACTGGGCAGAAGATTATCCCGCAGTAGGTTGCCATTGATTTCTGCGGTAGACTGGTTGCCGACCAAGGCGATAGAACCCAATCTGTCCTGCTATTTAACCCATAACTGGAAGGAAGAGACGGATTAATACCTTTCCCAAGGTTATTTGCGCGTAACTGAATACAATAGATTCGACTGGAATTCGAACTCGGCTCCCCGGTTTCTCGTTCCGAGCCGATATCCACGACGCACATCTGAGTTTAAGTACTTTACATAATGACATAAAAAAAAAATTAGTAAAGCACCTGAGCGTGAGAGGATAATATATATATATATATATATATATAATTATGGCCGGCAGTAAATATAGATATATTACTGTGAATTATCTTTGAACACGTCTCGAAAAACCCACCGAGTATAAACGCGGAGGGGAAAAATGGAAACAAAAAAGAAACGAACTAAGCACTTGAACATTAGTCCAAGTACTAGTCGAAAGAAAAAAGCCCCGAGACTAGGAACCTAACATATATATATATATTTATTAAATAAATTTTTCTTATTCGTGTAAAATCCTTTGTACAATAAAGACGGAAGTTGATGAAGGTTCGCCTGAAATAAGCCATGCTTCCGATTCACCATGAAATACCGTGTCTGCCTTAATTTTTCTTATATTTTCTCAATATGTATTTATATACATATATATTTAGATCACACTCAGTTATCCTACCACTGTATGTACTGGATACTACTTTAGATTCTTCTATACCCACACCACATGCTGAGATATATATTATAGTCATCTGCAGACAGACCTGTTTTGCAGCTCATCAGTACGGCTTAGACTCCGGTCGCTTCCTAACCCAGGATTGAAACCCCGACCGAATTGGCGTCAGTCGGCGATTCTACCCCCTAGGCCACGAGCGTCCAGTAGAAGACGGCAGGCTTTTTCGCGCGTATAAACACGCCCAATAGCTAGAGTGCTCCAATTCATTATCGAATGAGCAATATATATATATATATATATATATATATATATATATATATATATATATATATATATATATATATATATATATATATATATATATATATATATATACTGCCGGCCATAATTATTAGGCCACCCTAGTTTTTTAAATAAAATGGTGTATTTCATACTATTTTTAGTATTCCTCCGCCCTCCGCCACCTTTAGAATCGTGGTACGAAAGAGGTTATCAAGTGGATATGTTGGTGAGAAATTATAACAATTAAGAGGGGGAGAGAGGATGAGTATCTGGAAATGTGGAGGAATTTTTTTAAAAAAGTGCGAGAAAATTTCGTAAGCTTATATTATGAAACGCCAGAAAATGTAAGAAGGTAGGAGATGAGCAGCCGAAGAAGAAGGGGAGGTGATAAATATTTTAAAATGGCGGCAGAGAATAGAAAGAATATGAAAATGTGATGGAAAGTGCGAAATGAATGAAAAACAGACGAATGAGAAGAAGTATCTGATGAAACTAAAATTATAATGAAGCATTAAATAGGGAAGAAAATGAAAAAAAGAAGATGCTGAAAAAATGAAGGAAAGAGAAAGCTAAGTTATAAAATAGAGTATCTAGAGTGAAAAGTCAGTCAGTCAGTTAGTTGCCATACGTGATACACGCTTGGGCGATCATGTCTCTTTCGAGACATGGCAGACTAGGCAGAAGATTTTCCCGCAGTAAGCTGCCATTACTTTCTGCGGTAGACCAGTTACCAATCAAGGTTACAGAACCCAAGCTGTCCTGCTATTCAACTCATAGCTGGAGAGAGAAGAGATCGATTTATATATTTCCCATATTTTTGGGGTAAGTGAAAGACGTGTATTGGATTAGAATTCGATCTCTGCTCTCAGATTTCTCTTTCCGAGTCAATATCTAATACACCACAACGCACATCCAGGGTGAAAAATAAAGCGATAAAGGAGGTAAGCTAAGAACGAGTTTGGACGATGCTATTAAAAATAATGTCCAAAATAAAGTAAGTATATATAACGGCCTGGCTTGAATAATGCACCTAAATATGGACGACGGAGTTTTCATGATGGCAAACAAACAATACCAGATCAAAACAAAAGTCATTTTGAATCTTTAAAAAAATTGGGATTCCCATAGATCATCCGATCAAATCAAGAAAAACAGGATTTATATTTTGTGAACAAAGAAATAAAATCTGTTTGATCGGGGCTAAATCTGTTCCAATCAACTACAAAATATTATTGAAAAATACCACACGACTTAATAAAACAAAAAAAAACTGAAATAACAATGGAAAACAATCTAATTGACCCAGAGTTCTTTTGGTAAGTGAAGTGACTTTCAACATGAAAGGACATGATAAATAACTGAAATTATTGAATCTCCTCTAAATAGATTTAATGGTGAGTATGAAGGAAACAAGGACTCGAGGAGTCGCTAATATTCTCAAAAACGTTTGATCACAGACGGCGTTGAAAAAACAGATTGAGATTTGAAGAGATCAGATGTTATTTTCACGGAATCGAATCACCGATATTTCCCCCGTATTTACAACGTAAGTAAAAATTTTCACAGAAATATTTTTACTCAAGAACTACTTTTTTCTGCAACCGACTCTCGAGTCGATGTTTAATTGAACTCCACAAACTTGACCCCTACAAAGTCAAGAAGTAACCGTTATTTTTCCAGCTCATCCTTATATTCAATTTCTACCTTTTCTTCAAAATATTCACTATATATACTACCACCACTTTCACTTATATCATACACCATTCATGTTAAAATTCTACCTTGAAGGGCTCTCCAGCATTATAGTGAGAGAAACTTGATATAAAGATGATCACAACAAAATATTAGCTTGTATCATCATTATTTTCGTTTTTATAAACGCTTGATCAAATTTTCATTTGATTTCATATGCAATAATTCTGACTACAACACCATCATCATCATCTTATTATTCCTCTTCTTCTTCTTCCTATTATTATTATTATGTTGTCATTTTTCATCATATTTCGATTTCTGCTTTGGTCTCACTACCAACCAAGTCTGCGGGGAGACCTAAGGCAGGTAGTGGCGTGTTGTTATGGCTCCATTTCATGTTTTTCTATCTTCCCTATCATCTCCAGCATTACATAGATAAAGTTTTCCTTAGTGTGTGAGCTGTACTTAATAAGACAATTTTTTGTATATCTCTTAAGCTGGGGTTTCCAGGGATTCTTTCAATGTGTTGTTTTGTTCCATTTTTTATCATTCCAAGTGCACCTACTATCACTGGCACAACTCTTGTTTTCAATTTCCACATTTTTCCTATTTCAATTTCCAGGTCTTTATATTTTGACAGTTTTTCAAATTTATTATATATATATATATATATATATATATATATATATTATTATTATTATTATTATTATTATTATTATCGTATGTGTCATCCCTCGGCCTTAAGAGACCATGAATCTGCGCCCTTAAAGTTAAGTCCAGACTGTTACGGCTGTACAGGCACACCAAATTGCTTTATTATATACGGCTATGTACACTACCGGCCATACTCTCCACAGTTTTTAAAAGAAATGATGTATTTCATACAATTATTAATATTTATTACTAAGTGGCTAATTCAAAATGAAAACAGAATTGTTCTTTTTTAATACTGCACAATAATATGTACATCAAATGAACTGTTCTGGTGTCCAGTTTTTGTGCTCTCTTCCCCATGCTAGTCTCTTTTTATTGGCTGACCAAAGCAAAGGCTTCCTGTCTGCCTTGTAAAATTTTGCAAAGTAATAACGACAAAAGAGTCATTTCATTTTCATTTAGAATTCTTCACTTGGCATTAAATAATAAAAATTGTAAGAAATATATCAGTTTTTTAAACTGGGGTGGCCTAATAATTATAGCCGGTAGTGTATGTCAATTTCTCACCGACATGATGTGGCTTCCCTCTGTCTTTTCTACAATAATTTTTTTTACCGAAACTGCTCTGACAAGCTTTTTTTTCTACTCTTTTACCATAAAAATTGCTAATTGTATCCTCTCTTCTACTCTAACAGTTTCTTTTCTCGCACTACCCGTTTATGGAATTCAGTTCCATTCGCTTGTTTCCCCTGATAGATACAATCTTCAACAGTTTAAATGCAATATTAATTGCTAACTTTTATCAACTTGATTTCCATCCATCTCATACCTTTTCTTTAACATCCTCTGTAACTTTTTTTCTCGGTGCAATCCACTGAGAGATAGGTGAGAATAAATAGAGAGAGAGAGAGAGAGGGGGGTCAGAGAGAGAGAAATAAAGAAAAAAGAAATAAAGAAAGAAAACTGGAAAGATTGAAATGGAGGGAAGAGAAGCAATAAAATATAAACAAAGAAAGAGATATTAATAAAAAAAGGAGATAAGTAAGAATAGTTAGAAAGAAAGAAAGAAAGAAAGAAAGAAATAGAAAGTGGAGAAGCAAGAAAATATAAACAAAGAAAGATATAATAATCGAGAAAAAAAGATAGGTGAAAATAAAGGGAGAGAGAGAGAGAGAGAAAGAAATAACGAGAGAGAGAGAAAGAAAGAAAGAAAGATTGAAATGGAGAAAAGAGAAGCAATAAAGTGTAAACAAAGAAAAAGATATCTTAACATAGAAAATGTTATTCCTCTCCTTTCTCTTAATACCTCTTTTCCTGAGAGAGAGAGAGAGAGAGAGAGAGAGAGAGAGAGAGAGAGAGAGAGAGGGAGGAGAATCAGTTAAATATAAACAAAAATTATATGAATAGAGAAATTGACTGACATAGACTAACAGAGAGTAAACGAATAGAGGAAATTAAGAGAGAGAGCAAGGGAGAGAAAGAGATGGGTGAGAGAGGTGGATATAAAGAAATGGGAGGAAGAGAAGTGATAAAATATTAACAGAAAAATATATATTATAATAGAAAAAGAGGGAAAGAAAAAATGAAAAGCGAGAAAGAGAATTGAAGACAAATGAAAAGAGAGAAATTTGGTTTTTTGAGAAGCAATAAGAAATCAACAAAGAAAAATATATTAATATTAAATAAGAGAGAGAGAGAGAGAGAGAGAGAGATTCAAATTAATGTGAAATGTGTAAGAGAAAAGAAATAGTCTTGGAATTCTTTCGAACATTTGTTCTCATTTTGGTTGATATAGGTGTTATAATAGACACAACGTTTCGACTAAGTACCATCTGGTAATCATCAGGAGTCCATATATTGGCTGATGTGGATTATCTCGTTGATTATTGCGAAATATACTGTGAAATCAATTATTATTTTTTCATGTTTGAATTTGGTTCTCTCACTAACAAGTCCAAGGATCGAACTCATGACCACTAGATGATACTAACACGTATAACCAACTACTATATTCAATAATGATACTAAAACATGTATAACTAACTACTATATGTCCTGAAAGACTTTAGTGGTGTATTTTTGGAGCCTTTTATATTCAGTGTCAGATGGATTTTAACAATTTGATTATGTTAGTGGGTTCATGCCACTTGTCATAATATGTATTTATTTCTGAGATGAGTAATTTTCAATAATCTTGGTATTATTTCGAACTTGTCTTCTTATCTTGGTTGATATAAATGTTTCGACCAAGTACCATCTGGTCATCATCAGGAATCCATAGATTGGCTGATGTGGATTATCTTCTTGATTATTGCGAAATGTACTGTGAAATCAATTATTGTTTTTCATGTTTGAATTTGGTTCTCTCACTACCAAGTCCAACTCATGACCACTAGATGATACTAACACATGTATAAACAACTACTATGTCCAATTATGATACTAACATATGCATAACCAACTACTATATGTCCCGAAGGACTTTAGTGGTGTACTTTCGGAAACTTTTATATTCAGTGTCAGGTGGATTTTATCAACTGGATTATGTTAATGGGTTTGTGCCACTTGTCATAATTTGTATTTATTTCTGAGATGAGTAATTTTCAATAATCTTGGTATTATTTCGAACTTTTGTTCCCACCTTAATTGATGTAGATGTTATAATACCAATCTATGAACACCTGATGATGACCAGAGGCTACTTGGTCGAAACGTTGTCTCTATTATAACACCTGTATTAACCAAGATGAGAAGAAAAGTTCGAAATAATTCCAAAATTATTGAAAATTACTCATTTCAGAGATAAATACAAATTAGAGAAAAGGAAACAAACGAAAACAGATAAATGGAAGGAAAAAACTTATAAAAATAAAGAGGAAGAGATATTAATAGAGAAAAAGAGATATACTACCGGCCATAATTATTAGGCCACCCCAGTGTTTTAAAAAAAATGATGTATTTTAGACTATATTTTAGTATTTATTGCTAAGTGAGTAATTGTAAATGAAAATAGAATGGTTCTTTCGTTATTACTACACAATAACATGTGCATCAAATGAGTTTATAAATATTTAATAATTACCTATCTTACAGTTTCATCAATGAAAGAATTACGAAAATTTAGGGTGATTCGGACGAGTTCATCTTTGCTTCCTTGTCTTGTAAAATTTTGCAAAGTAATAATAACAAAAGAACCATTCTATTTTAATTTAGAATTATTCGCTTGGCAAAATCTTTAAAAATAGCATCATTTCTTTTAAAAAACTGGGGTTTTCTATTAATTATGGGCGGTAGTGTAGGCAAGAATAAAGCGAAAGAGAAAGTGAGAGACAGAGAGAGTGAGAGAGATAAAGTGAGAGAGAAAGAGAGAGAGAGATGGAAAGTTTGAAATGGATGGAGGAAAAACCAGTAAAAATAATCAAAATAAAGATATATTAGTAGAGAAATAGAGTGACATAGAGCAAATAGATGTATAAAATTTAGAAAGGAGAGGTAGAGTGAAGAGAGAGATGAAAATAGAGAAAAGGGAGGAGGAGAAGCAATAAAATAGAAACAGAAAAGGATATATTAACATAAAAACGAGAAGCAGGAAGAGAGATTCTATGCGCGAACTAATTCTTTATGCAAGAGGCTCCCAAGAGAATGCTTCCCCGATCACTGTAATCTCAACTTCTTCATTCTATATTTAACCCTTACCTTCCCTTCTGCAGTCTCTCTCTCACCGGCGTGAGAGTGGCTTCCACGTGGCTTCACTGTGCCTCTTCTATAAATACTTTCACGGCTTCTGCTCCGATGAACTTAGATCACTGCTGCCCACTAGATACGAATTTGCACGAGAAACTAGACTAACAAATAGATCCTACCGTTTTACAGTGAAACTGATAAAATGCAACCGCAACTCCTAATCCAACTGTTTCTTTTACTCGCACTTCCCGACTGTGGAATTCCCTTCCACATGATTGCTTCCCCGACGGCTACAATCTCCAGGAGTTTAAATGTAAGGTCAATGGACACTTCCTAACACACTAACTCGCTCCCATTCTTTCAAACACCCTTCCCATCTGCCCAATCCTCATCCTCGGTATCCTTACCCAACTATCACCTTCCTTCTGACATTTCCTACATCTAACCACTCCTTCTCTTTACCTTCCCCTATGTAGCTCCATGCGCAATAGTGGCAGGGGAATGACTTGAATGGGGTGAAATGATTAAATATATATATATATATATATATATATATATATATATATATATATATATAAATCTACTCCTTGACGTAACCGTCTACCTTGAGTGGCTTCCAGGCCCTGTGACGAACCTTAGTGTAAGAAAATCTCTTTTGATGGTGTTAATAAAAATAAATAAAACTATGCGTGAAAAGACAGTGGAAAAAAAAAGGAGAAAAATATTGCAACATCGACGTCTCGCCTATGACGGAAAACTAAGAAATGAGACGAAAATTAACTAATGGATCTAATGTCGGTTGTTATCGACGTTCAGATATTTGTGGCTTTATACGTGGTGATATCAGCAATAATTTCCAGTAAAATCAGAACGTCTCAATGTCCACCAAATCTCTGTCGATCCCACTCTCATCCTCACCTTTCTCTTTCAGATTTACTTCCTTCTTTCAGTTCCTCTCTATTTTTTTCTTTTTCTTTTTCTTTACCTTAGGCGACCGACCTCGCATTGGATAATCTCTGCGTTATGGCAACCGAAAAAGCCGAAATCATTTTTTTTTATATAAGCGTTTCACCCCGAGCAAGGCATGTCACTGCCACTACTGCGCAGGGGGCTACATAGAGTGGAGAAAGGATGATTAAATATAGGAAATGTCAGAGGGCGGGAACAATATTAAATCTTCTCTTTTCGTCAATCTCTCTTGTTTTTTTCTTTTTATCAATCTCTTTGGTTTTTCTTTTCGCCAATCTCTTCTTTTTTTTTAATCGCTTTGGTTTATTTTAATCTCTGATTTTTTAAAATCTCTCTGATTTTTAAAATCTCCTCTTTTCGTCAATGTCTCTGGTTTTTTCTTTTCGTCAATCTCTCTGGATTTTTTTTCTCTCCCCTTTCCTTCAATCTCTGTTTTTTTCTCTCCTCTTTCCTTCAACCTCTCTGTTTTTTTTTCTCTTCTCTTTCCTTCAATCTCTCTGGGTTCTTCTCTCCTCTTTCCTTCAATCTCTCTGGTTTATTTCTCTCCTCTTTCCTTCAATCTCTCTGGGTTTTTCTCTCCTCTTTCCCTCAATCTCTCTGTTTTTTCTCTCCTCTTTCTTTCAATCTCTCTGGGTTTTTTCTCTCCTCTTTACTTCAATCTCTCTGGGTTTTTTCTCTCCTCTTTACTTCAATCTCTCTGGGTTTTTTCTCTCCTCTTTCTTTCAATCTCTCTGTTTTTTTTTTCACTGATGTTTCCTTCAATTTCTCTGGGTTTTTTTCTCTCCTCTTTCCTTCAATCTCTCTGGTTTTTTTTCTCTCCTCTTTCCTTCAATCTCTCTGTTTTTTTCTCTCCTCTTTCCTTCAATCTCTCTGTTTTTTTCTCTCCTCTTTCTTTCAATCTCTCTGGGTTCTTCTCTCCTCTTTCCTTCAATCTCTCTGTTTTTTTCTCTTCTCTTTCCTTCAATCTCCCTGTTTTTTTCTTTCCTCTTTCCTTCAATCATCTCTGGGTTTGTTTCTCTCCTCTTTCCTTCAAACTCTCTGTCTTTTTTTCTCTCCTCTTTCTTTCAATCTCTCTGGGGTTTTTTTCTCTCCTCTTTCCTTCAATCTCTCTGGGTTTTTCTCTTCTCTTTCCTTCAATCTCCCTGTTTTTTTCTTTCCTCTTTCCTTCTATCTCTCTGTTTTTTTCTCTCCTCTTTCCTTCAATCATCTCTGGTTTGTTTCTCTCCTCTTTCCTTCAATCTCTCTGGGGTTTTTTCTCTCCTCTTTCCTTCAATCTCTCTGGGGTTTTTCTCTCCTATTTCCTTCAATCTCTCTGTCTTTTTTTTCTCTCCTCTTTCCTTCAATCTCTCTGGGTTTGTTTCTCTCCTCTTTCCTTCAATCTCTCTGTTTTTTTCTCTCCTCTTTCCATCAATCTCTCTGTTTTTTTTCTTCAACTTCCTGTCCTGGTTCAATATTTAACTTGATGATCTCTTCATCATCACTATGACGACCAAACCTGGGAAACCATTTCGTGAGGATAGAATATGTCTGCCTCTCCCTTCTTCTTAATCTCTCTTTTCCTTCTTGTTTCTCCTCCACAAATATTTCTCTCAACATTCAATCAACTATCTCTCTATTTCTCTATTAATATCTCTTTTTTTTTGTTTATATTTTATTGGTTGTCCTTTCCTCATTTCACTTTTTCCATCTTCCTTATTTCTCAACAATCCTTTTCTCTATTCTCTTTCTCTTTTTCTCTATTCTCTTTCTCTTTCTATTTTTCTCTAGTCTCTTTCTAGTCTCTTTCTCTTTTTCTCTATTCTCTTTCTCTTTCTCTATTCTCTTTCTTTCTATTTTCTCTATTCTCTTTCTCTTTTTCTCTATATTATCTTTCTATTTTTTTGTTTATAACTTCTCTTCCTTCCATTTATCTGTTTTCATTTATCTCTTTTTTTCTCTTAGATGTGCGTTGTGGTGCAGTGGATATCGACTCGGAACGACAAATCGGGGTGTTGAGTTCGAATTCCAGTTGAATTCCTTGCGCACAAATACCCTTGGGAAAGGTATTAATCCGTCTCTTCCTTCCAGTTATGGGTTAAATAACAGGACAGATTGGTTTCTATTGCCTTGGCCGGCAACCAGTCTACCGCAGAAAGCAATGGCAACCTACTGTGGGATAATCTTCTGCTTTGTCAGTGATATCTCTTTCGAGACATGATAGCCCAAAGCGTGTATTACGTATGGCACTTAACCGACTGGCTGTATATAATAGTTGAAAACATGATTAAGGCATCTACTGGGTATAAAGTGGGGGATCAGTTTTATATTGTTCTGAAGTAATAAACTGATCGCATACTTATTACTAATTAATAATATAATACATCACTTCCCCCTCTAGCTATGAGTCAAATAACAGAACAGATTGGCTTCTATAGCCTTGGTCGGCAACCAGTCTACCGCAGAAAGTAATGGCAAACTACTGTGGGATAATCTTCTGCCCTGTCAGTCATGTCTCTTTCGAGACATGATCTCCTAAAGCGTGTATCACGTATGGCACTTAACTGACGGATTTTTTTTCTATTAATCTTTTCATATTTATTTATTTATTTATTTGGATCGCTCTCTATTTCTCTATTAATACATTTTCTTTGTTTAATTCTTATTTCTTCTCCTTCCTTTTTGTCTTTTTTTATTTGTCTTCATTTTTCTTTCTCTCTTTCCATTTCTTCTCTCTTTTTTATGTTATATCTTTTCCTCCCATTTGTCTCTTTTCATCTCTCTCTCTTAATTTTATTTATCTATTTGCTCTTTCTTTCTTTATTTCTTGCTTTTCTTTTCTTTTCTTTTTATCCTCTCCAACCATTTATATATTTTAATCCTTCTGTACTTTACTTCTTTCTTTTCTTTTCTCTGTTTCTCGTTCAAACTCTCCTTCTCTCTATACATTTCATACTATTTTCTCCTCCTATTTTTTTTCATTTCAATATGGATCTTATTTTATTAACCTCTCTCTGTCCATTTCCCTTTCAATATCTTCTTTTCTCTTTATATTTTCCGTATTGCTTCTCTCCCATCAATTTCCCTCTTTTAATCATTCACGCTTACTCTCTTACATTCTCTACTTAGTGTACGAATGTAAAATCGAAAAAGAAAAAAAAAAGAAAAAAACCTAGAGGACTTACAATTTTTGAGAGGAAAAGAAACAAAATTATCATTTAAATTTGACCAGTAGACATCTGAATCAGCTCAAAATATATAACATCATAATAACTGCGTTAACTAAGTTCAATCTGAATGGCGCCAATTTAAGATGAGTTGAGATCTCATTTTTGTTAGTTTATTTTCTTCTTTACGATTATTTTTATACCGAGTATCATTATGCAAATTTAAGAAACACTTTTCCTATTACGTATAAAAAATAACCAATCAAACCAAAGATTAATTGATATATATACACAATAGGGCGGTTTCTTATTCGTTTGTCGGTTTTACTACAAATTCTTGAAAGAATGCCTAAGAGAACATAGCAAAAGTCTATAATGTATATACGAATGAGAGAAGGATGTATCAAAAGTTTTGTTATATGTTAATGAAGGTAGATTGTGTCAAATGTTTTGTCATATATGTACGGAGGGAGATTGTATCAAAAAGTTGTCATATATGAATTTAGATAGATCGTATCGAAAGTTTTGTCATATATGAACGTAGAAAGACCGTATCGAAAATTTTGTCATATATGAATGTAGATAGATCGTATCAAAAGATGTGTTTATTTATACCGTTATATTCTTTTTACTAATGTTCACTAAGTTTCCCTTTCCATAAAGACGTACGGAAGGATTTTCTCGTTTGGGGGTAATAAGAGATATGAGATATATTTTATGAGAATGTGCTTGTAAGTTATTGGGTAAATCTAGATTTGAAGAGGTTAAGATTGTAGTGGTCAGAGAACCATTGTAGCAGATGGTACAAGGTAGCTGTTCGTGAGAAGTACAGTTAAACCTACCAAATGCTGCCTACAATTTTACTCTAGAAGCTTCTGTTCTCGTATTTCCCGCCTGTAGAACTGCCTTCCATATACTTGCATTCCTGACGGCTACAACCTCCAGGAATTTAAATGCCATGTTAATTCCCATCTCTTATCCATTTGACTCCAGTCCTTCCCTCATTTTTTCTACATCACCCCGTGTATTTTGTACTTTTCCTTTCTCTCAAAATCTGTAATTATCTTCACATCTGTGTTCCCATCTTTGTTTTTACCCTTTCTGTGACCCCCACTGTAACTGGTTCGTCTTTCTCGTCATTCTTCTCTTGTCTAAACTTTTACTCTCTTATGTAGCCCCCTGAGCGTCAGTTACAGTAAAGCATTGCTTGGGATGTTACGATTTTTAAAAGAATGAGTGAAACTTAATTTTTCTTATTTGAATACGAAGGTAATAGAGCTGGTTCACTACATTGTGCGTGGTATGACAAGTTCAAGCTGTGAAAATTAGAACTTTTTTCAATGGAAATAACAAGAACGTGGGAATAGTGGGAAAAGGGTGCTGGAGTTAGAAATAGTTCATCATCTACAAGGTCGCGTAGACACATTTATACTCTATCGAGATTGAAAATTGAAGACTGAGCAGCACCAACAAAGATATACCGAATATTTAATTTTGGAAATCTTTACCTTAAAGAAGATTACGAATGATAACAGAGGTTTGTCTTCTTCTTTTCTTCTTTTTTTCTTCTGATTTTTCTTTTTCTGCCCCTTCTTTTTCTTTATCTTAAAAGTGATTACGAATGATGACATTGTTTGTTCTACTTCTTTTTTTTTTCCTTTTTCCTTTTTTATTTTTCCTCTGGTTCTTCTTTACCTGCCTCTTCATTTTTTATCTTCAAAGGGATTACGAATGATGACATTGTTTCCCCTTCTTTTTTCTTCTTTTTCTTTTGATTCTTCTTTTACTACCCCTTACTTTTCTTTATCTTAAAAGAGTTTACAAAGGATACTTTCATTTTTTCTTCTTTTTCTTCTTTTTTCTTCTTTTTTTGCTTTCCAAAATTTCTTGTTCTTTGTAGCTGTTAATATTTCTTTTGAGCATGCAAGCAACGAGGAGGTGTTGGAAAGAATGTCAACAAAAGGAAATTAATAGTGAGCATCAGGAAGAGACAACTGAAGTTCCTGGGACATGCAATAAGGAAGAAGAGCTTGGAGAACCTGATGCTGACTGGCCAGATAGAAGGAAAAAGAGATAGAGGAAGGCAGCGGATAACATATTTGCAGGGCCTGATCAGGTGGATGACGGAACGGGGGTTGCGAAGTGTAAAAGGAGCAAACATACTAAAAGCCACAAGGGATAGGGAGACGTGGAGAACCATGATCGCCTACGTCCTGAAGGGACAGGGGAAATAGAAGAAGAAGAAGATCACCTAAACCCTTTTCCTCGACCTGTTTACTCAAGTTCGCTATGCAGGTTATGCGTTGGTTTCTTATATTCCTCTTACCTTCAATAGGTCGTGCGAGTATCAAATTTTCGAAGCCTTCTATTCTCAATGCTTGTGCTAGAAATTTCATTTCGTCTATTTTGACGAAAATTCTGAATATCCATATTGTTTCGTCTTCTCTAAAACATCGCTTTTGCTCACATCTTCAGTTCACGATATTCTCAACACTTCTGTTGATCCAAAGTTGTGTAACTTTAATTTTTTTTTTCATTTGTGAGAAGATTTTCCAGCATTCTCCGTAATATGGGAGGAGCATTATTTTATAAGAGTACAGTACTCGTGTAATATAACAATCTGGCCCCACCCGAGGAAGTGATGCAAGCGATGGTGTTTTCCATCCGTGAAGGGGGCGGCGAAGCGACAAGACAGGTGTTTGTGAAATACATCCTGTCGAAGCCGGAGCGGATGTCATTTTGACCTTATTTCCGACAGCGGCGGAAATGGCTACAGAGGCAAACAGATCAGGTGCCTCTTAGAATTACGTGGGCGTGCGTGGGCGAGGCAAAAAAAAAAACGGAAGGAAAGTCCCGGTTCTAGAGGACTATATAAAGACCTCAACACACGGATTCGCCAGTAGCAGAGAACGGCCGGTGGAAGAAGAGACGGAGACAGACGAGACAGACAGACGAGAGAGCCAGACCAGACCAGAGGAGCAACAGATACGACGACCCCCCCGTCAACCCCATTAGAAGCGCGCTCTCTGAATTCTCTGTCCCTGTGCTACACGGTTCATCGTCATTAATAAAAAATACAACTTATATTTTTATATATATGCGTGTTTGTTGTTTATCGATATACAACACTCGTCTCTGAGTTTCTAACAAAACATGCCGTTTCTTAATAATTTGTTTAGCTTCTGGAAGGCGTCCTTTGAGATCTCAATGCGCCTTCGATTTTTCACTGTCGCAATTTACGTCCTTTGTTTACACATATCCCAGATATTTAAATCGTTGTACTTGTTTGATCCATTGGCAAATGAACCTCAATTATCCACACTGAAACCCCGAGGTTATAAACATTAGGCTATACATAGCGCATCCCATCTTTATTGAAGACGTCTTATTACGAGCGGCATCACAATGATAATCATTACACATTCATACCCTAATAACAAACACGCACACATACACAAGCACACACATACATATATATACTTTTTTGCGTGCATATATATATATATATGTGTGTGTGTGTGTGTGTGTGTGTGTGTGTGTGTGTGTGTGTGTGTGTGTGTATACATATATATATATATATATATATATATATATATGTATATATATATATGTATATATATATATAATTTAAAATACAAACAGAATTGTTCACGATATGTATAAATCAAGTTCGTACAGGGTGAAATGGAATTAAGAGAATTGGAAGAAAGAGATGAGGGAATTGGAAAATCTGGAGAAGTTCGTGGGAGGTGAGACCGAGGTAAAGGAAGGAAAAGAAAAAAACAAAAACAAAAATAAACACAAAGAGCAACACAAAAACAAAATGGCGTCCAAGTGATCGATTAGCTTTCAGATTTGCGCGCTTTTTATGATATCACGGACTTGAGCACGGACTCAGACATCCAGTTATTGATTCTACCTACTTTAGCGAAAGGGAAGAAAATATGATATAAATTAATAACAATTCCAATAAGAAAATGATCCCAGGAACAGAAAAAGAGGAAAGGATAACAAAGAAATGATGCTAATCTGTATACTGTGCTGTATACGGAAGACGAAACGTACTCAGATTCATCGCTATCTTTTGGTGCGATAATTATCATACACAAACTTCTGTCTGCTAAGTTAAATAACAACAAAATTATTAAGAGCCTACAGATCAAACATCTTATTCACTTCTATTCCACCTTACTTAAATAATAATAATAATAATAATAATAATAATAAAATTAATAATAATAATAAAATTAATAATAATAATAATAATAATAATAAAATTAATAATAATAATAAAATTAATAATAGTAATAATAATAATAATAATAATAAAAATAATAATAATAAAATTAATAATAATAATAAAATTAATAATAATAATAATAATAATAATAATAAAATTAATAATAATAATAAAATTAATAATAGTAATAATAATAATAATAATAATAAAATTAATAATAATAATAATAATAATAATGATGATAATAATAATAATAATGATAAAAAAATTAATAATAGTAATAATAAATTGAACAAACCAACACATTGAAAGAATCCCTGGAAACCCCAGCTTAAGAGATATACAACAATTTTTTTGTTAAATACAGCCCACACACTAAGGAGAACTTTGTCTATGTAACGCTAGGGATGATGGAGAAGATAGAAAAAACATGAAATGAAGCCATAACAACACACCACGACCTGTCTTAGGTCTTCTTGCAGACTTCGTAGGTAATGCGACCATAGCAGAAATCAAAATATAATGAAAAATTACAACATAATAATATTAATAATCCCACACACTAAGGAGAACTTTGTCTATGCTAGGGATGATGGGGAAAATAGAAAAAACATGAAATGAAGCCATAACAACACGCCACGACCTGCCTTAGGTCTTCTTGCAGACTTGGTAGATAGTGCGACCATAGCAGAAATCGAAATATGATGAAAAAATGACAAAATAATGATAATAATAATGTGGTCTGAGACTGATATTTCAAGTCTAATTAATCACGAAATTTAATGACATCACCTTGAAACACTCTTTCCAGTAGGATCACAAAAATTAAGCTACGTCGAGCCTGATCAGTATCTAGCTAAATAATACCAGTTTCTGTAAGCTTAGAGATGTGGGTGGTGTAATGTTAATCAATCGTACTCGTTATTCAGATATCCGAGTTTCAATTCTTGTTGGTTTTCTTATATTCATCGTACCCGCAAATGTTCATGGCATGAAAATTATTATGTCTTGTACTATTTAGCCATTATTACATGAAAAAAAAAAATTTTTTTTTAATATTCTCACCCCAGGCAAGGCATTCCACTGCCACTATTGCGCATGGGGTTACATAGGAGAAGGTAAAGAGAAGGAGTGGTTAGACATAGGGAATGTTAGGAGGAAGGTGACAGATGAGTAAGGATAGCGAGGATGAGGGTTGGGCAGATGGGAAAAGTGTTTGATAGAATGGAAGCAGGTTAGTGTGTTAGGAGGTGTCTATTGACCTTACATTTAAACTCCTGGAGATTGTAGCCGTCGGTGAAGCAATCGTGTGGAAGAGAATTCCACAGTCGGGAAGTGCGAGGAAAGAAACTGTTGGAGTAGAAGTTACGGCTGCATTTTATCGGTTTCACTGTAAAAGGGTGGGATCTAGTTGCTAATCTAGTAACGCGTTCAAATTCGTATTTAGGGGGCACCAGTGATTTAAGTTCATCGGAGCAGAAGCCGTGAAAGTATTTATAGAAATAGAAATTGCGCCCAAAATATTTGCTCTACAGTATTAGATAACCCATAGAAGTTGATATACAGATAATCAAACAAAAAATAATAATAAACAAATTGTCAAACCACATAATAAAACTGGTACCAAGTAGGCTTCTCCATTTTCGTAAACATAAGACGTCATCTCGGCAGAGAAACCTTACAAGTTTATTGTAATATACATATATATCGCTGGTGCCGATCTAAGACGTTAATTTTAATTTCCTTTATCTTTATGCTGTTCGTTCTCCTTCCCTTCCCTTTCTTTTCTTTTTCTTCCTCTTCTTTCCGTTTATCAATTTTCTATATTTTTATGTTTTTTCTCTCTTTGGGATTTTTTGAATGAGCGAGGAAATGTTTTTGTAGATTACCGTTAGAAATGTATATTCTCGATATGGACACGTAAGCGTCTGTGTGTAATTATTTTCTGAATTATTTTGAATATTAGTTGTTGTATTATTTGGGTCTGACGAGCAGCAATGTTTGCCTGCGATATATGTATTACCCGTGAAATTGTAGAATATCTAAAATTTTTCTAGAGTATATATATATATATATATATATATATATATATATATATATACATTGATTGATTGTTTAATACTTAGTTTTTAGTCCTAATAGGGTTAGACCAGTACACATTTGTATTAAAAAGTGTTCTATACAATTATATTGTAGAACCTTTGAATATTTTTTACTTAGCGAAATAACTCGTTTAAAAATGAAATATATATCTGAAATGAATTGTTTGAAAATTATTTTTTACCGATACTCGTATATAAGTAGATATTCTGTTTTTAATTAAACAGTATTATATATTTATATCTACTGGCCTGATTATTTACGATAAATTGTTATTAAGAAATGCGCGCCATTCGGCAGGATTCGAACCCGCGACCCCTACCTACATAGGAGAAGCTACCATTTCATCTGGCGACACTCTTGGACCGCTCAACCACAAATGGCCTCCGGTCTAAATGAGGTTCTTTAATCAAGCCTATATAACACAATTTTTCGATTTATCGTAACAACCATATCTGCTCTGAAATGTATCGTAATGAAAACAAATGTAAACATGTTACGGAAATTAACGAATTTTAACGAAACTTGGTTATAAACAACCGACAATTTGAAATGAATAGTTTGAACATTTTTTTTTTATTGATACTCGTATTTAAGTAGATATTCTGTTTTTAATTGAACAGTATTATATATTTATATCTACTGTCCTGATTATTTACGATAAATTGTAATTATTATGGGGTGAGAGCGACAATAGCAAGGCAGCGTCGGCTTAGTTCATTTTACTGCATTTTACAGTTTGCAGAAGACCTTCCAGCTCATTGTCATTTCTAGCATACAAATTTAAGTCTTCCACATAAAATAAGTGGCTTAATTTTGTTTCAGCTATTTCATAACCACATTCTCTCTTGTTAATTTGGTTGGTTAATGTTATTAGTCATATCCAAAATAGTAAGGAAAACAAAGAGTCATCTTGAAGTATTTTTCTGTTGATGCTTTTTCATCAGACTTATAAGTTTCATTTATATAATTGAGTTAGTGTTGTTTTTCATACATTGTTTGATGAAGTCGATGACAACGGCTGATAATTTGTATATATTTAAAGACTTTAAGATCCAGTAATGTGGTACACTATCGAATGCCTTACGATAATCTATCCAGGAAGTACTAAGATTTTTATTTGCATTGAATCAGTTTTTCAAGATCAACCTGTTAATAGGTATTTGGTCTTTACATTCGTAACAGCCACGTTTGCATAATTTTTGTTCAAGCAGTAGTTTGTCATTTCTTTCCAAGAAGAAATATGTCTGTTTTCTTAAAATATATGTCAATAGTTTGTAAGTTGTGGGAAGACATGTAATTGGTCTGTAGTTTTTCGGGATATTTGTGTCACTATTATTATTATGTTGTCATTTTTCCTCATATTTCGATTTCTGCTATGGTCGCACTACCTACCAACTCTGCGAGAAACCTAAGGCAGGTCGCGATGTGTTGTTATGTCTCCATTTCATATTTTTCCTATCTCCCCTGAGATCCCTAGCGTTACATAGACAAAATTTCTCCTTAGTGTGTGGGCTGTACTTAATAAGACAATTTTTTGCATATCTCTTAAGCTGGGGTTTTCAAGGATTCTTTCAGTGTGTTGTTTTGTTCCATTTTTTTTTTTCATTGCAAGTGCACCTACTTTCACTGGCATGATTCTTGTTTTCAATTTCCATATTTGTTCTATTTCAATATTATTATCATCATCATCATCATCATCATCATCATCATTATTATTATTATTATTATTATTATTATTATTATTATTATCATATCTTTTGATTTCTGTTCTGTACACATTTCCGTCCGTGTCCCAACCAGAGATTTAAGGTCAGAAATACCTTCATGACTATCTTCACTGATCATTTTTGCAAAAAGTAGCTAATGAAATCACCAAAGTTCACACACATTTGAGACAGATAAAGCTCGCTGAAATCTACGAACTGTACTTGTGAGAATAATTTATTTTCGTTCTTAAGGGCATGAGCTACCAAGAATCCCTTTATGTTGTGGAATAGTTTTCGCACTGAAAGTTATAATCGTCGGTTAGTAATCGACTTAACGCACCATAAATGTTAGGAACTTAGTAATCTTCCAAAGAAAGTATTTAGTATTCGGCTAACTGCCGACTAACATCAACTGCCTAGTAGCTCTACTGGACTCCAGTAGAACTCTCTAGAACTTCTAAGAACTCCTATGAACTTCCCAAGAACTTTTAGAGTTAACTTACTGTTAACTATTATTAATATAGGAGGGAGAGTACATTATTTGACATTATTTGACAAATAGGTGTGTTTCACTGTAACACTACTAATTTTATCGATATCTTTGACAATCAATCTAACTAGAACTGGACATATAGATGTCCTCATATGCCTTATTTATTCTAAAATTTCCTCTTCAAAATCCTTGTGTTGTTATAGTTTATTCATTAAGATCTCTTACAACCTGCAGGAATTGCCACGTCACTGAGAGAGCACATTCTGTTCTTGTGATCTTTGGTCATGTTTTCTGGCCGATTAGCTTTGATTGTTCTGCCCTTTTGTATTGTAAATTTCCTAATGTTATCTAACCGGGTCTGGTTGATGTTCATGCCAGTTTCTTCCAGTGCCAATCTTGGTCTCAGTTCCAATTCTTCCTTATCGCTTTTTCTAGGTTATGTTCCGAGTGCATCTATTACGATAGCAATTATATTAACTGTCGTATTTTATATCTTTTTCAACTCCCTGGCGTGGTCCTGACATTTTTAATTCGTTTCATTTTCATTTAGAGTTCACTCTCGTATCGTATGGAATAGCACGTTTTATGATTTGACACTCGTTGTCTATAAGTATAATAACTGCATTTTGTGCTCAAATTACATGACCGGCCCGGAGAGAGAATTTCACATAATCTTGTGTCTGTCATTTTCTACTAGTGCTTCTGTAGCCAATGTTAAAGCTTTTAATCCTACCCTACGTAACCACTAATGCGTACGGGGTTTGTCTACATCAACCTGCTTGCGTTTATTATAACTATTATTATTTAATCGCAAGACAGAATTAAATCCGCTGCCAAGAAGGTCGGTTCACAGTGCAGGGCTATGATGTTTTTCCCGTCTGAGTCCACCCTGCTCATATATAAATCTACCATCCGCTCGTGTATTAAATACTGCTGCCACATCTAGTCGGATGCCCCTGCTATTCACCTCGAGGTTCTTGACAAAATCCAACGGAGAATCTGCAATGTGATCGATACTGACTTGGCAGCTCGGATGCAGACGTTCTCTTACCGGCGTGACTTGGCTTCCCTGTGCCTCTTCTATACTTTCACGGCTTCTGCTACAATGAACTTAGATCACTAGTGTCCCCTAGGTATGAATTTACACGAGCTACTAGATTAGCAACGAGGTCCCACCCTTTTACAGTGAAACTGATCAAGTGTAACCGCAATTTCAACTCTAACAGCTTCTTTTTACTCACTTCCCACCTGTGGAAATCCCTTCAATATACTTGCCTCTCCGACAGCTACAATCCCCAGGAAATTAAATGTAAGGTCAATAGACATATCCTATCAAACTAACTCGCATCCATTCTCACAAACTCCACCCACTTCCTCGGTATCCTCATCCGTCTATTACCCTCCTCTTGACATTTCCTTTAACTAACCCCTCTTTCTCATCACTTTCCCCTATGTAACCCCCTGCGCAACAGTGGCAGTCGAATGCTTTGCTTGGGCTGAAATGATTAAAAATTACACAAAAAACAAAAAAACAAAAACAAAAACAAAAAAAAACAGACTCCACAGAAATTTGTAGAAGTAGTTTGTCTTGCCATGCAAACAATATGTAATTTGATAGGTACC
This sequence comes from Ascarosepion bandense, assembly GCA_037127315.1. Classification (NCBI taxonomy): domain Eukaryota; kingdom Metazoa; phylum Mollusca; class Cephalopoda; order Sepiida; family Sepiidae; genus Ascarosepion; species Ascarosepion bandense. Next base: position 172,505 of record JBBBDQ010001143.1, read on the forward strand.
GACTTGGCGGCTCGACTTCAGCCACTTGTCATCCGCGGAATGTGGCTTCTGTCTGTTCTATAAATATTTTTATGGCTTGTTCTACGACGAACTGGTGCCCCTGCCACAGGAGTTTACTCGTGCAACCAGACTGGCAACAGGGTTCCACCCATTCACAGTTAAATCAACGAAATGCAGCCGATAATTATACTCAACCAGCTTTTCTTGTACTTCCTGCCCGTGAAACTCTTTTCCATATATTTGCTTTTCTAATGACTACAACCACCAGTAATTTAAATGCAATGTCAATACCCATCTCTTATCCACTTGACTCCAGTTCTTTCTACATCACCCTGTATATCGCTTCCTTTCTCTCCAGCTTCGCAACTGTCATCACACCTGTATTCCCATCCTTCTCTTGCTTCCTTCGCTGACACCCACTATAACTGGATCGTCTTTCTATTTAATCTCCTCTTTATCTAATCTTTTTACTCTTATGTAGCCCCCTGCGCGTTAGTGGTGTTACCGCCTGGCTTGGGGTGAAACGATTAAAAAATGTATAACAGTTCCTAAACGTAACTTCATTATTCATCGTACTGATCATTAATTTATGCCTGTACACACGTTACTTGGTTGTGGAACGTATTTTTGAGAGATTACGGTTAATTCGATTTCCCTGTCAATTCATCCCTGCTTCTGTTCAGCCTCGTTCTATAGCTTTTAGTCTGCGAGATTTACCGCGTGAACTTTACGCATCCATTTTAACATAATGCGTTAATTTTAAGCACCAGACGAACCGACCGGGAATCGAAATTGAAAAAGAAAAAAAAATCTTATTTGTATTATTATCGGTCAAAGTCGGTGAGAATTAGATTTAATAGACTAATTTATAATAGTTGAAGGAAGTATCACCTCGCTACGACTGTAGTTCGACATCCGACCAATTTCTGTTAGATTGATGGATCAAATCGCGGACATCAACAGAAGAACAGGACATCGTTTAATAAGCATTGAATGGTTTATTTATAAATTTATTTTATTTTATTTTTTTTTGTAAAAAGGAATTTTTCTTGAAAGTTTGGTTTCCTTGATTTTATTTGGTTTGATTTATTTTATTTGACAGTATATCAATCTCACAAAAAAGAAATTATTTATTTTTATTAATATCCGTCAAAATCGGTTTTAATGGACTTATAATTGATAATTGAACGGAGTCTCGATTTGCTACTACTGTAGTTCCACTTTCGTGTGCATGTTGGTGGGTCTCTGTCTGTGTGTACTCGATTTATGGTAACTTGTCCTGCCAAATCACTACACTTAATACATGACATCTCTCTCTCCTAAACATTTTACTCAAACAAAATTACACTAAAAAAATTCTATTCTGGGTCATATTACTTGGATTCGTCTTTTTTTATTTTTTTTTTAATGATCTGGAGAAATTAAAACTACTGGTATCGTCGTCTAAAAAGATAGGTATACTCGTCCGTCTTTTTAGACGACGATACCAGTAGTTTTAATTTCTCCAGATCATTAAAAAAATAAAATCAGATAGGTATACTCGTCCGTCCAACCTACTGCGGGATAATCTTCTGCCCAGTCAGACATGTCTCTTTCGAGACATGATCGCCCAAGCGTGTATCACGTATGGCACTTAACTGACTCGTCCGTCGATATAAATTAAAGTTAACAACCAATCTAAAAGATGTGAATTGTTGTTTTATGGAATAATGGTAGACTTTGAAAAAACAGTAGCTACACGCATCTATGGTTCGTTCAGTAATGAATTTGAACACTCTCGGTTACTGGCGCGTGTTTACATTGTATATAACACGCTAAGGACCGCCATTGTCTACCGAGTGGCCATAGCTCAGACGTAGAATCGCCGATTGATGTCGATTCGGTCTGGTTTCATTCCTGGCAAGAAACAATCGGATGTCAAACCCTACTGATGAGTTGTATATATATATATATATATATATATATATATATATATATATATATATATATATGTATTATGCTCTACAATATTTGTTGTAATAAGCACATAAAAAAATGTAAATGCCAGCGAGCTCTGAATTGTATAATTGTTGGTTCTCTTCACCCGTCTATATATATATATATATATATATATATATATATATATATATATATATATATATCGACATCCAAGTGAATAAGGAACAAAGAAGATATTTGCAACATTCAAAATACCAATTTAAAAACAGTGCTCAATATAAAAATAGACCAATGGATATTTATTGTACTTTAGAACATGTACAAACTACTGACTACGACAAAATTGTACATTTTGTACATTTTGTTTCGACATTGAAAGAAAAATGTCTTATTATATAGTTATTAATAATGATAACCATCATTATTAACTACCTGATGAGACATTGTTCTTTCAATGTCGAAACAAAATGTACAATTTTGTAGTAGATTGTAGTTTGTACATGTTCTGAAGTATAATTAATATATATATATATATATATATATATCACCCATTCAGTAAAATGAATTAGAGCACTCTGGTTATTGGGCGCGTATAATGATAATATACACGCTAAAATGTCTGCCTTCTTCTACCGAACGCCCATAGCCCAGAGTTAGAATCGCCGACTGACAGCAATTCGGTCGGGTTTCAATCCTGGGTTAAAAAGCAATCGGAGTCTAACCGTACTGATGAGCTGTGATACAGCGAAACAGATCTGTCTGCGGGTCAATATATATTTTTTTTTTCTAATGTGTTGGTTGGTTCATTTAACCAGCATATCAACCTTCATTTGGTCATATAATGCTGAAAATCGTTTTTGATTTGTTTTATGTAGTTTATTTGTTTATTCAAGATTCATTGGGGGTTTGTTTTTAAGGGCAGGGTTTCCAAGTCCTATACTTGTTATTTAACCCATAACTAGAGAAAAGGGATGGCTTAATACCTTTCCCAAGGGTACAAGTGCTGAAGTGAATGCAACTGGAATTTGAACTCGGCTCAGTGATTTCACTTTCCGAGCCGATATCCACTGCACCACAATCCGTCACTATACGCTTACATCACCTGGTATTCCCAAGCGGTCACGCATTTAAGTACTGACCAGGCTCAACTTCGGTGATCGAGCAAGAACCGGTGTATTCAACGTGATAGGTCTCAAGCCTTTTCTAATGTGTATGTATTCAGTTATACATAAATATATAAATATAACCCGTTCTTATATAAATATAACCCGTTCTTCATTTTAATCTTCCTGTTATGCGTTCTAAAATTCATGTGATACGCTTAAAAAAAGCGTTGGATAATCAATTAATATTTATTGCCTGACGATACCGAAAAATTGTAACCATGGTAGCATAATCAGCTGATCTACTTAATTTGAATGTATATATATATATATATTCAAAACATATGCTGTTAAATATAAGAGACAATGAATGTCTATTATGTTTAATCATGAGCCGTTCTAAACGTCGTATTTTTGCTTTAATTTCAGTTGAAAATAAAGACAAAAATTCTCCAACATTTGGATAATTATTTATTGGTTTTCTTCTAAGCTTTCGGCTCACATGAGCCATCTTCAGAGAGGTCGTTTAAACTGAAATATTATAAAATCCACCATCATCGACGATTTTATTTTGTGTTGACATAAAACTCCGCTTGGCAACGGCAATAGTGACCAAAAATAATAAACGCAGTTCTTAAGTTTGCGATGCGGCTTTATGACGTCACACCGCGGGATAGCGCGAAATGTCAACAAAACCATGTAGTCAAATGCAATGTAATATGTTATTTCCGGTTTTAAAGTTGATATATATATATATATATATATATATATATATATATATATATATATCGTTGTTCTGATACGAATAACTGTCTCGATTAAATAGTAATTTTAATGGGTTCCTTGTTAGTATATTTTTCTGTTTATATTCTCAATTGTAGAAGTGGTAGTAATTTGAAGTCTTGCTGTTTTTGACCTCAGGAAAATCGTAAGGATATTAAAAAAACAAAAAATAAAAGAATGCGTATGAAGTATTTCACGCCCGAAACATTCAATGGATCACACACGCATGCGCTTTCTCTTTTTTTTGCAAACGATTCAAGGCGAGATTATTCTTGCGAAATCACTTTCGTTCGCTTCCTTCAATCCATGTTGCAAATCGACTTATTTACAAACCAATATTGTTTCTCTCGTCTGACGACTGATCTGTTTATGCCTGTAAAGATCCAAGTAAATTAATACTTGCTAATACGATGCCAAAAGGCTTTATTTTGTCTTGCAGGATTTTCGTGGATGAAAAGGACGAATAATGTTTTCTTATCGATGAAGCAACAGAATGCGGCAAAATAACGCGAATTGTTGAAGTAATCCGCTTTGAAGTGTTTGTTTATCGTTCAAGAATTCACGGAAATGGGTCAGGTTGTGTTCAAGGCTAAACTGTTATCCTCCCCAATATAATCCTAATGAGGAATGTTTGTATATATATATATATATATATATATATATATATATGTGTGTGTGTGTGTGTGTGTGTGTGTGTGTGTGTTAATAATAAAAATGCTTTTTTCTCAACGGTACCACAACTATGATCGTCAGGTGCTGATTCAAAAATGACATATATATATATATATATATATATATATATATATATATATATATATATAGTTATCCGCAGACAGATTTATTTCGCTGTATCACTGCTCATCAGTACGGTTAGACAGCCGATTGCTTTTTAATCAAGATTGAAACCCGAACGCATTGGCGTCAGTCGGCGAATCTACTTCTGAGCTACGGGCACTCGGTAGAAGGAGATAGTTAGGAATTAATTGTACATTGCGACAAGAAAATTTCTGTTTTGATATAGATTCTCATCATCAGGTAATGTTTATATGTTGTTTGTACAGATGATTTACATTTAAATACAAAAAAACCTTCGGTTTGCTGTGTATGTATGTTTGAAGATATAACATTTACATGTGTGTTTCTTTCAGGTTGACATCTTGACCATTAAGAAGGGAAAAGAAGAAAGGAAAAAAGTAAGATAAGGGGAAAAAAACGATAGTATGTATCCTTTGGGGCCAAATTCCGAAATGAATCTTCGTTCTGATTAGTTGAAAGAAACACACATATAAATTTTATATCTTCCCACATACATACACAGCAAACCAAAGGTTTTTTTTATTTTAATGTAAATCATCTGTACAACCAACATCAAACATTGGCTGATGATGAGAATCTATATCGAAACATAGAAATTTCCGTGTCGCAATGTACAATTAATTCATGATTATATAATTATATTAAGCTCTATAATATTTATTATATTGATCACTGTTCATAATAAAATAAATGCCGGAGTACTCAAAATAGCAAAACTTTGAGTCCTCTTCACCTGGAATTATATATATATATATATATATATATATATATATATATATACAGAAATTGTAGGAGGATTTGAAATAATTAGATAATTCATCAAGCTTTTATTAGACCTCAGCGGAATGCAGAAAGTACTGGACGTCGTTTCATTCTATATTTGGGACTCATTAGCAGTGCGCATCCACAACCAGGAATTGATACCCAGAGAGCTGTGTTATTAAGCAAACCTCATAGCAACTGTACCACGGGTTGCGATGACGAAGAGGGAACTAACTAAACTTGATATAGCGCAACTCATTCACATATTCCTATGAGAAACTCATTCAAGTTCCTTAAACGAGGTTTATATCGTTGCTTGAACCAGATTATAAAGCTCCGGAGTGAGCGACTTGGTGAGGCACAATTCTATCTGGGAGGCACAATTCTATAGTTTGAGGAACTTGGATATTGCATGTTATTTAATTTTTTTTAACAACTTAAAAAAAAAATACTCCGTTTGGGATTAAAAAACTTTTCATAAATTTAATTTTTCTAAGCGCTTTCGGGGGCTTTTTCTGCTATTTTTAAATGCGTTCTTTTTCGGTGTTTTCTTCATGTTTTAACTCTTTTAATATATATATATATATCTGTAAATTTAGATAACATTTTGAGAGGAAATACTGAAAGAATAAATGAAATTTATAATAGTGGGGTTATACCAGATGACCTCAGCAAGTCTATTTTCATAGCACTACCTAAGAAGCCAGAAGCAAACGAGTGCGAACTCCACAAAACCATCAGTTTAATGAGCCATATAACAAAACTGATCGTCCGAATCCTGATGAATAGAGCGAGAGGCAGAATCAGGTCAGAGATAGTATAAAAACAGTGTGGTTTCGTTAAAGACACGGGAACAAGGAATGCCATATTTCTGATTAGGATGCTCTCCGAAAAAGCAATACAAATGAAGAAGGAATTATACCTGTGCTTTATTGATTGTGCGAAGGCGTTTGACAAAATACACCACAAAAAAGAAGGTGGTGCTCGGCAGCCTGGACATATTTAAAAAAGACTTGAGAGCAGTCAAGAATATTTACTGACAGCAAACCGCTTGCATATGGACATGTAATGAATTGAGTAGATATACAAAGATAGAAAGGAGCGTAAGACAAGGATGTGTCTTTTCACCGGATCTGTTCAACTTGTACAGAGAGAATATATCGAGGACCCTAGAAGTTATGCCTGGATTCTTAATCAGAGGCCACAATTTAAACAACCTAAGTTACGCAGATGTTACAGTGCTGACAGCAGACAAAGAAAGGAAACTACAAGACCTCCTACAGAAGGTAGCTGAAGAAAGTAACAAGAAAGGAGTAGAAATAAACTGCAAGAAAACCGAATACATGGTCATCAGAAAAAAGGGCAGCACAAAATGCGAAATATAGGTCGTGGATACCAGAATCAAGCAGGTACAAAAATTTAAATACCTGGGAAGTGTGATAACAGAAGACGGAAAGTATGACTTGGCGAAGGAAGCATTCCAGAAGTTGAGTAAGGTATTACGAAAGAGGGCAGTTTCGCTAGAAACAAGGAAGAGAGTATTGGATTGCTACGTGCTGTCCGTCCTTCAATATGGCATTGAATGCTGGACAATATCATCAAAGATGAAGGAAAAACTTGAAGCAACTGAAATGTGGTTCTACAGAAGGATGCTGCGAATATCATTGATCGGGCATGTGAGCAATAATGAGGTCTTGGAAATGATGGAAACAAAAAGGAAATTAATACTGAGGATTAGTTAAACAATTGTTAGATAAAAGATATTGGTTATGATTTATACAAAAACATAAGTTTTTACTATGGGGCATATTAAGATGAGTAGTAAAATTACTATTGTTAGTGTGATATAATTTCAATATTTTTTTTTGTTATGGAATTTAATTATTTTTTAAAAAAATTAAGGTAGCTATAATTAAGTTTTAGAGTGTTTTCGTTGAAAATTTTACTTTTAAAAATTTACCTTTCTCTCAGCAGTAAAAAATCCTAGGGTTATTTAAGTTTATATTGGTAATTCAATGAACAATTTTAAAAACTGTTTTTGCAATCATCTCTCATCCTTTAAATGAAAATATAACCTCACTTTCTAAATATTTCTGGAAATAAGAAAGAGGAGAATTAAACACCCAAAATTAAAATAGAAAATTCTCAAACATGCCAGAATAAAATGCGGTCTATCACCCATAGTATAATACATACTGATGTAATGAATATGCATACAACTTGGTTCCCCACTCACAGTAATTTGATTGGCTGGTGTCAGCCTTAAATGCAGACTACTGGAACATCTATTGACTACGCTTATTGCATAAGCCTACGCCTAAGCATACTGCTTACGATTACGACGAGTACCAGTCCATTACGGCTACTTGCTATATTGTCCTACCCGGTTACATTGCCAAAACTACTTAGCTATTTCGAATAATATATATATATATATATATCTTTCCGGACATATATATATATATATATATATATATATATATATATATATATATATATATGTGTGTGTGTGTGTGTGTGTGTGTTACTTGCTATCAAATGTTATTCTGATTACACACTTTTCGTTCTACTACCTGTTAATGTTTCAGTTTCTAATTTTTCTACACCCTGTAATCACTTGCATAGAGTGATACCGATTATATATATATATATATATAGTCATCTGCAGACAGATCTGTTTCGCTGTATCACGGCTCATCACTACTGTTAGACCTAAGATTGTTTTTACCCCGGATTTAAACCCGACCGAATTGGCGTCAGTCGGCGATTCTACCTCTGAGCTATGGGTGCTCTGTAGAAGGAGACAGACTTTTAGCGTGTGATATACCATGTATACACAGGACAGTAGTTAGTGTTCTAATTCTATACTCAATGACCGATGCGTAGTTGCTAGAGTAGCTACTGTTTTTGCACAATCTATCATTCTTCCAGTTTGTGAAAGCGTAAATAATCATCCACAGTATATATATATATATATATATATATATATATATATATATATATATATATATATATATATATAACGTAGTACAATTGGTATACAATCCAGGGAAATTCCGATAGAGAAAAACTCACGAGAACTCAATGCTAAATTCATTTATTTAATTTAACAGAGTAATATAATTTAGAAAAGATTTTAGATTATTACAATGGATAATATATATTTCACCGCGTTCTGATGATATTATCGCGGCTCGTGAGACTCAAATGTTACAATAGTTGGCCCTCAAAATATCCCTCCACAAAAATTTCTTTTCTTTTCTTTTATTTTACATAAACGCTCACATGTCCATACTAGAATAAACATTTGTAACGGTTATTTACGAAAATTTCTCACTCATTCGAAAAGAAACCCAAAGAAAGAGAAAAGGAAGGATAAAGAAAAGATAGACGAGTGATTAATGTAAAGAAGAGAAAAAAAAAGAGAAAAATAAAAATAAAAAAAGGTCAAAAAAGAAAAAAGGGGAAACAGAAAAAACTGAATGGAAAGCAAGAAGAGAAAAAGAAAGGACAAAGAGATACAATAAAAAGAAATACAGTATCACGAGAAATAAATGTTGATACCATTTATCGTAACAGCGTCTCAAACCCCCTAACTTTTCTCTTAGAAAAACATGAAAAAGTTTAACTATGAAATTTTAATTTTAAATATACTGGGAAATATTTACTGAACAAAAATAAATTTGTACATCATAATTTTAATACAATTTGAAAAAATAACTACTCATACTATTATTTTAAAAATTAATGCTATATATATATATATATATATATATATATATATATATATATATAATAAATTATATTTTAGAACATAAAATAACTACTCATAATATTATTTTAAAAATTAATGCTAATTTTTTAAAAAAATATTGTTAAAATAATTAAAAGTACTAAAATTAAAAACATATAAATATAGACACAGGAAAAATTAGATAAATTTAACAGAAGGGGGAAATACACAAAAAGAAGGAACGTGAAAGGAAGCAATCATGATAGAACGGATTTTAAGATAATTTCGAAAATTTCGAAACCGACGTATATAATACTCACATTCATTCTTAGAAATATATATATATATATATATATATATATATATATATATGCAAACGACACAATATTCTCTGTACCCAACACCAAAATCAAATTGCACCCACCACGCCTCACTTGTGACAGAGAAAACATTATATACTTCCTGTTCTGTTCAATATGTCCCAATAGTGGATATATTGGCGAATCCGGTAATAGCTTTAGATTTCGCTTCAATAATCTCAAACGTAATATATGCCAAAATAATCAATATTCCCCAGTAGGAGCACATTTCAATCAACCGATTCACACCTTAGAAAATTGCAAATGTTTACTAAGAGACTCCAATTTTAGTTCTACATACGCACGCAGAAAGAAAGAAAAATACTGAATTTTAAAATAAAATACACACAAGCTAGGGTTAAATAGGGACTTAGGTGGTTTGAATCTTTACAAATACTTCAATAACTAAACTTTTTTAGATATATTTAAAAATATTTTTTATCTAAAACAAATTTACAAGCATTATTAAAGATAGGTTTACGTTTACAAAAATAATTTTAAAAAAATCTGTCGCTTTCAACGTCACTTGATGTAAAAACAAAAGCTCTCTCCACAAACGCGTCACGTGATGTAAGCAAACGCGTCACGTGATGTAAACAAACTCTTCACTGACGCTCTCGCGAAATCTCGTGATTTACGTTACCAATTCAAATTTTAAAATCATTTGTTTCTGATGAAGGACCGAGGTCGGTCTGAAATATAAGATAAAAATACTGTAAAAAAAACACATTTTTAAACTCAAAACTTTTTAATATTCTTTCCTATACATATTAAGACAGTATACGTGGATCATCACTATGCTATATATATATATATATATATATATATATATATATATATTATACTATTGACTAGAATAGTGGTTAGAATGTTTGCTTTCTGACTATGAAGCTCAGGTTTGATTTTTAATAGTTCTGTTTTTATTCATTGCCTACTGACACATATAAGCAAAGGAAGATAAAAACATATATCGCTATAGATAGAGCGATAGAAGGAAATAAAGTAGAGATTGTGCTAGCCTAAATGAATCAAAATAGATAACAATATGATCTACGAATAACGAGAGTAAATTATTGACTGGCGAATCAAAATTAAAAAAAAAATCCACTGAGTCACCAGATTTCATTTATTCTTCCCTTAGTCTAAATTTCTGGTTACATGCAATCATCAAGCATCCGACAAAAATTGTACGACAAAATACTTTATTTTTTAATTTTTTTAATTTTTTTAAATTCAGATTTCTTTCTTCTAAGTCGGGAATCACTTTCTCAATGATTTTCTCTAGAAGGGAATTCTCTTTGATCACTACAGACCGCAGCATTTAATTTATCTCAAGTAAAAATTGTTGATTTTGCCAAATTCTCCAAGAAATTTATTCCCACATATTTCTCTAACTTGGTAAAATCCGACTCTGAAAAGAAGTGAAAAAAATAAGCCAGAAGAAATAACGAAATAAAAAAAAAAATGACGGTTAAATGGAAAAAAAAATCTGGGTTTCAAGTATATATATATAAAAAGGAAAGCTCAAAACTAAAAACATATTTTACAAGCAACTGTATTCATGGAGAATCTGTTCTCCTTTCTTCAATAAAATTATTTTTTATAATATAATACAGAATTTCAGAAGTGTTTTTGTTCCTGCGATGCATATGCGCATTCGAGATGATATGAATAAAATCACATCTTCACTGAAACGCATATAGGGACATGTATGTACAACAACTGATCACACACACACACACACACATATATATATATAATCAGTCTACGGATGACTACGCTCTTACACACTGATTGAGCTCTCTGAAAGAATGGTAAGTGTGGAAAAACAGTAGCTACTCTGGTATCTACGCATCGTTCATTCAGTAATGAATTAGAACACTCTCAGCTACTGGCTTATGTTTGCATGGTATATCACACACTAAAAGTCTGCTTTCTTCTACTGAGCGGCTAGAGCTCAGAGGTAGAATTCGGTCAGGTTTCAATCCTGGGTAAAAAGCAATCGGATGTCTAACCGTACTGAAGAGCTGTGATACAGCGAAACAAATCTGTCTGCGTTTGACTATATATATATATATATATATATATATATATATAATCACTCTATGCAAGCGATTACAGGGAGTAGAAAAATTAGAAACTGAAACATTAACAGGTAGTAGAAAGAAAAGTGTCTAATCAGAATCACATTAGATAGCAAGTAACATCCCGTTTGATATTTTGCAGGTAAAAGTGGGTTGGAAAGCATGGAGCAGGAAGGGAATTCCACAGGTGAGAAGTGCGGGATAACAGACTGTTAAGACGTACTTACGGCTATATCTTGCCAGCACAATTACAAAATGATAAAATCTCGACACCAGTCTAGTATTCCGAATTAATTTATAATGTCTCAGTACCAAAGCGAAGAGGTCATCCGAACAATTGATATGACATTAAAAAATAAACAAAATAAAACAGAGAGATAGCTTTTCAGTGGTGTTTAAGTGACTGAAGCTGGGCCAACAAATCAGAAACAAAATATTGCTGATTAAAATCGGATTTTACCAAGGCGATCAAGGTAAATAGCAGGGGCACTGCCGTATTTGTGACAACAATATTCTCAATATGGACAAAAGAAAAACTTAGAGATATATAAAATATATTCCAGGGAGAACAATTGTCTCACCCAGTGAATCGGATATATATATATATATATATATATATATATATATATAGATTGATAGATGTAGATATAGTCATCCGCAGACAGATCTGTTTCGCTGCATCACTGCTCATCACTACGGTTAGACATCCGATTGCTTTTACCCAGCATTAAAACCCGACCGAATTGGCGTCAGTCGGCGATTCTACCCCTGATCTATGGGCGCCTGGTGGCAGACTTATAGCGTATTATGTGTCATACGCCAGTAGTTAGAGGGCTCTAATTAATGAATGAATGAGCGATGATGGTAGAGTAGCTAGTTTTTTCAAAATCTACCATTCTTCCAGAGTGCTCAATCACGGTTTAAGACCGTAAATAGTATATATATATATATATACACTAGCCGTTTCATTGTATTTTATATATATAAATCAATATATATATATATATAAATTTTATATATATATATATATATATATATCAGCCGTTTCATTGTATTTTAGCCTTTAATTAATAATTTAAATAAATTACATACGAAAAGCGTTTATTAATCAAAATCAGTTAAGTGCCATACACTTAGGTGATCATGTCTCGAAAGAGACTAGTCACAGCTACTATTCAAGCAGCGTAATAATACATTCGGACTTAATTATTTCTATATTACTATTTATTAATCCTTGTTTAAGTGACTGTGAAGAAGATTTTCTTGCAGTAGGTTGCCATCACTTTCTGTGGTAGACTGGTTGCTAACCAAGGCTATAAAAGTCAATCTGTTCTACTATTTAACTAATAGCTAGAGGGGTAAGTAACGGATTAATACCTTCATAATTGGTATTTGTGCGTAAATGAATGCAAAGAATTAAACTGGAATTCAAACTCGGCTCTACGATTTCATGTTCCTAACTGATGTCGACTGAATCACAACGCGTATCTTAACATATTTCCTATCATATTCTATTATCTGTGGCCATCGTTGTGACAGAAGTTCCAACTCATCCATATTGTTGAATATCTGTCCATATCTCGGAATAGGCAGTAATCTGTTGGTGCAAAGTCTGAACTGAAGTTTGTTTCAGGTAGTCTTTTCAGAACATCATCTTCCTTAAGTTTTCGCTTGTCACATGCTGGGTATTGTCATATTGTAGAATTGGGCGTCTTTGATTGACCAATGCCAAATAGAGGGAGATTAAGGCATCATAGACGCGAGACAGTTGTTGAACGTAAAGTTCAACACTTACTTTCATATATATTTTATTAAATACAAACAACAAGGAAGATTTAATTAGTTTTTATTAAGTTTAGCTGCTAATATTTATTTCCGTTTCGTCGGAGTTAATGAATATAAACCTTTTCCGTAATTTTTATCTTCCTGAGTGTTGTTTTTTATTTCTATATCCATTTTAATGGTGTTACTTGTTTCTGGTGTTGCACACACACACACACACACACACATATATATATATATATATATATATATATATATATCCTTAAAAAGAGTAGACGTCATTTTGTTTTTTCCCAAACCCGAGGAACCTTTCAGCCAACACTTGTCAAGGGTTTCGTTGGCACAAAATTAAAAAGGGGTAAAGAAAAGGACAAGACCAAAAAGGGAATACTTGCAATACTGGGAGAAGATGGAATTCGTTTAAAAATAAATTTATTGAAAAATATTAAAATGTGAGGGGGTGTGTAAGCATATATATGCGGATGACATGTATATATATATATATATATATATATATATACTATTCCTTACCACAACACGGAGTTTTATGTAAAAACACAAAATTCTGATGCTGGGTTGAAACAGACCATTGCATAATTCAAACTTTATTAAAAATATATCGTTAATACAATTGTCATGTTGTAGGAGTGGGCGTCTTTGTTTGACTAATGCTAAATAGAGGGATTTTTATGGCATCATATACGTGATACAGTTGTTGACTATAAAGTTTAACACTCACAGAAGAAAATCTGGGTGAAACACGAACTGTAAATACGCCTCTAAATACCACCAACCACATGGTTTTCTGTTGAAACCGCGCTTATTTTACACCAGTTTCTGAAACCTAGCAGGAACGAAAGCACTGATTTCTCTTTAGTCTACAAAAATAGATTAAATTAGATCCTTAGAGGCTGAAAATGGAATCTTTCAGAGCAGTAGTTTGCAAATATTCACAAGTCTTTAAACCTGGCTATTAATTATTTCATGGGGATCTTCTCAACTGTTATGGTGCCTTCTACGAAGAATGAAGTCATCCTCTTGATACTTATAAATTACCTGCATGTCTTCCAGAGGGCAGTAAACTCTGGATTTCCAGGCCTTCGGGCTTGGGTCCAGAGTGATTAAAGACAAGATAAGACCAGTTCAGACCGGTTTTGAACCTACCCACTGCGGTGGATAGGTAATATTTGACCAGTACTTGGGTGTACGCGCTCAGGTTCCCCACGTTAAAAAAGACCTTGTGCCACATCTCGCTCAAATATTGTCAACTCTGGAGTTCCAGACCTTCGGGCTTGGGTCCAGGTAATTGAAGACAAGTTAAAACCATTTTACACCGGTTATGTACCTATCCATTACGATGGATAGGTAATATTTGGCCAGTAATGGGTGTACGCGCTCAAGTTCCCCACGTTAAAAAAGACCTTGTGTTACATCTCTCTCAAATGAGGGAGAAGGGTAAATATTGTCAACTCTGGATTTTCGGGCCTTCTGGCTTGGGTCCAGAGTGATTAAAGACAAGTTAAGACCAGTTCAGACCGGTTATGAACCTATCCATTACACTGCGGTGGATAGGTAATATTTGACTAGTACTTGGGTGTACGCGCTCAGGTTCCCCACGTTAAAAAAAGACCTTGTGTCACATTTCTCTCAAGTGGAGGAGAAGGGTAAATATTGCCAACTCTGGATTTCCAGGCTTTCGGGCTCGGGTCCAGGGTAATTAAGAACAAGTTAAGACCGGTTCAGACCGGTTTTGAACCTATCCACTGCGGTGGATAGATCATATTTGACCAGTACGTTTGGCTTAGGTTTACGACCTTAGCACTGTCATCTCTCTGCCTTTGGGCGGAGAGTATTAAACCAGTCGTGTCTCTGCCGAAGGGTAGACTCACGACTGGGGAAGATTAGACAGATATTTTTGGCCGGGCTATATGGCCCTGAAGACCCACATTAATAAGGCCTTGTGCCACATTTTGCCTTAAGTGGGAAGGCGACTGAATACTGTAGTCAAGTACAGCAGTTAACGACAGTTACGAGTCACAGCTACTAGTTAAGCAGCGTAGTAATACTTTCGGACTTACTTATTTCAATATTACTATTTATTAACACTTCTTTTGAATGTCTTGCTATACTATTACAATGTTTGAAACCTACCTTCTTGTTCTGTGTCTTACTTCCGGCACCATCCGGTTACTACAACATTGCGTCACAACTCCACAACAAAATGGCGACGAAGATCCACAATATCAACAGAGTCTGTTCATTTGCCCGAGCTTGTGAAGATGATGATTGATAGCGCTTTGTGAAGGATCACGTTCTGTCGATAATGTACGAGTGCTTGTACTTGACTGTGGTTCAACGCATTCAAGCAAGGTCTCACCTTTCACAAAAAAAGGTCTCCACAACTTGATCCTGCTTCGAGGCTCTTGTCACCTTCATTGAATATTTTGAGCAAGTTTTGTGCCACACGTTCGTTTTCAGTTCATTGGACGTCCACAACATTAACTTCCTTTGCTGCTTCCCCTGCACACCACCTTTTTGTTTTTTCACTGCAAAAGTAAACCTAATTGCGATTGGTTTTCATTCGTTAAGAATGCTGAAAGAAAACAATTAATTTTTCTTTATATATTATATATGAAAATAATAAATAAACAATTATTCACCGCTTGGACAATAAGTATTTAATAAATTATCTAACATAGAGATACAAGATGCCAAATATAATGAGTGAAAATGCACAAAAACTGAGCCATCAGGATATATATATATATATATATATATATATATATAAAATGTATATTTGCGCAGAAAACTTTCTTTTATATATTTTTTATTAAATGCAAACAACAAGGAAGATTTAATTATTTTTTATTACGTTTAGCTGCTAACATTTAATTCCGTTTCGTTGGGGTTAATGAATATAAAATTCGTCCATAATTTTTACTTTCCTAAAAGCTTTTGGCCATTTCTGTATCGATATTTAATTTTTTATTGTCTTTGGTGATGCACACGCACGCACGCATATTTATATATGTACTATTCCTCACCGGCAACACAAATACACTGGTGCTGGTTAGAGACTGACCATTACATAATTTTAATTTTATTAAAAAATGTATCGTTAACACAATACTGGCAGAGTCAAATATATTACACAGGGATTACATGGTTTTCTTTCAAAACAAAAACATACTTAATAGCGGTTATATTACAACGAGCAGTATTTTATTAATACCAGCACTCAATGTCTGATATCTTAAGTTATGTTTAAATTCAGATAAAACTTAGTGGGGAAATAGCCATTTTCAACATGTCATTTAAGGCATACATTATTAGACCCCTTCTAAACAGAGAATGAATAAAATGCTAAGCCCAGTGGTTAGTTTAGGTAAAGGAAGAGGTTGGGATGTATTGGCTTTCATTGGGTTGGGCTGAGGATGTTGAAAATGGCTATTTCTCCAATAAGTTTTATCGGATTTTATAGATAAATAAAGCTATATCGGCTCTGTAAATTGAATTGGTTTGCATTAAGCTCTCTCTTTTTGTTTTTTAAATCATATCACCCCGAGCAAGGCGGTAACACCACTGATGCGCAGGGGGCTATGTAAGAGTAAAAAGATTGGTAAAGAGAAAGCCGGAAACGACATCCTAAACAGGAAACAAGGGATAAGCATCTTCACCTGTTCAATAGACGTGGGTGGAGTGTGAACCGGGCGATAGTTTAGTCTATCTACTCCAATTGGATCAGTTTTAATATTTTAACGATATTACTAGAATCCTTATGGATTATTTTTCAAAATTATCTCGGATTTTAACAATCTTTCCCCGAATTTTGCATCTATATATATATATATATATATATATATATATATATATATATATATATTATCATATGTCTATTACACGATTCGAATTTTCATGCATTATGCATTCATCAGGTGCATATTATGAACTGATTGTTCCTCAATTTGAATTTTTTGTTCTCGCAGTATTTGTAGATTATAATACTAAAATTATTTTTTTTTTAATTTTATGATTTAATTCAAAAATAATACTTAAAGAAAAAAAATCAAATTCTGATTTAATAGAATAATATTTTTTAGCAAAGAGTATACGGTTTGTGCATATGTATCAAGTGTATCAAGGAGGATTACTTGTTTTAGTTTTGAAAGGAAAAAATAATTAAAAAAATAATAGTAAAAAAATATAAATACACATCTATTTTAATCTGGGTCAACGTATGTGAGCAGATATATATTTCTATGTTTGCAAGTAATCATCAATTCACTATTACGTTTAGTAAATTAGGGTTATATATTTTTTATGATAACAAATTTATTTCTAAAACACATAAGATAAATTTATTTTATTTTCTGAATTAATATAAGTAAAAATTAGTTACATCCCAGATTGATGTTAATATCAGCATCGTAACTGCAGAGTTTTAATTGTTATGCTTAGAAGAGTTATAATTGTTATTTTAGAAGAGTTTTAATTGTCATGTTTAGAAAAGTTCTAATTGTTATGTTTAGTAGAGTTCTAATTGTTATGTTTAGTAGGGTTGCAATTGTTATGTTTACAAGATTTCTAATTGTTATGTTTAGAAGCGTTCTAATTGTTATGTTTAGAAGAGGTCTAATTGTTATGTTTAGAAAAGTTCTAATTGTTATGTTTAGAAGCGATCTAATTGTTATGTTAAGAAGAGGTCTAATTGTTATGTTTAGAAGCGTTCTAATTGTTATGTTTAGAAGAGGTCTAATTGTTATGTTTAGAAGAGTTCTAATTCTTATGGTTAGAAGAGTTCTAATTGTTATGTTTAGATGCGTTCTAATTGGTAGGATTAGAAGAGGTCTAATTGTTATGGTTAGAAGAGTTCTAATTGTTATGTTTAGAAGCGTTCTAATTGTTATGTTTAGAAGAGTTCTAATTGTTATGTTTAGAAGCGTTCTAATTGTTGTGTTTAGAAGCGTTCTAATTGTTATGTTTAGAAGACTTCTGATTGTTTTGTTTAGAAGAGTTCTAATTGTTATGTTTAGAAGCGTTCTAATTGTTATGTTTAGAAGAGGTCTAATTGTTCTGTTTAGAAGAGTTCTGATTGTTATGTTGGAAGCGTTCTACTGGTTATGTTTAGAAGAGTTGTAATTGTTAAGGTTAAAAGAGTTCAAATTGTTATGTTTAGTAGAGTTCTAATTGTTATGTTTAGAAGAGTTTTGATTGTTATGTTTAGAAGAGTTCTAATTGTTATGTTTAGAACTGTTCCAATTGTTATGTTTAGAAGAGTTCTAAATGTTATGTTTAGAAGCGTTCTAATTGTTATGTTTAGAAGCGTTCTAATAGTTATGAGTAGAAGAGTTCCTTAATGTTATGTGTAGAAGAGTTGTAATTGTTATGTTTAGAAGAGTTTTAATTGTTATGTTTAGAAGCGTTCTAATTGTTATGTTTAGAAGCGTTCTAATTGTTATGTTTAGAAGCGTTCTAATTTTTATGTTTAGAAGAGATCTAATTGTTATGTTTAGAAGCGTTCTAATTGTTATGTTTAGAAGAGGTCTAATTGTTATGTTTATTAGAGTTCTAATTGTTATATGTATAGAAGCGTTCTAATTGCTACGTTGAGAAGAATTCTAATTGTTATGTTTAGAAACGTTCTAATTGTTATGTTTAGACGCGTTCTAATTGTTATGTTTAGAAGAGTTCTGATTGTTTTGTTTAGAAGAGTTCTGATTGTTTTGTTTAGAAGAGTTCTAATTGATATGTTTAGAAGCATTCTAATTCTTATGTTTAGAAGAGTTCTAATTGTTATGTTTAGAAGCGTTCTAATTGTTATGTTTAGAAGAGTTCTAATTGTTATGTTTAGAAGCGTTCTAATTGTTATGTTTAGAAGAGTTCTTATTGTTACGTTTACAAGACTTCAACTTGTTATGTTTAGAAGAGTTCTCATTGTTATGTTTAGAAGAGGTCTAATTGTTATGTTTAGAAGAGGTCTAATTGTTATGTTTAGACGCGTTCTAATTTTTATGTTTAGAAGCGATCTAATTGTTATGTTAAGAAGAGTTCTAATTGTTATGTTTAGAAGCGTTCTAATTGCTATGTTTAGAAGCGTTCTAATTGCTATGTTTAGAAGCGTTCTAATTGTTATGCTTAGAAGAGTTTTTATTGTTACGTTTACAAGAGTTCTAATTGTTATGTTTAGAAGAGTTCTCATTGTTATGTTTAGAAGAGGTCTAATTGTTATGTTTAGAAGAGGTGTAATTGTTATGTTTAGAAGAGTTCTAATTGTTATGTTTAGAAGCAATCTAATTGTTATGTTAAGAAGAGTTCTAATTGTTATGTTTATAAGCTTTCTAATTAATATGCTTATAAGCGTTCTAATTGTTATGTTTAGAAACGTTCTAAGTGTTATGTTTAGAAGAGGTCTGATTGTTTTGTTTAGAAGCGTTCTAATTCTTATGTTTAGAAGAGTTCTAATTGTTATGCTTAGTAGAGTAATAATTGTTATGTTTAGATGGGTTCTAATTGTTATGTTTAGAAGCCTCCTCATTGTAATGTTTCGAAGAGTTCTAATTGTTATGTTTAGAAGCGTTCTAATTGTTATGGTTAGAAGAGTTCTAATTGTTATGTTTAGAAAACTTCTAATTGCTATGTTTAGAAGAGTTCTAATTGTTATGCTTAGTAGAGTAATAATTGTTATGTTTAGATGGGTTCTAATTGTTATGTTTAGAAGCCTCCTCATTGTAATGTTTCGAAGAGTTCTAATTGTTATGTTTAGAAGCGTTCTAATTGTTATGGTTAGAAGAGTTCTAATTGTTATGTTTAGAAAACTTCTAATTGTTATGTTTAGAAGAGGTCTAATTGTTATGTTTAGAAGAGTTTTTATTGTTACGTTTACAAGAGTTCTAATTGTTATGTTTAGAAGAGTTCTCATTGTTATGTTTAGAAGAGTTCTAATTGTTATGTTTATAAGAGGTCTAATTGTTATGTTTAGAAGAGTTCTAATTTTTATGTTTAGAAGCGATCTAATTGTTATGTTAAAAAGAGTTCTAATTGTTATGTTTAGAAGCGTTCTAATTGTTATATTTAGTAGAGGTCTGATTGTTTTGCTTAGAAGAGTTCTAATTGTTATTTTTAGAAGCGTTCTAATTGTTATGTTTAGAAGAATTCTAATTGTTATGCTTAGTAGAGTAATAATTGTTACGTTTAGAAGAGTTCTAATTGTTATGTTAAGATGCGTTCTAATTGTTATGTTTAGAAGCGTTCTAATTGTTATGTTTAGAAGAATTCTTATTTTTACGTTTACAAGACTGCTACTTGTTATGTTTAGAAGAGTTCTAATGGTTATGTTTAGAAGAGTTCTAATTGTTATGATTGGAAGCGTTCTAATAGTTATGTTTAGAAGATTTCCAATTGTTATGTGTAGAAGAATTCTAATTGTTATGTTCAAAAGAGTTCTAATTGTTATTTTAAGAAGAGTTCTAATTGTTATGTTTAGAAGAGTTCTAATTGTTATGTTTAAAAGAGATCTAATTATTATGTTTAGTTGAGTTATAAGTGTTATTTTTAGAAGAGTTCTAATTGTTAGTTTTAGAAGCATTCTAATTGTTATGTTCAGAAGAAGTCTAATTGTTATGTTTAGAAGAGTTCTAATTGTTATGTTGGAAGCGTTCTTCTTGTTATGTTTAGAAGAGGTGTAATTGTTATGTTTAAAACAGTTCAAATTGTTATGTTTATTAGAGTTCTAATTGTTATGTTTAGAAGAGTTTTGATTGTTATATTTAGATGAGTTCTAATTGTTATGTTTATAATAGTTCTAATTGTTATGTTTAGAACCGTTCCAATTGTTATGTTTGGAAGAGTTCTAAATGTTATGTTTAGAAGCGTTCTAATTGTTATGTTTAGAATCGTTTTAATTGTTATGTTTATAAGAGTTCAAATTGTTATGTTTAGAAGCGTTCTAATTGTTATGTTTAGAAGAGATCTTCTTGTTATGTTTAGAAGAGATCTAATATGTATGTTTAGAAGCGTTCTAATTGTTATGTTTAGAAGAGGTCTAATTGTTATGTTTATTAGAGTTCTAATTGTTATGTGTATAGAAGCGTTCTAATTGTTAGAAGACTTCTAATTGTTTTGTTTAGAAGACTTCTAATTTTTATGTTTAGAAGATGTCTAATTGTTATGTTTAGAAGAGTTCTTATTGTTACTTTTACAAGAGTTCTAATTGTTATGTTTAGAAGAGTTCTCATTGTTATGTTTAGAAGAGTTCTAATTGTTATGTCTAGAAGATGTCTAATTGTTTAGAAGAGGTCTACTTGTTATGTTTAGAATCGTTCTAATTGTTATATTTAGAATCGTTCTAATGTTTATGTTTAGAAGAGTTCTAATTGTTATGTTTAGAAGATGTCTAATTTTATGTTTAAAAGAGTTGTAATTATTATGTTTAGAAGAGTTCTAATTGTTATGTTTAAAACAGTTCTAATTGTTATGTTTAGTAGAGTTATAATTGTTATGTTTAGAAGAGATCTAATTGGTTATGTTTAGAAGCGTTCTAATTGTTATGTTTATTAGAGTTCGAATTGCTATGTGTATAGAAGCGTTCTAATTGTTATGTTAAGAAAAGTTCTAATTGTTATGTTTAGTAACGTTCTAATTGTTATGTTTAGACGCGTTTTAATTGTTATGTTTAGAAGAGTTCTGATTGTTTTTTGTAGAAGAGTTCTAATTAATATGTTTAGTAGCATTCTAATTGTTATATTTAGAAGAGTTCTAATTGTTATGTTTAGAAGCCTTCTAATTGTTATGTTTAGAAGAGTTCTAATTGTTATGTTTAGAAGCGTTCTAATTGTTATATTTTGAAGAGTTATTATTGTTACGTTTAAAAGAGTTCCAATTTTTATGTTTAGAAGTGATATAATTGTTATGTTTAGAAGACTTCTAATTGTTTTGTTTAGAAGACTTCTAATTTTTATGTTTAGAAGAGGTCTAATTGTCATGTTTAGAAGAGTTCTTATTGTTACTTTTACGAGAGTTCAAATTGTTATGTTTAGAAGAGTTCTCATTGTTATGTTTAGAATCGTTCTAATTGTTATGTTTAGAATCGTTCTAATGGTTATGTTTAGAAGAGTTCTAATTGTTATGTTTAGAAGAATTCTAATTGTTATATTTAGAAGATGTCTAATTGTTATGTTTAAAAGAGTTGTAATCATTATGTTTAGAAGAGTTCTAATTGTTATGTTTAAAACAGTTCTAATTGTTATGTTTAGTAGAGTTATAATTGTTATGTTTAGAAGAGTTCTTATTGTTACTTTTACAAGAGTTCTAATTGTTATGTTTAGAAGAGTTTTCATTGTTATGTTTAGAAGAGTTCTAATTGTTATGTCTAGAAGATGTCTAATTGTTATGTTTAGAAGAGTTCTAATTGTTATATTTAGAAGAGTTCTAATGGTTATGTTTAGAAGAGTTCTAATTGTTATATTTAGAAGAATTCTAATTGTTATGTTTAGAAGATGTCTAATTGTTATGTTTAAAAGAGTTGTAATTGTTATGTTTAGTAGAGTTATAATTGTTACCTTTAGTAGAGTTATAATTGTTATATTTAGAAGAGTTCTAATGGTTATGTTTAGAAGAGTTCTAATTGTTATATTTAGAAGACTTCTAATTGTTATGTTTAGAAGAGTTCTAATTGTTATGTTTAGAAGCGTTCTAATTGTTATGTTCAGAAGCGTTCTAATTGCTATGTTCAAAAGAGTTCTAATTGTTATGTTTAGAAGAGACTCGTTTTGGAGTAGACGATCATCTGTTTTTAAACTCTCGCGATGAATGAAAAAAGAAAATGTTTTCTTTGGTAGATTAATAACCTGCTCTTTTTCGTTGCAGGAGATGCTACTGTTTGACACGGCTTGCTTTGACACTTTGTCGACAGAGATCCACAGTCAAGGTTTTTTCTCTTTGCCATAAATCACGTTCAGTCGTTCAAAAACTACATCTACCCAGTTTCATATTCATCAATTCTTTACAAATCGCTTTTTTAAAAATGTTTTCTGAAAAATTAATGGATTTTATTTTTAAACCCATATAGTTTCATTAATGAAACATTATTTCTAGTGGATACCAGTATCTGAGTAAACTTACCATTTTTCTAACACCGTTTATTTTGTCTACCGGCTGCAGTACTTGATCGAACTTAATAAAGAAAATGTCCCCTCCGAAACATCTCTCGTTCTCCATGATTTTTCTTGGAAAGAAATTCTCTTTGATCTCTAAAGACAGTAGCAATTACTTTATCTCCAGTAAAAATTGTTGATTTTTGCCAAATTCTCGTAGAAAAAGTTTCCCCACATACACCCACAATCTCTAAATTGGTAACACGCGATTCTTAAAAATAAATAAAAAAGAAACTAAAAAAGTGACAAAATCAAAAATTACAGTTAAATGAGAAAATCTTGGTTTGAAGCATTTTGCAGTTAGATTTTTTAAAGTAAGAAAACACATGACTAATCAAATATTTTACAAGAAAACCGTATTCATAGAAAATTGTTTTGCTTCTTCAATAAAATTATTCTTATAATAATATCATACAAAATTTTAGATGGAAAGTAAATCTGCCATAGATATCAAAATTCGTTATAATAATTCTGGGCCAACAGTAGGATTACAGATGCTTCTCGTGTACATACGACTTCGTGAAAATGTTATTTTAGGAAAATGGTGCAACTACCCATTATATTTGTCAGCAATGGACTGCATAAACCAAATATTTCTACAGCGTGGGTTAGAAAGAAAGGGCAGCATGAAAAACGAGTAACATGAAAAACGAGTAACCTAAAGGGGCAACTTGAAAGGGCAACATGAAAAAAGGCATCATGTAGGGGTAACAAGAAGATGGGCAAGATGAAGAACGAGTAACCTAAAGGGGCAATTTGAAGGTGCAACGTGAAAAAAGGGCAACATGTAGTTGTAACATGAAGATGGGGCAAGATGAAGAACGAGTAACCTAAAGGGGCAATTTGAAGGTGCAACATGAAAAAAGGGCAACATGTAGTTGTAACATGAAGATGAGGCAAGATGAAGAACGAGTAACCTAAAGGGGCAATTTGAAAGTGCGACATGAAAAAAGGGCAACATGTAGGGGTAACATGAAGATGGCGCAAGATCAAGAACGAATAACCTAAATGGGCAGTTTGAAGGTGCAACATGAAAAAAGGGCAACATATAGGGTAACATGAACATGGGGCAAGATGAAGAACGAGTAACCTAAAGAGGCAATTTGAAAGTGCAACATGAAAAAAGGACAACATGTAGTTGTAACATGAAGATGGGGCAAGATAAAGAACGAGTAACTTAAATGGGCAGTTTGAAGGTGCAACATGAAAAAAGGGCAACATGTAGGGGTAACATGAAGATGGGGCAAGATAAAGAACGAGTAACTTAAATGGGCAGTTTGAAGGTGCAACATGAAAAAAGGGCAACATGTAGTTGTAACATGAAGATGGGGCAAGATGAAGAACGTGTAACCTAAATGGGCAATTTGAAGGTGCAACATGAAAAAAGGGCAACATGTAGTTGTAACATGAAGATGGGGCAAGATGAAGAACGAGTAACCTAAAGGGGCAATTTGAATGTGCAACATGTAAAAAGGGCAACGTGTAGGGTAACATGAAGATGGAGCAAGATGAAGAACGAGTAACCTAAAGTGGCAATTTGAAGGTGCAAACATCACGTTCGTCTAACCCTAACACAAAAGGGTTGTTTCTTTTTGGCGGTAGAGTAAAGAATAAGATCCATGAGAGAAATCCCCACATAATTGGCAAATTAAAGAAGTACATCTAGTATTTCCTGCCATTAATACAGCTCGGGATTTGCTTCGTGCTGGGTTTCATAGTCTTCTGGAGAGTTTTCAGGAATGTTTCTCTGCTGAAGGAGGATGTTTTAACACTAAGATATTAATATAGGCTAAACGAATGTAAGTAGTGTTAAACAAATATACGCAGTTTTGAATAAATTACATTCGTCATTAAAATTTTTCAGAATAGTGCATTGCAAATTGTCGCCTGTTAGCGTAGTTCAAATTTATTCATAACTTCTGTGCATGCTTAATACACTCTTCATTAAAATTGATGTATGAAATTTAAAAAAAAAATTTGGCTCAATATTTCACAGTCTTCAATTATATTTTAACTAGGCCGTATCCATAAATCTGATGTATCGCTGAAGTGGATACGATACACAGAGAATGTGTGTTGCAGTATTATTCAGAACAATATCCGGTGCTGAACGGATATATACAGAACAGTAGAATTGTTATAATCAGTCAGTTAAGTGCCATACGTGATACACGCTTGGGCGATCATGTCTTGAAAGAGACATGACTGACTGGGCAGAAGATTATATCCGCAGTAGGTTGCCATTGCTTTCTGCGGTAGACTGGGTGCCGACCAAGGCTATAGAACCCAATCTGTCCTGCTATTTAACCCATAACTGGAAGGAAGATTAATACCTTTCCCAAGTGTATTTGCGTATAAGTGAATACAAGGGATTCAACTGGAATTCGAACTCGGCGGTTTCTCGTTCCGAGCCGATATACACTGTAAAAACAGGTAAAAAAAGAACTTACAACTCAGAGAGGAATAATAGACCATTTCAGGACATGAATCATTCAATCATTTAGATTGCTGTATGTGTGTCAGCTATTCTACAAGAAAATCAATATTTAATAATTGATGATCTTAAAATTCAGGTAAAGTACTTTTTAACATAAAAAAATGTTAAGCATTTTTCGATTATATTGTACATTTGTTTAAATTTTTTTTGACTAAGTAAAAAAAAAAAAATAAAAAGAATTCGTTTTTTTTTCTGCAGATATTTCCCAGAATGCCGTGTGGAGATTTCCCCTTGGCTAACCAGTACTCAATACTGCTGTCACTGTCCGCTCGACATTGAAAATTTCAGACAGCCTCCCTTTCTTTGGTGGTTAATCCCCACATGACCCATGATTACTTGTTCAAAGCACGTTACTCTTCAGCGTAATGTCAAAACCGTTGCAGATCTCCGTTTCCTCTTGTCAGCGTTCTGTTAGTACTGGACATTTTCCTCGATCGATTCCAATGCGAATATTCTTCACGGATCAGCTGTCTAAAAAGTTCCGTCTACCCGACGTTTCTTGTCTTCCGTTTGCTCTTCTTAGTAGATCCGCTTTTCCTTGTGATTTAACATCAGCATTTATTCCGTTTCGACAGTATCAGCAAAATGCATTTTCATCTTTAGCCATCTTTAAGTGACAGGCAGGCTGGTTTCATTGTAAGTTATTCTATTTTGTTTTTATATAATTTATTTTTAAGCATTAGACGTTATCCATTGCACACCCACATTTCCAATCTTACAGCACGTGAAATTTTCAAGCGGTCAGCCATCGAGACACTGACCATGACCGATATTTCTTAACTTCGGTGATCGCAAGGGAGATGGTGTTTCAACGAGGTATTGCTGTAAGTCCTGAATTACTTACATTAGGGGGTAACGATATATGGAAAAAAACAACTTATTCCTAACGCTTTTTCTTTCAATATAATCTTTTTTATATATATTGCTAATCATAAGTCCAATGAAAATGATTACATTGTAACAACTGCGAGTAATACTATCGTATGTTTAAGAACTGAGAAAAAGAACCATTATAACATTCAATGAGAAGTAGATACTCTTTGACAACAGTTAGAATGTAGGCTAGTGATTTGATGCAAATGGATCACTAAAACCATATACTTTTCTTCTTCATGTGCTGTGTCCCTTCAGGACGTAGGCGTTCATGTATTTCCACTCGGCTCTGTCTCTTGTCGCTCTCAGTAATTTTTCTCTTGGTATCTCTTCATTGTCCCGCTCCATCAACCATTTGCTCAGACCTAGCAAGTATGTCTCGCACTGCTTTCCCCTGCCTCTTCTTCCATTTATCCGACCTGTGAGTATCAAGTTCTCCAGGCCTTCCTTCCTCATTACGTGTTCCAGGAACCTCATTTGTCTCTTCCTGATATTTATTATCAGTTTTCTTCTCGTTTGCATCCTTTCCAACACCTCTCCGTTGCCCACGTGCTCTGTCCATGGTACTCCCAGCATCCTTCTCTAAAACCACATTTCTGCTGCCTCAAGCCTCTCCTTCATCTTTGATGAGATCATCCAGCATTCCTTTCCATACAGAATGACATATATCACATAGCAATCTAGCACTCTTCTTTATTTCTAATGAGATTTTCTTGTCTTTCAGTACTCGGGCTTACTTCTGAAATGCGTGTTTGGCCAAATCAATGTGTCTTTGGATCCCCGTGTCGCATTTTCCGTCCTCTGGTTAAAACATTTCCCAGGTATTTGAAATTTTTTACTTGTTTTATTTTTTTTTTTAGAGTCTCCAACTTGCAGTTGGCATATTGGTTTCCTCTTTTTGCTGATGAGGCTGATAATACTAAATAGACGGTAAAACAAGGCAATAATTTAGTTGAATAAAATAAATAAAGTAATTAATGAGATTTTCCTTTCTTACAGTATTCCGACAAGCTTCTGAAATGCATATTTGACCATGCCAATGCGTCTTTGGATCTCCGTGTCGCATTTTCCATCCTCTGTCAAAACACTTACGAGGTATTTGAATTTTTTTTTACTTATATGTTACTGTTGATTGTACTGTTGCGTTTCAAAGGGGTTATTTAATATCTATTCTTGACTCCAGGGTAAACAATAGCAGCAACCTCATATGGTAGAGAAACTGTGTGCATGCACGAGGAATTTTAAAAGCAACGTCCTAGGCATTTGAATATGGAGAGCCCACTTTCGCAATATTT
The DNA here is from genome assembly GCA_037127315.1 of Ascarosepion bandense. NCBI lineage: Eukaryota > Metazoa > Mollusca > Cephalopoda > Sepiida > Sepiidae > Ascarosepion > Ascarosepion bandense. The sequence goes on from JBBBDQ010001143.1 coordinate 200,681, forward strand.
TGCCCAATTTTCACGTGATATATTTATATTATAATAACTTATTCAAGCATTTCGAGCTTCTCATACGCAATTAAAACATTCTCTCGACTCGGAACGACAAATCTGGATGCCGAGTTTGAATTCCAATTGAATTCCTTGTATTCACTTACGCACAAATACTCTTGGGAAATGTATTAATCCGTCTCTTCCCTTCAGTTATGGGTTAAATAATAGGACAGATTGGGTTCTGTAGCCTTGGTTGGCAACCATCCTACCTCAGAAAGCAATGACAACCTACTGCTTAATAATCTTCTGCCCAGTCAGTCATGTCTCGAAAGAGACATGATCGCCCAAAGCGTGTATCATGTATGGCACTTAACTGACTGACTAACTTAATAATGAAGAGGTAATCGAAGCATTTGAAATGTTTATCACATCAAAGGATGAGAATATTTTCAAATATGGGATCAAAAATTTATAGGTCTGTTAGAGAACAGACTTTCATCAATATGGTGCCTATTTCTACTAAATGAATTCTTTGACATTTAAAGATGATTTTTATCCATTTCTTATAAAGTATGACAACCTAATATATAAATATTTAATACTACAATGCATACTTATTATAAAATATATTAATATGGATATTTACATTATTCGGACTATTGTCCTCTTCTTTGTTAGTATTTGTGCAACGTTTCGGCCGTTGTACGCTCCGGCTTTCTTCAGGCCCTAATAATTTCGAACCGAACCCTTTATTACAATCACTGGGGTATATGAACTCCATTCCTTGGGTAGTAGTGCCTCTTTTGGTAGTCATGAGTTATCTTCCTCTAATCCTCTTATTGTTCACCACTGCTGTATCCTGGTAATGAAGTCAAGACAATGGGTCAAGTCACAGGAACTAACGAACGGATATATCCACTGGGACATGGGCATAAATGGCAACAAAGATGAGGACAATAGTCCGAATAATGTAAATACTGTAAATACTACCTCATCTCAGAAATATAGACAAATAGAATGATCTATTATTAAATGTCGTACAAATGGTAACAAAGATGAGGACAATAGTCCGAATAATGTAAATACTGTAAATACTACCTCATCTCAGAAATATAGACAAATAATACAGATATATTCATTTTTTGAAAAATGTATTAATAAAGAAGCTTGTGAAGCAGAATTATTGATTGATCTAACTGTGAAACAGTGGAACCCAGCTGCCAGTCTGGTTGCACGAGTAAACTCATGGGGCAGGGGCACCAGTGACTTAAGTTCGTCGGAGAATAAGCCATGAAAATATTTAAAGAATAGACAGAAAGAAGCCACATTCCGTCGGTGAGTAAGTAGCTGGTGTCAGTACCTGGTGTCAGTACCTATCACATTACTGATTCTCCTTTCGAGCCTGTTGAGAAAACTGAGATAAACTGTGGTGGCGCCTGACCATATATGACAGCAGTATTCCATGCACGGACGGATGGTTGATATGTATATGTGCAAGATGGATTCAGGCGGAAAAAAAACATCCTGGCGCGACGCAGTGATTCAATATTCCTAGCAGTGGATTTAGCTATTTACTCAATGTAATTGTTCAACATTAGTTCGGAAGATAAAGTAAGGCCGAGGAGGCGCAGTGTATCGCTCTCAGGGATACTCGCTTGGTTCATGCTAATGGGATGCAGGAGGGGTTGCCTGTAATGATTGACAGACAGCAGCTTCGTCTTAGACGCGTTGAAATTTACAAGCCACTTCTTACCTCAGTCCACCACTGAGTGTAGATCCCTTTCAAGATCAGCAGCGAGTTTATGTTTGTTCGCCTCGCCGGATTTCTTACCGATGCGGTAGTGAATTGTGGTGTCACCTGCTTAGATGCCTACTTGGAACTTGATCATGTTTGGGAGATCATTTATGAAAATAAGGAAGAGGGTCGGGCCTAGGATAGAGCCCTGAGGGTCACCAGCGTTTGTACAGTAGGATGTAAAGGCATGCTCAGTCAGGACAACCTTCATTAAGCGGTTAGATAGGAAAGATTGTATAAGATCAAGCAATCTTCCGGTGATACCATAACCCCGTAGATTCCGTAGAAGGCCAGCGTGCCAAACCCTGTCAAAAGCCTTGGAGATGTCTAGGGCAACAACGCGAGCCTCGCCAGACTTATCAAGGGCCTGGTATATATACTCCGTGATGGTTGTTAGCATATCGGCTGTGCACCAGTTGAAACGGAAGCCGTACTGCCTGTCTGAGAATAGTTTATGGGCAGTAAGATGTTGAACTATTTCAGCATTAATAATAGCTTGGAACACTTCCCAAAAATTGATTTTGAAATGACCTTAGATACCAGTGACGGAGTAATGTGAACATCATGTGAAGTTGGATGAGAATCTGCGAGCAAAGCACTCGGCCTTGTCTGCTGATGCTGTTAGAACCTCAAATTCATTGATTAAGGGAGGGATAGAGAAGTTGCTGTTGTTCAGCACACCTTTGCATAGCAGGCAATAGTCCTTGGAGCCGAACTTGCGGTCAGTTATGAGCTGTCTCATTTTCTCAGCTAACAACCGCGTGGCGTCATTCTGGATTCTCTTGCAGTCATTAGGTGCAAAGGTAAATAGGCGCCTTTTGTAGTCAGATGCATGTTTCCGAAATAATCGGAAGTAGTGTTCCTGTGGGCAATGGCGGCCGAACAGGGAGAGGAATGAGGTTTAAGACGGAAATTCCTGGTAGGTATCAAGGCATTAATGCCAGCTTTCACCCAGGAAGGAACCTCAGAAGCACAGTTATCAACTGGGAGACAGAACACATTTCCCCAAGGGACGTCGCATAGGAAATCGTGAAACGTGTCCCAGTCAGCTTTTTGGTAGCAGTAAGATATCCTGTAGTTTGAAGGCTCCTGGGGAGAGTGAAACGGTGAAAAATATTGAGAGAGAAAATAGCATGATCGGAGTTGCCGAGAGGGCAACGCTGCGAGACTTGGCAGGAGTCAGGTACAGAGGTGAAGCATAGATCTAATAGAGAGGCGTGTTCTGAGGGGATGCTGGGAAAACGTGTGGGGAAATCCACCACTTCTGTAAGGGATTGGGAAATGGCAAAATTCATGTCGTGGATACCAGCTGAATCATTAATAGAGTCTTTTAGCCACTCGACCTGATGGGCGTTACGATCTCAGAACACAAATATGTGAGTAAATGAATGGGAAGAAGTAGCCTTATCTATATTGTCAGAGATGCTGTCTAGCTGGGAGCAGTCGGGTGGAGTGGGGACCGTACAGAAAGAAAAGTTAGCTAACCGAAGTGAGAAGTGACAGACGGAGACACATATATGAGTGGTCGGGGGATTCGAGGGATGTCACCTTAGCTAGAGGGAGGTGTTCACTAGCGTAGACCCCAAACCCATGCATATGGACAGTGGAATCCTTCCTTAAGAGGGGAATCGAGAAGTCAGCAGAGGGAATTGAGGGGTTGAGAGTAGTCTCACATAGTGCTAGGATGTCATGGGACTTTCATGGAGAGTACGAATGACCCGGATGTTATTAAAGAAATGTTAAGAGGTTTAGGTGATTTAGGTTTAACTGGTTTAGATTTTTTGTCATATAGTTATTCATATTTAATTTAGTTGGTAAGGAGAGACCTCGAGTAGAGGAGGTAGGCGGTCATTAACTACGACATGCGCTGGAAGGAAACTGGAGCAAAGGGTAGCCACGGGTTTGCCCACCGAAAGTACTTGCAGGGACACTACTCCATGCACGACATGGCACTACAGGAACCCTGATATGATGCAACTGTTGATCAAAGCACCCGCTCTTGACGCTACGCAAGAGTTAGTGCTCCTAACAACCAGTCGGGAAGAGCAACCAGAAAAGTGCCAACCCGGTACCCTCACAATAAAGAGACGTTGCCACGGACCACACACGTTGCAGGAAAATCACGGTAACACCAATACTGAGGTCAGAGGATAGAAAGAGAACCGGAAACCACTTCCTCAAAAGGGGTCAAGGGATAAGCCTCTACGCCTGTCGAATAGATGTGGGAGAAATATGAACCGGGTGAAAGTAGAGTCTATCTATGCCAATTGAAAAAAAGGAGGTATAAGATAAAGAATTCTTCTTCTTTGTGCCCTGTCCCTTCAGGACGTAACCGATCATAGTTCTCCACGTCTCCCTATCCCTTGTGGCTCTTAGTATGTTTGCTCCTGTTACACCTCGAAACCCCCGTTCTGTCATCCACCTGATCAGGCCCTGCAAATATGTTATCCGCTGCCTTCCTCTGTCTCTTTTTCCTTCTATCTGGCCTGTCAGTATCAGGTTCTCCAAGCCATCCTTCCTCACTGCATGTCCCAGGAACTTCAGTTGTCTCTTCCTGATGCTCAGTATTAATCTCCTTTTTGTTGCCATTCTTTCCAACACCTCATCGTTGCTTGCATGCTCAGTCCACGATATCCGCAGCATTCTTCTGTAGAACCACATTTCCGCTGCTTCAAGTTTTGTCCTCATTTTCGATGATATTGTCCAGCATTCACTGCCTCATTGAAGAACTGACATCACATAGCAATCTAGCACTCTTTTCTTTGTTTCTAGTGAATTACTAAGTTTTAACTTGATAAATTCTAAAAGTCATAGAAATTTTTAACAAGTTAAAGAAAATATAAACCAAATGGACAATTAAGTATAGCAGGCATATATAGGATAATTAAAATTAACACTTCTTAGAGAAATGCAAACAAAAACAAACAAAAATGGACTTACATATTAAGAAAGAATAAATAAAGGAGCTAACAACCCATGCATGGTAACGGCGAGTAATCTAAAAAAAATATCGACTTGGAACAAAAAATCGGGGAGCCGAGTTCGAATTCCAGTTGAATTCTTTGTATTCACTTACGCACAAATACCCTTGAAAAAAATATTAATCCGTCTCTTCTCTTTTCAGTTATGGATTAAATAATAAGACAGATTGGGTTCTATAGCTTTGGCTAGCAACCAGTCTACCACAGAAAGCAATGGCAACCTGCTGCGAGATAATCTTCTGTCCAGTCAGTCATGTCTCTTTCGAGACATGATCGCCCAATACGTGAATCACGTATGGCACGTAACTGACTGAATCAATTCACAGTTGAACTGGCCGCATCTAACTGTAATTTCTATGATAGAAGTTTGTTTGCTCGCACGTGGAACACTTTTTGTTTGCCTGCTTTCCAGACAACGTTGATCTTCTAAAATTTAAATGCAGTGTCAATCGTTATCTACTGTCATTTTGATAACCTGTCTATTGTTCCCATTGTCTTGTTTCGAACTGGCTCTACTGCCTTGGGTAATACCTAAGGTATTAATCCGTCTCTTTCCTCCAGTTATAGGTGAAATAACAGGACGGCTTGGGTTCTATAGCCTTGGCTGGCAACGAGTCTAACGCAGAATGTAATGGCAATCTACTGCTGGATAATCTTCTGCCCAGGCTCGGAAGAGACATGATAGTCCATGCGTGTATCACGTATGTCACTTAACTGACAGGGCAAGTGCACACCGACCACTTCAACTCCTAGCCCAGATTCCCTGAAAACAACCATAAATAGAGAAGGCAGAAACACGTTCGTTCGACGCACTGGCCACTCCAACTCCAAAACCTTTTGTTTTCTTTTAATTACATAAAACCAATTTGTCGTCGGTAATACGAAAACTACATTCACGGCCCGATTATAAAAAAAGTAGCAGAATAGCCCGGCGTTGCTCGGGTGTAATGAAAGCTTTAAAACTAATCCATGGTGCTGGAGCTCAGACTATTTGAACGTTGGCACGAAAGACTAAAAAGCAATAGTTGTTTCCACTTAAAGCGAAACCGTAGACTGAAAGAAAAATGAATGGATGTATATCAAATTTTGAGGTTTGGTGAGAATCGGATAAAAATTGTGGATTTGTATAAAGGACATACAGACAGATAAACAGACACACACACAAACATCTTGTCATTTATATATATATATATATATATATATATATATATATATTATCGATTTTTTTGCACTACTGTAAGAACTGCAAGCTTGAAACTTCTGAATATCGTTCCTACGTCTTTGTCTATAAGTGTATCAAATTTGATTAAAATCGGACCACTCCTTCTATAACCCGATTTTTTCGATTATCGACTTTCGATATTTATCGGGGGTACCTTGACACAAAACCTAGCTAAGAACACTCGCAGACGCTTACAGTACAACTGTGTAAATTTTCAAGAAAATCGGTTCAGCTGTTTCGGTAACGGACACACACACACACACACACACACACACACACACACACACACACAGAGACAAAGTTTTATTTATAAATAAGTTTAGATGTTTGTAAACATTCTTTTAATTCAGAGGAAGATCTGTAACGTAATCGTTCCTTCAGTCGCTTTTTCACCGATTATATTTGGCTTCCCTCTGTCTTTTCTACAAATATTTTCACGGCTTCTGCTCTAACGAGTTTTTTTTCCTTGGTGCAATGACCACATGAGCTTACCCGTGACATCTAAGCGCTAACCTTTTATCATTGAAATAGTTAAATGTAACCGCTTTTTCTACTCTAAAAGTTCATCTCTTCGCACTTTACGCCTGTGGAACTCGCTTGCGTATACTTGCTTCCTTGATCACAAAAAGTTTAACTGCAACGTCAATTACTATTTTCTGGTTCTTTAACCCACTTAGCCTAAATAAAATAAATTTCGACACCTCTACTAACATACTGCAATGCCTATAATCGACGGGAGAGGTCATAGGTATTATACTTACCCCCTACACCATAGTAGCAGCAGTTCCCAGACCAATCTCTCATGCCACTATATACTTAATTGAACAAAAAACCCACTACCACCATTCCTTCTCTGTCTACAGCCATGTGCGACACAAAAAAAATGGACCTGTCTAATTTTCTCTGTATAACTCCGCTCTGTTAAAAATAATTTAAATGTTCTATGTTCACTGCACATGAAATGTTCATCCTTTGATAATGGCTTATGTAAGCCGAAAGCTCAGACCTGGTAAAAAAATCAACAATTATTGCGATTTCTTGTCGTCTTTCCATGACAACACTATCAAGCTAATCAGATCATACGAACGGATCTTACACAAAATAAATAGACAGAACTTGTCTATATTATTCAATGAAACCTGTATTAATGAAAAAATGCTGCCAAAACACACACAATATATATATATATGTGTATGTATATATATAGCCAAGTGAATAAGAAACGAAAAAAATATTAACAACGTTCGAAACATTAATTTGAAACAGTGCTCAGTATAAAAATAGGGATATGAATATTTATTGAAAATTATATTTTTGAATATGTACAAATTATCATCTACTACAAAGTGTATATTTTGTTTCGACATTGAAACGACAATGTCTCATCAGGGCTATAAATTCCGAAAATTACATTTCGTTGAAAAGCTATTTCAGCGAGAAAACCCTCGTTTCATCAGCAACGATCCAAAACAAAAACTCTCATCCATTCTCTGATTTCCCAGTAAGTTATTTCTCTTTCACATTATTCACTTCTTCTGTAACTTCCTGCACACTAGTGGCAATTGTGCCTTGCTTGGGGTGAAATGATTATATATATTATAAAAGAAAGTATATGACAATATATATATATATATATATATATATATATATATATATTGTCATCCGCAGACAGATCTGTTTCACAGCTCATCAGTACGGTTAGACTCCGATTGCTACACAACCCAGGTTCGAAACCCGACCGATTTGGCGTCAGTCGGCGACTCTACCCCTGGGCAACGGGGCGTTCGGTTGAAGAAGGCAGTCTTTTTAGCGCATATCACATTACGCGCCCAATAGCTATGGTGCTCAAATTCATTTTTACTGAATGAGCGATACGTACACTGTATTCACTCGGATATATATATATATATATATATATATATATATATATATATCCGAGTGAATACAGAACGAAGAAAGAATTCTTACAACGTCCAAACCATTAATTTAAGACAATGCTCGATATATAATATATAGAGATGTGAATATTTATTATAAATTATATTTTAGAACATGTACGTAATTTTTTTTCTTCGTTCTGTATTCACTCAGATAACCCGCTCCTACATTAAGTTGAGTACTTTTACCATTAAGATAAACGTTGAACAGGGATAAAGTTAATTTCGACATTTCGCTGAAAAATATTCCTATCCCAAACAAACAAGAATACTTTTCAAAAGCTGGTCCAAAAAACTGAAAACCTAATACGAAGGATGTGATGGAAGGCGCACTTCTTCATCAAAGTCCAGGGAGTATGCAGATAATAAGGACATATTCGGATTTGAAAACTTAAAACCGCTCCTCTCATAGACAAAATTTATACCGACTCTTCTAAGAAATCCAAAGGATAGTCTAGTCACAAGATAATACAACTTACATTATAACGGCTAAAGTTAAATCCGTCTAGAAATCAAGAACTCTCATTAATCAACCACATTAACATCAATCTCTCCAAAATTCCAACGGTCAGAGACTTGTTCCCCTATCACTAACACCCACCAACACCCAAACACAACTGACCAAATTTAAGAAAAGAGGCTTTCCGTTCCTTTGCATAGCGGCTGAGGAGACATTGAAGATTCAATGTCAAAACAAATGTACCTCTGTCGTGGATATATACAGAAAAATGATGTACATGTTCTAAAATATAATTTATAATATATATATATATATATATATATATATATATATATATATAGCATTACTTTTTAAAATAATAGTATGAGTAGTTATTTTTTGAAATTGTATTAAAATTATGATGTACGAATTTTTTGTTTCGTAAATATATCCCAGAATATTTGAAATTAAATTTCATAGTTAAATTTTTTCATCTTTTTCTAAGAGAAAAGTTAGGAGGTTTGAGACGCTATTACGATGAATGGTGTCAACATTTATTTCTCGTGATACTGTATTTCTTTTTATTGTATCTCTTTGTCCTTTCTTTTTCTCTTCTTGCTTTCCATTCAGTTTTTTCTGTTTCCCCTTTTTTCTTTTTTTCTCTTTTTTATTTTTTCACTTTTTCTCTCGTTTAGAACACTCCCAGCTACTGGCGTATGGTTACATTATATATAATAGTTTAAAAATCAGCATTGTTCATATGGGCACCTAAAACAGAGAAGTAGAATCGCCGACTGATGTCAGTTCGGTCGGGTTTCAATTCTGGCTAGAGCTATCGGATGTGTAACCGAACTGATACAGCAAAACAGATCTTTTTGTGGATGACAATATATATATGTAAATGCACAAAGGTTTTTATAATAATAGTTAGTAGTATTATTTTTTTATGTTAAATCTATCTAAACTTTGTTTCTCTGTGTGTGTGTGTGTGTGTCTGTGTGTGTGTGTCCGTTACCTCTCGACTCCGAAACGGCTGAACCGATTTTCTTGAAAATTTACAGTTGTACTATAAGCGTCTGCGAGTGTTCTTAGTTAGATTTTGTGTCGAGGTACGCCCGATTAATATCGAAAATCGATAATCGAAAAAATCGGGTTATAGGAGTGATCCGATTTTAATCAAATTTGATACACTCATAGACAAAGACATAAGAACGATATTCAGAAGTTTCAAGGTTGCAATTCTTACAATAGTGCATAAAATCGATAATATATATATATATATAAAAGCAAGATGTTTGTGCGTGTGGCTGTTTATATGCTTGTATGTCTGTATTTTTTCAGCCCTTTTATTTTAGTTTTTGCTTCGGGTTTGGCTCTAAGTAGGTATAATTGTAGTTCTTAGTCTCAGCCATGATACTCAGAGGAATTATGTAGCATCAAAATTCAGTTTACGACGAAAAAACATATTTGATATCGATACCAGGAAATGAACATTTGACTTACATCCATTCATTTTCCTTTCAGTCTACGGTTTCGCCTTAACTGGAAACAGTTGCTTTTTAGTCTTTCGTGCCAACGTCCAAAGAGTCTGAGCTTCAGGACCATGGATTAGTTTTAAATCTTTCATTGCACCCGAGCAACGCCGGGCTATACTGCTAGTATATATTCAAGGAATACTCAATATGTATCATGTTCTTCCTCCTTTCCACTCCCCTCTAATGCAGCCTTCTACACACCTGTATTCTTATCCTTTTCTTACTCATTCTCTGACTCCCCTGTTGTACGTTCCTCTTCATTCACCTCTTATTTTCCCCCCTGCACACCAGTGGAATTTCTGTTTTGCTTGGGGTAAAATGATTAAAAAAAGAACGGTGTGTGTTGTGAACTGGAGTAAAGTCGAACATACGTACGCTTTTTGAGAGTGTGGGTAAAAACGTGTTTAGAAAAGAATATTTTACACAACCTAGGCTAACAATAAGTGTTGCTGACGTGAACATAATCTGCACAGACAAACTTAACTTTCTGAGGAGAGAATGTACATATAGTTCAGATAGAAATCCGAAGAGTGAACATGAATTGGGAAATAAAAATCATGGAATCTTCAGAATAAATCAGCATTTGGTTGAACGTTTTCGATATTGCAGGGAACATCTCAGTGAAATTAGGTGTTGTATGCACATTATGTATGCATCAACTATCTCCATTGTCACATTAAGATCTCAATGAGAAGCTATAAATTTCGGTTTCAAACAAAAGATTTGCCGACTACATGAAGATTGCAGCAGGATGAACCTAGTAATATTAATTAGAAAATAAACAAATGTACATCGGAAAATGATTATATATTTAGTTAATAACATAATAATACTCACTTATACACACAGTAAAAAGAACCTTCAGATATTGGAGGCCATTTGCATTAAATCAAATCAATCCATACTTAATAAAATCACATTTCAATCTGGTCATAACACATTACATTGCATTTAGACATATGGTTCTGTTAACATTTCGGTCTCTCACGCGGTGTGACGTCATAGAACAGCATTACAAATTAACGAACTGCTTCTGCTATTTGTTTAGCAATGTTTTATGGCTACACAATATAAAATCAGCTTTGATAGTGGCTGTCTTTATGTTAACGTCCTTGAAACCTCTCTGAAGAAGACTTATATGAGCTAAAAGCTTAAAACCAGCATAATAAAAAGATATACAAATGTTGGACAATTTTTGTCTTTACTTTCATATGAAATTAAAGCCAAAATATGATGCTTAGAACGGCTGATGCTTAAATATAATATATAATGAATGTCTATTATGATTAATCATCAGCTGTTCTCAACATCGTATTTTTGCTTCAACTTCTAGTGAAAATAAACACACACACATATATATGTCTGGTAGAATATATATACATATGTCTGGTAGAATATATATATATATATATATATATATATATATATATATATATCTGGTAGAATATATATATGTCTGGAAAAATGGTAGACTTTGGAAAACAGTAGCTACTCTGACATCTACGCATCGTTCATTCAGCAATGAATTAGAACACTCTCAGCTATTGGGCGTGTATAATGATAATATACACGCTAAAAATTCTTACTCCTTCTACCAAGCGCCCGTGGCTCAGAAGTAGAATCGCCGACTGACGGCAATTCGGGCAGGTTTCAATCCTGAGCAAAAAGCAATCGGCTGTCGAACCGTACTGATGAGCGGTGATACAACGAAACAGATCTGTCTTCGGATGACTATATATATATATATTTAAACGTTATTTTTAGTGGATAATTTTATATGAATAGGCACTCCGTTTTTTAGCAATAGAATATGTATATATTTTTAATCTATCAGTATATATATATATATATATATATATATATATATATATAATTTCTGTAACATATACATAAGCATATTATCAGATTTCGTAAGATTTGATTGTACAGAGAATCCGAGATTACACAAAGCGATAACTTTTCATGATCTAATTAAAAAGCATATGTATTTATACATTCACCAATGAAAAACCTCCTTTCAGAAGACAGATCGTTTACTAAATTTTGTCATGTTTTAACAAAATAAATACAACTTCTTATTTATTGTACAGTGTAGGGCAAGGAAAAAAAAATCAATATCATCCGATTCTCTTTTCTATAAACACTTACATACGCGTGATTTTCCGTTTCCTTTTCGCAGAACTACGGGTCTTCTGACAAGGTGCCAATTCGAGGTGACATGTCTTTTCTTACTCTATCACCGTCTCTATCTCTCTGAATTAATTGATTATTCTTCTTCGCCATATACGGTCAATAAAGAAAGAAATAATATCCGAGTGAGCGACTAGTCATATGACTGACGCCATGCGGAAATGACTGGCGTTTTCACACGCTCTCACTCTCTCTTTCACACAACACTAATTGCTTCGCTCCTTTCCTCATTTAATTTCAGCAGCAAAAAAGAAAGAAGAACAAGAAATCATTTCCGTTTGCTTACTACAAGAGTATACACTCATAGCGACATCAAATTTGTCCTTTTTCACAAATACATTTAGTCTGACTTTACGGAAACTGAACTCTTAAACACATATTTAAATGAACAACTCTGTGCAGAACTTTCAAAATATTATTTCAGAACAACAAACTGATGTCATTGCTTCTCGGTAAATAATTTTACAGTTATTAATAACCTAGCCGCTTATCTTGAGAAGGACCTCCACTCAGTGGTGGACTGGGGTAAGAAGTGGCTTGTAAATTCCAATGCTTCTAAAACTAAACTTCTGTCTGTCAACTATCACAAGCAATCTCTCCTGCCGCACCATAAGCATGGACCAAGTGAGTCTCTCAGAAAGCAGTATATTGCGCTTCCTTGGCCTTACCCTATCTTCCGAACTCGTGGAATAATTACATTGAATCAATAGCTAAATCTACTGCTAAGAAGGTTGGGTCACTGTATCAGGCCAGGAAGTTTTCCCGCCTGAATCCATCTTGCACATATACAAATCAACCTCCAACTGTGCATAGAATACTGTTGTCATATCTGATCCGGTGACCCTGCTGTTCATCTCAGTGTACTCGATAGGCTCCAAAGGAGAACCAATAATGTGATTGGTCCCGAACTGGCAGCTCAACTCCGCCCACTTTCTCACCGGCGGGATGTGGCTTCCTTTGTCTCTTCCAAAAGATTTTTCATGGCTTCTGCTCTAACGAACTTAGATCACTGGTGCCCCCCAACAAGAAATTACACGAGCAACCAGACTGGCAAGAAGGACCCACTTTTTTACAATTAAATCAAAAAAAGGGAGCCAATAATTCTACTTCACCAGCTTCTTTTATCGCACTTCTCGCCGGTGTATACTTGTTTTCCTGACGGCTACAACATCCAGGAATTCAAATGCAATGTCAATTCCCATCTTTTATCCATTTGACTCTACGTGTATCTTGTTCTTTTCCTTTCTCTGTACCTTCGCAACTATCTTCACACCTGTGTTCACATCCTTCTCTTTCTCTTTCCCTCAAACCCCTTTAACTGGTTCGTATTTCTCTTCACTTTCCTCCTGCCTAAATCTTTACTCTCTTATGTAACCCGCTGCGCATCAGTGGCGGTAACGCCTTGCTTTGGGTGAAATGATTAAAAAAAAACGTGACCCATTTATCTTTTATTTCAGCTTCTGATTTTTCAATTGCGTTGGGGTCAGTTACGTTTGCTAGTTGCATGTTTGTACATAAACCTGGCATGCATACTGAAATAATGATTTATGTGCATGCATGTACATAAATACTGGGTAAAAAAGCAATCGGTTGTCTAACCGTACTGATGAGCCGTGATACAGTGAAACAGATCTGTCTGCGAATGACTATTTACGCTCTCATACCCTGATTGAGCACTCTGGATGAATGGTAGACTTTGAAAAATAGTAGCTACTCTGGCATCTGGGCATCGTTCATTCAGCAATGAATTAGAACACTCTCAGGTATTGGGCGTGTGTAATGATAATATACACGCAAAAAATATGCCTTCTTCTACTGAGCGCCCGTAGCTTAGAGGTAGAATCGCCGACTGACGCTAATTCAGTCGGATTTCAATCATAGGTAAAAAGCAATCGGCTGTTTGACCGTACTGATGAGCTGTGATACAGCGAAACAGATCTGTCTGCAGATGACTATATATATATATGTGTGTGTGTGTGTGTGTGTGTGTGTGTGTGTGTGTCAGTGTATGAATGTGTATATGTATATGTGTATTTCTGTATTTATATGTTTATGGTTATGTATATATTTTTTTCTTATTTATGCATGTAAGTGTCTCTGTGTATGTATTTTCCTGTGTGAGTATTTCTGTGTCTATTTGTGTGTATTTAGGCATATAATTATCTGGAGGTAAATCCATGTATGTGATTATATTTTGAAAACGCTGCTTTGTGTTTTTTATGTGTGTTTTTGGCATGTACATTTACGTGCATATATATTTAATTGTATTTATATTTTATGCATTGGCATATGACTATGTTTGTTTTAACTCTATTTAAACCTTTTCCTTTTCCCATTTTAGCGTTCGAATTCAGATTTATATGAATCTAATATGTCTAGCGTACACAGACATTCCCTAGTTTTGAATTTAACAGATAAATTAATTTGTCGCTAAAAATAAATAATAAAAAATTGGTATGTATAAGTGTATGTATGTATATATGTATGCATATATCTATGTGTATGTATGTGTATAATTGTGCATCTGTGGGTATGTATATATTAGGTTGTCCCAAAAGTTCGTAAACACTAAGGTTACCAGAGAACATTTGCAAAAAATTGAAATTTTACTCGCAAAAGCAACAAAAATTAGTGCTCAAAATAAAGACCATCATTTTCCAAGACTTTCTGCCATCGATCTGCAAGCTTTCGGATCCGATCAAAGTACCATTCAGCCGGCTTCGAATCAAAGAATTCTTGACACGCTTCCTCGACTTCATCAAACGAGTCGAATCGGCGGCCCTTCAGAAAGTGTTGCATTGAGCGGAAAAGGCCGTAATCTGATGGAGCATAGTCAGGACTGTAGGCTGGATGTGGCAGAACCTCAACGCCGTCCAGCTGTTCAAACTTGTCTTTTGTCTTCCTGGCGGTGTGTGGCTTGGCATTGTCCTGCTGCATCAAAGCGCGCTCTCGGTTGATCACAGCCGGATACTTTAAAAGCCAAAATACAATGTTTAGAACGGCTCTGATTAAACATAATAGACATTCATTGTCTCTTATATATATATATATATATATATATATATATATATATATATATATATATATAAAGTGTGAGAAGTTGTGAACGTTTTGTTTAAATTGTAGATATATTGTTGCTATTATTATAATTATTACTTGCTTTTTGCATGATATATTAAGTTTCTATGTCGGTATTTGTGCCACTACACATGTTTCGAGTCTACAGTTCACTCCCTTCAGACCAATAATGTTGTGACTTCACATGTCGAGATTCGTTTGTATTTCTGATGGCCACGATATCGTGTATAAGTAGATAAGTCAAGTGGTAAGTAGGTCAGAACGTTCATATGCGTGCGTGTGTCTTGTATTTTTTTCACACTGGCACGTTAAGTTTCTGCTGTCGCCTATGTTGACCGTAAAAATGTTTTTCATTGACTTGCGAAAATTGAATTCGTCTTTATACTTCAGAATTGTTTTCAGCAAATTTGATTCAATTCTACTCTACGTGTTATCTAGTTTATTTTATTGATTTTGAGATACTATTTGAATTTAGCGTGTGTGTGTGTGTGTGTGTGTGTGTGTGTGTGTGTGTGTGTGTGAGTGTGGATGTGTGTGTTTTATCGCGTTTGAATTTCGTGAGTCTGTGTGTTTGCTTTGTTGCTGGAAGGCTTGAAAATATTTCTTCCAGCAGCATGAGTCTGTCATCATCTGCGTTTTGGTAGATAGGATTTACCTCCACTGCATTCATGTAAACGTTGGGAAACATATAATTTCCTGTTATGGGCTGGTTTAATGTTGGTTGCTTTGCAAGGCAATTTTTTTATTGCCTTGCGTATTTTTTGCGCATTCATCACATTTTGGAGCATAAACTTTTAGAGTTGCATCTCAAATCTGTTTTTATTTCGAATATAGATGTGTTTTCGAAATTGAAATGTTTTCATTCTATTATTTATTTATTTATTTATTTATTTATTTTTTTTTTGCATTTTGTGACCCCACTGTGTTGTGTGTTGCTCGATTTTTGATGAGGTTAGGATGTTTTTTAAATTTTTCGGTTGGCATTTGCTTTTAATTATTTTAGTTGTCTTTAAAATTTTCTTTATTTTATCATTTTTGTTGAGTAATTCTATGTGTGTTTTGATCTTTGTAAATGATTTTGGGTTGCTTTTGTTGTATGTGGAAACGTATGCGAGAATGTTTTGTTTTTCATGTTTCTTTTTTTTTGTTTTTTGTATTCCGGAGAGATTCTAAAAGCATTTCTTCTGCCAGTTGAAAACGCTTGTTTATTAGTGGAGTGGGGTACCCTTTTATTTATTTTATTTTTTTCATCGTTCCTTTAGGAGTATTTCACGAAGGGTTTCGTCAGCTACTATTGTGCGAATTCGTCGTGCAAGGGAATAAGGGATGGCTTTTAGAAATCTTTTAGGATGGTGACTCTTGAAATGAAAGTATTGCAAAAATTAAATTTGCCCTTTTTTTTTTTAAATTAATGTAATTTACATTGCGACACGGACATTTCTATGTTTCGAGATTTTTACCTCGTTATCAGGCAATGTTAGCTTATTTTCATTTGAATATGAGAAACAAAACATTTGTTATTTTTGGATGTGGAAAGACAGAAGATTTATGTGTGCGTTCAATTTGACTAATCAGAATAGAGATTCACTTTAAATTTGAAAAAAAAACAACAAAAAAAAAACGTTTATATTTTTGGGGAATACATGATTTCTTCTTTCAATCTTAAAGAATCAGTTGATCAAAACCCTTGTCTAGCCTCCATTTCCGTTGATGTATCCATTATTGTTACAGATTTTCTCCTTTTAGGTTTCTCTGTATCTTATCATTATATATATATATATATATATATATATCGCTCATGTACGCATCGCTCATTCAGTAATGGATTAGAGCATTCTGGCTACTGGGCGTGTATAATGACAATATACACGCTAAAATGTATGCCTTCTTCTACCGAAAGCCCATAGCCCAGAGGTAGAATCGCCGACTGACGCCAATTCCGTCGGGTTTCAATCCTGGGTTAAAAGCAATCGGAGTCTAACCGTACTGAAGAGCTGTGATACAGCAAAACAGATCTGTCTGCGGATGACTATATATATATATATATATATATATATATATATATATATAGTTCTGTGATTTAATAAATATACATATGTGAATATTCACAAGTATAAAATTTTTATTCTGGTGTTAATAAAACACTACTCAATGTAAATAGCGTTATTAATTACATATTAATCAAGATACATATGCGTTACGCAATCGTCATGTGGATATTACAGGTACTATGCTTTTGATAATTGCAAAATGCATGAAACTCCGAATCGTCTATCTACCTATATATAGGAAGATTTTATTAATTCCTTATTTAATTTTTACAGTATTTTTACGTGTTTACTTTTTGCTGGAGATAAATTATTTAAAAATATTCAATAATGTGTTTTAATTTCCAAGATGTTTCAGCCAATTCATTAGCCCTTTTTAAGTATCTGATTTTACCCTCATGTTTTGAGGAAAGTAATTTTGTGTTTTTGATAAGGGGCGTTCTTTAAAAGCTATAACACGATTGGCGGGACTTGATACTGCATGAACGTCTGTCTGCTCTTTTTTAAACTTTCAAAACTCAATTTTCACTGTTACATAACTTAAGATTGATGTTTTCAAAAAATCGTTTGATGTATAATGCCTCTTTATAGCGAGATCCATTTGATTTTGTGATTAAATAGAATTTTTTTATTTTCAACTTACATTTTTTTATGGGTTCTTGTAAATTGTAGATTATTGAATGTTTTTATTGCACTGTTGTTAGATATGTGGCATGTAAGACGTCTATTCAAAGAAGTGGTAGTATACCCAATATAGTAATTGATTTACGGCAAAAAAAGTTTTGTACAGGGCATTGAAATTCATATGCTATATTAGTTTTTGCTAGTTTAGATTTGATGGGATTATTTTGATTAGAAACAACAAGATTTTCAGCATTTAATTTTCTATAATACATTTTAAATTTTACATGTTTTTGAGGAAATACGGCAGAAATATTGTGTTTAATAGGTCTTCATATAGCAAATTTGACTTGTTTATAATTATTGCGAATTTGATTTCATTAGAATATATTGATCTTTTTGTGTTATTTTTGATACTTTCGACAATTAGTTTTTGTAAGAATAATTTTATTTGTTTATCAATGATATAGCTGGGAAAATTATTGTTGACTAATGTTTGTTTTATATGATTTACTTCGGTCAAAAATATTCTGTGGGAAGAGAAATGTTGATGTACTCTAGGTAAGAATTTTTTAATTACTGCTATTTTATATTTTTCCGGGCATTGGCGACTACAGTTAAGAATTCAAGAGTAAAATGTTGTTGTTTCTTTTTTTTATGCAAATAACTGATAACTTTTTTAGTCCTATATTAACATCAAGAAACGGAATTTTGTTATTGAGTTCATAAGTAAATTTTATTTTCAAAATTTGATTTCTGATTTAGAATTACGTCCAATATCATCAACATACCTTTTATAAAACTTACATTTATCAGTTGTTTTAAACACTTTGTTTTCTATGTAGTATTAGAAATATTTTATAGATGAATGAATTGTCGCCCTTTGTAAGGGTCGTGATTACCGGCCCCTGGTTTGGGCTGACAGCAGCCCATTCTTCTTCTTCTTCTTCTTCTTCTATGTGCCCTGTCCCTTCAGGACGTAGGCGATCATGGATCTCCACGTCTCCCTATCCCTTGTGGCTCTTAGTATGTTTGCTCCTGTTGCTCCTGGCAACCCCCGTTCCGTCATCCACCTGATCAGACCCTGCAAATATGTTATCCGCTGCCTTCCTCTGTCTCTCCTTCCTTCTATCTGACCAGTCAGTATCAGGTTCTCCAGGCTCTCCTTCCTCATTGCATGTCCCAGGAACTTCAGTTGTCTCTTCCTGATGCTCAGCATCAATTTCCTTTTTGTTGCCATTCTTTCTAACACTTCGTCGTTGCTTGTATGCTCAGTCCACGATATCTGTAGCATCCTTCTGTAGAACCACATTTCGGCCTCATTTTCGATGATATTGTCCAGCATTCACAGCCGTATTGAAGAACTGACATCACGTAGCAGTCTAGCACTCTTTTCTTCGTTTCTATTGAGATCTTCCTGTGTGTTAGTATTTTGCTCATCTTCTGGAACGCGTCCTTTGCCATGCCAATTCGTAAGTTTTATGACCTTTGGGTAACATCTACATCCAAACGAACGGAGTCAGTATGGGAAACAAATTAGGTTCTACTTTCCCTAATTTTATATGTCCGACTATGCTGATTTTTAGCAAAGTGTCCGAGTTTTGAAACCCCTTAGAATTTTAGTGATCAGTTAATTGTCCACTGTAGAAAATAATAATAAAAGAGCACTGAAGTGACACTGCGAGAGAAAATGAAAATTGTTAACAGAATGAACTATAGTGCTTCCAGTTAAGTCAGCGCAAAAAAACACTATTTCTTCCAACCATTTTCTTAAATCTTATTTTGTATCTTCTCTCTCTTCCCTCCCCTTTCTGTTATAAAGCCTTTTCTTTTTTCTACTCAAGTTTGGTGTTGTCCTTTCTCTTTAAATTCACCTGAAATTAAAGCCAAAATATGCTGTTTAGAACGGCCCATGATTAAACATAAGAGACATACATTGTCTCTTATATTTAACAGTATATGTTTAGAAATTTATCTGCTGCCTCGATACACTAAATATATGTATGTATGTATGATTAATAATAATAATAATAATAATATATTTAGGCAACGATCTTGATTTCAGTCATGTTTCACGGAATATGATAGCGAAGGAAATTGTGATTAGTTTTTAAGTGAGATTTCCTCGTATTCTTAAATTGTTCCACTTGGCAAGGTTAAGGTACTGTAAAATAGTTCCGTCGTATCTATCGTCACAAGTTTTTTTGGTCATTACTTTAGCCATTTTCAAGCGTTCTGTTGTTAGTTGTCACAAAATTTATTTCAACGTCTGTCTTTCACATTATTACTGTTTGGTGTATATTGTATGATGATAGCGTTTATTACGGGTTATATGCCTCTATGCGTGGATCCATGCGCGCGTCTTAATAATCTGCCTAAATGTAACTAGCAAGAACCAAGCGCAAATACGGATATTTTGAAGCACGTTTTTTGCTCAGAAGCTAACTGAAGTAGCTTGACATGCTCCACATAAGGCAGAGGCGCTCATGGCATCTTCACAGTTGCCTGGTCATCTGAGTGAAGTCACGGCAGAATTGCTTAACGCGTTGCAACAAGGGTTTTACTTTCTTTTTCATTTTGCATATTTTATCAAAATCTCTGTCGTCTCTTTATCATTTCTTTTCTTTTTCAAATTTTAAAATGTTTTACGTTTTTCTCATCAAGTAGAACATTTCGTTGAAACTACGACCTAATATAATCAGAGACATGTAAAAGTTACACAGATAAGGGTGTTTTTATACGAACCTTTCCAAATGATTGCATCTATTCGTGTGGGAATGGCATTATTGATTTCAGGAGTTGTGTGAAATGTCACCGAGACACGGTATCGAGATTATAAATCAACAGACTTACTGATTGCTCGTCAGTAACATCCTATATAGACTAATGTATATATATATATATATATATATATATATATATACTCTAGAAAATTTTTAGATATTCTACAATTTCATGGGTAATACGCATTTCGCAGGCAAACATTGCTGCTCGTCTGAACCAAATGCTACAACAGTTAACATTCAAAATAATCTAGAAAATAATTACACACAGACGCTCACGTGTCCATATCGAGAATAGACATTTGTAACGCCATTCTACAAAAACATTTCCTCGCTCATTCAAAGAACCCCAAAGAGAGAAATAAAAATAGAAATATAGAAAATTGATAAACGGAAAGAAGAGAAAAAAAAGAAAAGAAAGGGAAGGAGAACGAACAGTATAAAGAGAAAGAAAGTTAAAGTTAACGTCTTAGATCGACACCAGCATCTATTGCATTTCAGCTGATTTCTTAGAAAAACATGACATGAAAATTTAACATTAAAATTTCGTTTTAAATATAATGGGGTATATTTAAAGTAAAACATAAAATGTAAATCATAGTTTTAAGCCAAATAAAATATAACCACTCGTAGTATTATATAAAAATAGTTAAAATAATTCAGACTTATATAAGAAAATGATAAATAAAAAATAAAATACAATCTTAAAAATATCTTAAATAATATTAATAAATAATAATAATAATAATAATAATAATAAATATATATATAAAAATTTTAATATTACTACTACTAATAATAATAAAAATATTATTAAAAAGATCTTAAATAATATAAAAAAATTAATAAAAATGATAAACTTAAAAATATATATATATAAAATTTAAACACTAATAATAATATTATTATTATTAAAAAATAACTATGCATACATAAACATACATGCCCACATATAAATGTATGTACATTATATATATATATATATATATATATATATATATATATGCACATACATTTATATGTGGGGATGTATGTGTATGTATTATAGTTTTTAATAATAATAATATTATTTTTATTCGTGTTCGTTGGCTCTCTAGGCTAGCTACTTACTTTGCTCTACTTGTGTATTGAGTACTTTACGTGTTAGGTTACTTGTCTCGGGATTTTTTACTTTCAACTAGTACTTTGATTAATGTTCAAGTACATCGTTTCTTTTTTTGCTACAGTTTACCCCTCTTCGTTTGTACTCGGTGATTTTTCGAGACGTGTTCAACGAGAAATTTACAGTATATATATATATATATATATATATATATATATATATATATATATATATATATACATACACGCATATATTCATAAACATGCATACATCAAAATACATCCAAAAACAAATATATCCATATCCCATATATTTTCTCATTAATATATGTACATATATATGCACACACATACATACATACACATATATATACATACTCAATACACACACACACACACACACACACACACACACACACACACATATATATATATATATATATATATATATATATAGAGAGAGAGAGAGAGAGAGAGAGAGCATAGTGATGATCCACATATACAGTCTTAATATGTATAGGAAAGAATATTAAAACGTTTTGAGTTTAAAAATGTGTTTTTTTTTGACAGTATTTGTTTATTTCTACTCTTATATTTTATATTTCAGACCGCCCTCGGTCCTTCATCAGAAACAAATGATTTTAAAATTTGAATTAGTTACGTATTTCGCGAGATTTCGCAATAGCGTCAGTGAAGTGTTTGTTTACATCACGTGACGCGTTTGTTTACATCACGTGACACACACAGACACACACACACACACACACATATATATATATATATATATATATATATATATATATATATATATATGTATGTACAAACCTATACAAATACACACATATATGCACATATACACGTACATACCCACACATTCATACACACATATACTTACAATATTACTATCTAAAATATTATGAAAACATGACAATAATATAATGTCACTATCAACATAATAATTATAAAAAATATTTTGGGTTAAAAGGTTTTACAAAAGTAAATTCCAGATTTTTCTCCAAGTAAAATCACCTTTTTAAATTAATTTAATTTAAATGATAATATTGATCTTGCTAAATAATTTTATATTTATTCTTATGCCTGAATTAAGAATAATATTCAAAGAAATAAATTTAACTATATATATATATATATATATATATATATATACAAGCATATATTCATAAACACGCATACATCAAAATACACCCAAAAACAAATATATCCATATCCCATATATTTTTTCATTAATATATATACATATATATGCACACACATACATACTTACACATATACATATTCAACACATACACACATATATAAACATATATATATATATATATATATACACACATATTTATATATATGCATATATATATGTACACACCTACACAAATACACACATATAAGCACATATACACGTACATATCCGCACATTCATACACACATATGCTTACAATATTACCATTTAAAATATTATGAAAACATTACAATAATATAATATCGCTATCAACATAATAATTATAAAAAATATTTTGGGTTAAAATGTTTTCCGAAAGTAAATTCCAGATTTTTCTCCAAATGAAACCAACTTTTTCAATTAAATTCATTGATAATTTTCGTCTTGCTAAATTATTTTATATTTATCCTTATGCATGAAATAAATTTAACTATATATATATATATATATACTATAGTCATCCGCAGGCAGATCTGTATTACAGCTCATCAGTACGGCTTAGACTCCGGATTGAAACCCGACTGAATTGGCGTTAGTCGGCGATTCTACCCCTAGGCCACGAGCGTCCAGCAGAAGACGGCAGCCTTTTTAGCGCGTATAAACACGCCCAATAGCTAGAGTGCTCCAATTCATTATCGAATGAGCGGTGCGTAAATGCCGGAGTAGCTACTGTTTACAAAGTCTACCACTCTTCCAGAGTGCTCAATCAGGTTGTGAGAGCGTAAATACTATAGTCATCCGCAGACAGGTCTGTTTCGCTGTATTACAGCTCATCAAAACACCTCTATCCACTAAACATAACGTTGAGAGTAAAAAAATGGAAGAATGGTAGACTTTGAAAAACAGTAGCTACCCTGGCATGTACGCATCGCTCATTCACTAATGAATTAGATCACTCTGGTTTTGGGCGTGTATACATGCTAAAATTTCTGCTTTCTTCTACCAAGCGCCCATAGCCCAGAGGTAGAATCGCCGACTGAAGCCACGTCGGTCAGGTTTCAATCCTGGGTTAAAAGCAATCGGAGCCTAACCGTACTGATGAGCTCTGATATAGTAAAACAGATCTGTCTGCGGACGACTATATATATATATTCTGCGCTCTCTGAAATGGAAAAAAAGAGAAAAGACTGGCTAGCATAAATTCTTTGGGGTCAAATCCCAAAATGAATTTTCGCTCTGATTAGTTAAAAGAAAAACATACATACACAGCAAACCAAAAGTTTTTGTTATTTAAATGTATATCATCTGCTCAACTAACATCGAACATTGCCTGATGATAAGAATCTATTTCGAAACATAGAAATTTTCGTGTCGCGATCTACAATTAATTCATAACTCTATGATTATATATAGATATGCGTATGTGTGTGTTAGAGAGAGAGATAATATGATATATATATATATATTTCTCTCCATCAGAACTACGCTAGACAAATGAATGACAAAAATTAAAAAGATATATGTAAATTATTTCGTCAGCTAGAAGGAATTCATTAGAATTAAGTAATTTTTTGTTGATGGAATTATATATCTGTAAGAAGGAGAGGAGGAATATGAAAACGCAAACGTCAGTTATAATTGTTCCCCAATAGGAAACTCTGATGAAAAATTTGGAGCGCTGAAATTTGAAACTTCATTTTTTACGTGTCTGGGTACGTATCCTATTCGATTTTACTCTATTGTTCTGTTGGTTATATTTTTGTTTGATTTTGGATTTTCTTTTTATAAATAACTTTTTTAAAAAATTGTTTGGTTAATCTAGCCGGTCAGGTAATCTATATATGAACGAAACGCAATCGGAAACACTCTATAATTAACTTACGAAACAAAAACTAATAACAGTTTCATTTTCCAAGTAACGCTGTACTGACAATGACTGATATTAAGTTTCCACATTAAACGACCCCATAAATATGATCTCATGAATTTCTGTCCTCAACATAAGAACAAAATAATATCCGGAATAATTATCAGATTCTATTTCAGAAAGCGCAGAATTCGTGGCATTCTGTATTTATAAGAAGCCAAGAAATACATTAAAACCAAAATTAACCTCCTTCAATACCCTAATTACTTCATATTCGACTCGAAAGGTCATAAAATATTTCTAAATAGCAGACTGGACCATGTATTCTTCTACTAACAAACTGTATCACAACTAGAATTGAAAAAATGCTCGAAGCTTAACATAAAATTTGTTACGATTATTTCTAAAACTAAAATTATTACAAATGCTAATAATAATAATAATAATAATAATAATAAAAGATAAAGATAAAGATAAAGCTCTTGAACAGATGAAACAGCGCTGGCAAGACAAACCTCTGCATGGCCAATATCCAGAACGTGCCAATAAATCCAATGTTGACAAAGTTAATACTCATCGATGGTTACGTGCATCTGGATTAAAGTCTGAAACTGAAGGCTTTATTCTTGCAGCACAAGACCAAAGTCTTTTCACTAGAAACTTTCAGGCAAATATTATGCATAATAATATGGATCCAAAATGCCGGTTTTGTGATAAAAACCAAGAAACAATAGACCACCTAATCTCAGGCTGTTCTGTGCTTGCCCCAAACGAATATAAAAATCGCCACGATAGAGTTGGGCAATATTTACATTGGACAATGTGCAAACATTATGGAAAAGCTGTAAACAAACAATGGTATGAACATCACCCAGCACCGGTTACAGAAATAGAAGATGTAACCATTCTATGGGATTACACCATCTACACAGACAGAAAAATTGAGGCAATCAGGCCAGACATTATTGTTAAAAACCAGAAGGAGAAAACTTGTCTATTAATTGATATGGCTTGTCCAGCGGATTGTAACATAGCAATCAAGGATTTTGAAAAACTGTCAAAATATAAAGACCTGGAAATTGAAATAGAAAAAATGTGGAAATTGAAAACAAGAGTTGTGCCAGTGATAGTAGGTGCACTTGGAATGATAAAAAATGGAACAAAACAACACATTGAAAGAATCCCTGGAAACCCCAGCTTAAGAGATATACAAAAAATTGTCTTATTAATTACAGCCCACACACTAAGGAAAACTTTATCTCTGTAATTCTAGGGATGATAGGGAAGATACAAAAACATGAAATGGAGTCATAAGAACACGCCACTACCTGCCTTAGGTTTCCCCGCAGACTTGGTTGGTAGTGAGACCAAAGCAGAAATCGAAATATGATGAAAAAATGACATGATAATTAATAATAATATTGTAAATCTTGAAGATTGAATCAGCTTTATACTCCGAAATCAGTGGCAGAAGGAATGCATAGGAGAAATCTAGAGAAATTGAAATCAGAGATTACATTAAAAAAACATTGCAAAGATCGTCTGTTGTCCCCAGTAAACAGTACCGGAATTATCTATAGTTTATAGATTTACCTGTTAGCAGTATGACGCCTAAGGACTCAATAACCTTTTAGTAGATATAAGCCTAGGCTCTTAATTACCTCGTAGCAGGCTGAAGCCTGCCCCCCCCCCAAGCACCTATTAGCAGACTAAAACCTAAGCCCTCAGTTACCTATTAGCAAACTCAAACCTTATCTATTAGTATTCTGACGTCTAGGGCCACAATTACCTATTAGCAGACTAAAACTTAGGCCTCCCAATTACCTGTTAGCAGTCTGAAGTTTAGGTCCTCAAGCCCTTATTAGCAGACTAAAGCTTAGACGGTCATGGATATAACGGTAAACTGCATCAGCAGCAACGCCTCTGATATGTTGGTTGTGAGGAGCATAGAACCACCTATTAATTGCTGTTGTTCCCAGATCCACCCTGACCCGGAGTGGTAGGACCTCTTAGGGTCTCAGCTATGAGCAAATAGTTATCGCCTAAAGTTGGGTCAAAACATAAATACAAATGTATATGTTTTTCTATAAAAGTATTTTTTATACTTTTATAGAAAAATATACATTTGTGAAGAAAAAATATTACCAACAATACATGTTTAAGGAAAAATATTACAAACAACACATTTTTAATAAAAAACTAGATAACATCTTCAGTTTTCTAAAATAAAAAAAAAATTCTTCAAAATCTGACTAAATCAATATTCTCACTATAATCAAACATTAAAAAATACCTTAAAACCCTACCATTTTGGCATTGAATAACGCACAGAGGTTAATATGCCGATAACCCCCCCCCAAAAAAAAAAACGTCTAGACTCTGAATTACCTTTTAGCAGATTGAGTCTAGACCTTTAATTACTTATTAGCATGTTAAAGCCAGGCAATCATTACCTAGTAGCAGGCTGAAATTAGGGCACCAATTATCTATTAGCATAACCTCATTTATCTAGCAACAGATTGAAGTGTAGGCCCTAAAACCCTTGTTAGCAGACTAAAGTCTAAGCCGTCAATTACCTATTGGTAGGATAAGTCATTGAGCCTTAATTACCTATTAGCAGGATTAGGTCTAGGCCATTAATCACTTATTAACAGACTAAAGCCTTGGCTCTCAATTACCTATTAACAGGCCGGAGCTTAGGATCTCAAAATATAAGTCTTTCGATAAAGATGATTAATAGGCATTTCTTACACATATTGGTGTTATGCATTGTAGACTCTGAACAACCCTTCAGTAAATTTATTTACATATAATTTCTGAATAATACTGCATTAAGCCGATAACTCGATGCTAGCATTGCTTTCTTTACAGAGTTTTTAAGAATTTTAACATTCATGAAATTTTGTCAGTCATTTGTATTTAGCAATAAAATTTCATGTCCTTTAGAGGAGCAATTGTCAACTAGAATTTTAAACATTATCCGGTTTTGCGAATTTTTTAAATACAGTCATTCTTGGTGTTTCCGTGGAAGATGCCATCGTAAGAACTGAAGAAAACTTGAAAAAGACGAAAACAAGAGCAACAACTCGTCCAAAAAAAAAAAACAAAAAAAAAACAAGGGACCCCAACGCGTGTGATTCCAAAATGGAGGATCGATTTACTATAACGTTGTATGAGAAACAGAACCACCCATAAAATTGTTTAATATTGAAAGTTTTCCAATTTTGTTAATAATCAGAAACTTTATCGATAAGACTACACTGAAGAAAGTAAAAAATAAGAAAAACAACAAATTTAAAGGTGGTGGTAGTCTCCTTCAGGTCCGCCAAATCCAGTATTCTCCTCTTTGTTTCCGGCGAAATCTTCCTACCTCTCAATACTCTATTCAACTATGCATCCTTGGGCATACAAATACGCTTCGGATCTAAGTATAGCACTTTCCGTTTCTCCTTTAGGATACATTCCAGGTATCTGCATTTCTGTACATGGTTGATTTTAGTATCCCCGGCGTTTTAGTTAGCAATATTAAAGACAGAGAGTCCGTCGGGTTTTCCTCAAAAACATGGCGAATGGGTCATCACAGGTTTGGTGAAAAGAAAATGTTTTTCTTAAGAAAACTTTTCTTTTTCATTTGCACAAAAAATAACAAATAAATAATTTCTTCAAACGCTTTGTAAACATAGAAATCAAGAAACTTTCGAAAATTGCGAATTCATCTTTGGGCATGGCTGACAGAGCAATTTCAATTGTTGAGGGCTCCACAAGGAGTTGAAAATTTGACTCTAAATGATTAGCAGACAATAGTCCATACTTCGTGTATCATCTAGAAAACAATATCACATTTTCTTCATAGTTTAAATGCTGGTAAGACACTTTCAATCGGCATTTTCCCACATTTGACCAGAACAACCCGTATTTTATCAGAACAACATTCAGGTGTAACTTTTGATGAAACTGTGGACCAACTCACGGATATTTTTAAAGATCTACAGTCATATTCTACGTATGTTACAGCTGTTTAAATTTGTCGAAAAGTGATGCTGTCGAATACGTAAATTTAACCGGAAACCTTTATAGAAAATGGGAGAAATTTCAGCTTTAGGCATTTACAGAAAATCAATTTAAATGTCTTATTTTTATCGCTGTTCTTCACTCTCCACACGAGGCTGACGTGTGTACAAGTCAGTCATGTCTCGAAAGAGATATGATCGCCCAAGCGTGTTCCGCGTATGGCACTTAACTGACTGACTGAATGTGTTCCACCATATGTGTACTTACAAGCGATTAGTCTAAAACGACTTTCTTCAGCATTGTTAATATTTTAATATTTATACATAACTGGTTATATTGTTACGTTGGTTTTTATTGTTTTTGTATGCAGAACACAATCCGGATTATTACATAAAAGGACCGGAAACGATTTTATATTGTATCGATATTATCAGCAGTAGCCTCACTGGAAAATGGTAAAAATTTAATATTTTTCAATTGTAACAGGTGTGACACTTTCTTTTTTATAATTAGGTCTGGCCGATTTGCGTGAATTTCCCTGTCAGTCTTAACACTGGAATTCTTGATGATTGTAACATTATTATATACAAGCTACGGTTGATTAAGTTCCTACCAACTTTCCTTGCGAGGGAGTTTGAATACGCGTAATATTCACCACTTTATATAGTGAGCAGGCTTATTATACCTTTGTATATACTCTATTGGTTTTAGTCGCCATTCCCAGATGTTATGTGGCCAACTTTCTGTGGATACTGTTAAGTTTCAGAATATTATACTGGTTTCAAAATTCCCTGATATTACCTGTGTCTGATAATAGTCAAATTGAACAAAACTTGTCATAATAACAACGGCCATATTGACAATTGTCCTCATATCATCATCATCATCATCACACTGCATAGATTGTTTAGGAGGGACTAGAGGCAGATAAAACTGACAATCTCCTCCAGTATGATCGGTTGTCTGTGGATCCATTCCTTCCATTCTTTAACGTTGTTTGACCAGTATTTGCCTTGTTTCCGCTTGGGTCTCCCTTCAATAGTGCCATTCGTGGTTGTCTTGCAGTGTGTTATAGTGCCCTATCTATAAGAATGGGCTCTTACTCTGTCAATAAACACTAACCTGCGTGACTTCCTGGGACGCAGCTATGAGGCTGTCTAGAGACAGTCAAGACGCAGCGTAGCTATACAGTTTGGACGCACACGTCTATCTGCTGACTACTAACACTCGTATTTGTATACATGTTCTGTTATTCTAATACGCTGGCTAGGCCTACATTCTTGTTTCCGTGTCTTTCTTCCTGGTCCTAACAGACAACAACACAGAGGTTGTTATGTCGTGTTAAGTGGTCAAACCATTACATCTTCAAAACTTAGTCGTGATATTTGTTGGTCCACAAAACTGTTGACCTTGATCCGTACGTAATTATTGTTTTCGGGCTTCAAGTAGGAGACGCCGATGAGTTTTCTCAAGCATTTATTCTTGAACGCCTATATCGACTTTTCGTTTTTTTAGATAGCAGTGTCCAAATCTGGCAACCGTATAGAAGGATGAATACGACCAGCGGGTTGTAGAGATTTAGTTTGATATGTCAGCAGATGTTGCTCTTCCGTATCCTTTCCTGTCTGGGAATCACGGTTATGGCCGTGGCCAGACGTGTGCGGATTTCTCCACTGCGGGCGCCATCTTTTACCAGGTTGCTCCCTAAAATTTCAAGCTGAACACTTTCTCCAGTAGTTCTACGTCCCTGATGACACTGTTACTTGTATTGCTTGTGCTATTCACCATTACTTTCGATTTCGCTGTGTTGTTTCATTTTGTTGTGTTGCTTGGTTTTGTATAATTAGAAGATAACACAAACTTGAATTAATGTCGTTTATTTTTTTTTATATAAAAATTTAAGTTTTTACATCAAGTTAACAACCGTTAATTTTTGTGTGTGGATACAGGAGCAGACTAGCTGAATTCTCTTCACTCTGGGAGGATAGTAGTAAACGCCTCTATCCCTTCTGGACTCTAGTTGTCAACTGACAGCGTCTTCATCTTTTCATATCTCCTACCAAAACTACTGTCCTTCACTCCAACTTCTTACTCCTACTTCTTACCAAAAAGAAACCGTTAACTTGTTTTACGGTTTTGCCGCCCAATTTTAAATTCTTGGCGTCAGTGTGTCTACCTTTTTCTATTTTTAGCACACTCGCCATTTTATAAACCATAACAATTTCATATCTTGTAGTTCTTTCAATAGGTTTTGTGGTCAGGTATTGCAGCTCACTATTACTTACTACTATAAGGTCAACATTAACTGCAAAACGAAGGTTGAAGGCAGGTCTATCATCGATAGACAGAAGTGTTGTAGTCATTGAGAATTTTCTGCATTATACTCTCCAGAGACAGGTTGAAGAATGTATTTGAAATTTTTCGTGTCAATAAATTCAATAATGATTACTAAAAATAGTATGAAATACATTATTTTTTAAAACACTGGGGTTGCCTAATAATTATGGCCGGTAGTGTATATTCTTCAAACAATCAAATACAATGTCAATTACCACATACAACCTTATTTATATTGTCCTTTTTCTTCGCTAACAAATTCTCATTTTCCCTTATCATTTTAGTTGGATGGAAACGTTTATTCATATCAGAAACGAATTTTATATAAATATTCATGTAATTTCATATTTTCTTTTCTTTCAGTACATTAATTATATAAAAAGTTGTCCGATTTTTTATTATCTTAGAAATTCAGAAAAGCATTTCATTGGTATTATTATGTCATTTTTCATCATATTTCGATTTCTGCTTTGGTCTCACTACCAACCAAGTCTGCCGGGAGACCTAAGGCAGGTAGCGGCGTGTTGTTATGGCTCCATTTCATGTTTTTCTATCTTCCCTGTCATTCCAAGCATTAGATAGATAAAGTTTTCCTTAGTGTGTGGGCTGTACTTAATAAGACAATTTTTTGTATATCTCTTAAGCTGGGGTTTCCAGGGATTCTTTCAATGTGTTGTTTTGTTCCATTTTGTATTATTATTATTATTATTATTATTATTATTATTATTATTATTATTATTATTATCGAAACTTGGTTATAAACAACCGACAATTAGAAATGATTTGTTTGAAACATTATTTTTTATCGTTACTCGTATGTAAGTAGATGTTCTGATTTAATTAAACAATATTATATATTTATATCTACTGGCGTGATTATTTACGTCCTAGCGAGCCAAGCTTGTTAACCATCATTTCATGTCGAGGTAATGTAGACGAGGATGGATACAATCCTGAACTGGATAGTGATGTTGCTTTTCAATATCCATTCCAGTCTAGAAATCGCTTCTGTGGCAGTTTTGATTCGTGTGTAGATTTCTTAATTGAAGGAGCCATTTTTAAACAGATTTGCCTTGCTCCCAAATTAATGAAACTTTCCTGCTTAAGCATCGCTATTGTGGCTGTAGCTAGACATGTGCAGGTTTCACTGTTGTAGATGCAATTTTTTTCACTAAGTCGCTACCTAATATTTGAAGCCTGACACTTTCTCTAAGTTTTCTTCGTCCATGGTGACGCTATCATTGGTGTTGATTGTGCTATTCACCATTACTTTGGGTTTCTCTGTGTTGTTTTATTTCATATCTGAAAAGTTTCTTGGTCAGGTCTTGCAGCTCACTGTTACTGCCTACTATAAGGTCAACATCACCTGCTAAACGAAGGGTGAATAGAGTTTACCACTAATAGAGACAGAAGCATTGTAGTCATGGAGAATTCTCTGTATAATACTCTGTAGAGATAGGTTGAAGAGTGTTTTTGAGAGTTAGCAAGTAAATAAATTAAAAAATGATTACTCCACATCACAGAAATTTACAAATATATTTCTTTATTATTATTATTATTATTATTATTATTATTATTATTATTTCCACATTTTTTTCTATTCATTTTTCATCATTCCAAGTGAACCCACTATCACTGGTACGATACTTGTTTTCAATTTCCACATTTTTCTATTTATTATTATTATTATTATTATTATTATTATTATTATTATTAAAGTGCACCTTTAATTGCCGAATATATGTGCGTCGTCAGTGTTGTTGCTCCATGGAGAATTTTCCGCATAATACTCTCCCGTGACACGCTGAAGAGTGATTTTGAGAGTTAGCAAGTAAATAGATTAAATAATGATTACTCCACATCCCAGAAATTTAGAAATATATTTCTTTATTATTATTATTATTATTATTATTATTATTATTATTATTATTATTATTAAAATACACATTTAAGTGCCGAATCAAGATGCGTGGTCGGTGGTTTTGTTCCCATGTCACTAGATGTTTCGTGTCAACAACAGACTTCTTTGATAGGTGACCCAACCGAATATGACAGTATTCAGCCCGCACTCAGAAAACAAATGTTGCTAACTTTAGGACGTGCATTATATAAGATCCCCTAGAAAACGGCAAGCAATCAAGGCTTCACTTGGGCTATTCGATGTTATAGATCTGGTATGCTTGTTTGTACTAATCTTCCTACATATGGCCTAACTTGGATTATAACGCATACGTCTTCATAAAAATCGCGCCAAGCGTTCTTGTTGCTGGCTGGTGGCAATTTCATTCGCTTCGAGGCCCGAGTCTACACTGAGTGATGCTAGGCGCTGTGGTTTGTCACCGGGACCTGCTCCATCTCCGTCTAACACATATGCGTTGTGTGTTCCAAAGCCGAAAAATTTCATTGAATTGCCTTAACAAAAACGGCACTACAAACTGCTGTTTTTGCTCAGCCAGGATAAAATATACACACCAGAAAAGAGATCGGATCATAGCAATATTATTAATAGATGCGCATTTCTTTTGAGTAACCTATTCTCATATCCGCTTTCAGAAACACATGTTTATTCCCTCTTGCAGCTGACCAAAACAAACATCAGAAGAACAAAAACAGATTCTTATGCACTGTCAATAGCTTGCGTTATCGACATGCTTTTCATTTCATTGTCACCACTGGCAATCCACGATGCGTGTGAGTTGTGTTGTAAATAAATAGCGTGCCGTACGTCAACTGGAGAACCGAACGAGATAGCATTCAGTTTCAGAGTACGAATTTTGCGTGTGCGTTTTGCTTTTCTTTTCGAGAGCGTGCATTTCTCTGAGAATAGGAAAATGTTTCTACGCTGGTGTTGCAAAGAGACAAGAAGAAAAAAAATTAGTAAAATAAAAAAAAGAGAAAAAAACATTCAAAATCTCAACGAGAAATGGCGAAAAGTAAGATGGCGTCAGCACAAGAGAATGGAAAGTACTTTGCTATATGGAATGGATGGGGAGATATAATGGATGAACGGAACAAGTGGGGCGAGTATGAAGAAGTTGAAACAAAACAAAATTGGTGGAAACACCGAGTGAATTTGGTTGAAGGTTTTAATCAATGAAAAAAGATTAAAAAAAGAAGACCAAACAGAGCGCATTTAGGACAAAGAAACATGGAATAAATTTAGAAAAAGAAATAGAAAAAAAGAAGTAAAAAATGTAGAAAATGTTGGAATTTAAAACAGAACCAATTGAGAAAAATAAAAAGACGTAAAATTTAGAGAAAAATGAATTAAATTATTTGAGAAGAGAAAAGAATAAGGAGGCAAATTTGAAATGGGAAATGAAGCCAAAAAACTAAGGGTAAAATAAAATCTAGAAAAAGAAAAAAAAACATGAAGTCTCAAAGAAAGAGAGAAAAATAAACTAGAGAGAAACAAGGAAAGAGAGAAAAAAGAAAGAAGAGAAAAAGACAGAAAGCAAGAAATAAAAACGAGGACAAAAAAGGAGAAAATAGAACACAGAAACATAAAAATAGAAAAAAATAACAACAGAGATAAATAGAGAAAAAGAAAAATAGAGAAAAAGAAAAATAGAGAAAAAGAATAAGAGAGCAAAAGAAAGAAAGCGAGAAATAAAAACGAGGGCAAAAAAATGCGA
The DNA here is from genome assembly GCA_037127315.1 of Ascarosepion bandense. Classification (NCBI taxonomy): domain Eukaryota; kingdom Metazoa; phylum Mollusca; class Cephalopoda; order Sepiida; family Sepiidae; genus Ascarosepion; species Ascarosepion bandense. The sequence goes on from JBBBDQ010001143.1 coordinate 235,423, forward strand.
AAAGGAAACATAGAAACATAGAAATAGAAAAAAGAAACGAGGGAGAAAGAGTAAAGGAGAGATACACAAAGAAAGAGAGAAAAAGAAACGAGAGAAAAACTTACAAAAGAAATGTAGGGCAAACAGAAAGAAAGAAATGAGAAACGAGAAAGAAACAAAGAAGAAGGAAACGAGAAAAGTGACAGAAACATAAAAGAGAAAAAGAGAGAGAATAGAAACGAAAGAGGAGCGAAGAATGAAAGAAATGAAAATGATAGAGAAACAAAGAAAAGGAGAAAAAGGAAACGAAGGAAAATCTAATAAAAACAGTGACGAGAAACATGAGAAGAACACAGAAAGAGAAACGAAGGTGAAACAAATAAATAAAGAAAAAAATAAGCGAGAATGAAACTTAAAAAGAGAGAAAAAACGAGAGAGAATAAAGGAAAAAAGATGAAAAAGAGTAAATGTTCGCTATAAGTGCCGACGGATTTTCCTCCTTCCAATTTATCCAAAATAGCATTATTTCTGTGCAAATGTATATGCTGAACTCAAGTCAACAATTAGTTATTGAAGAAATTGACCTTTTTTGCTTTGAAAGTTCATAAAAATCGAACTATATCTCGCACTTTTTCTCTCACGTAACTCTCACGAAGTTTTGTAATTTACTGCAGAATGACGTTCTGTCGAATTTTGGTAGATTTTCTTCCTTTACTGAAACTTCCGGTGATGTACTTCCTGTTATGAAAGTAATAAGCGTAGAAATACAATAGCGCATTACTTTCATTACCGGAAGTACATCGCCGGAAGTATCAGTAAATGAAGAAAAATCGACCAAAAATCTGCCAAAATTCGTTGGTCGATTTTTCTTCATTTACTGATACTTCCGGCGATGTACTTCCGGTAATGAAAGTAATGCGCTATTGTATTTCTACGCTTATTACTTTCATAAAATACGCAGTAAAAAAACCTAAAACGTGAAATGGTAAGCAAAGGAAAAAAAGGAAAGAGAAAACAAGATAATTAGAAAATATACAAAAAATACAAAAATAAAAGAAGAATCACATATCGAATCATCTACACGAAAGGCAAGAAATATGAAGTGAAATGAGTAGATAAAAGTGTCAGTCAGTTAAGTGCCACATGTGACACACGCTTTGGGCGATCATGTCCCAAAAGAGACATGACTGACTAGGCAGAAGATTATCCCGCACTAGGTTGCCATTGCTATCTGCGGTAGACTGGTTGCCATTCAAGGCTATATATCCCAATCAGACTTATTATTTGACTCATAGACAGAGGGGGAAGATATGTATTATATTAAGTAGTCATTAGTGGAGGGGGTCAGTTTATTTCTTCAAAGCAATATAAAACTGATCCCCCACTTTATACCAAGTAAAAACCTTAATCATGTTTTCAACTATTATATTCAGTCAGTCAGTTAAGTGCCAATACGTGATACACGTTTTGGGCGATCATGTCTCAAAAGAGACATGACTGACTAGGCAGAAGATTATCCCGCACTAGGTTGCCATTGCTATCTTCGGTAGACTGGTTGCCATACAAGGCTATAGAACCCAATTAGTCCTATTACTTGACTCATAGGCAGATGGGGAAGAGATGTATTATATTATTAAGTAGTAATTATTGGGGGATCAGTTTATTACTTCAAAGCAATATAAAACTGATCCCCTACTTTATACCAAGTAAAAACCTTAATCATGTTTTCAACTATTATATTCAGTCAATACGTACCAATACGTTATACACGCTTTGTGCGATTATGTCTCGAAAGAGACATGACTGACTAGGCAGTAGATAATCCCGCATTAGGTTGCCATTCCTACTTGCGGTAGACTGGTTGCCATTCAAGGCTATAGCACCCAATCAGACTTATTATTTGACTCATAGACAGAGGGGGAAGATATGTATTATATTAAGTAGTAATTAGTGGGGATCAGTTTATTATTTCAAAGCAATATAAAACTGATCCCCCAATTTATACCAAGTAAAAACCTTAATCATGTTTTCAACTATTATATTCAGTCAGTCAGTGATACACGCTTTGGGCGAACATGTTTCGAAAGAGACATGACTGACTAGGCAGTAGTTTGCATTTGCTTTCTGCGGTAGGCATTAATACCTTTTCCCAATGGTATTTGTGCGTAAGTGAGTGCAAGAAATTCAACTGGGATACGAACTCGGCTCTCTGATTTGTCGTTCCGAGTCTATATCCATTGCACCGCAACAATAGATAAGGGGTAAAAATAAAGAAAGAGGTAAAATAAGTCTGTAAATAGAGTAACAAGCGAGAAAGAACCATTAAAATTTACGGAAATTGGGAAAAAGAAAGAAAGAAAGAAAGAAGAAGTAAGAATAAAAGAAGACAGAAAAGGAAAATGTGGCTAAAAAAGAGAAAGATTTAAGAAAGACAAGAACATAGACTACACGGGTTGTGACAAACAGTGAAAAAGAACTCTACATAAAAAAATATCAGAACCAGAGAGAAAAAAAGATACATAAACACTCAGAAGAAAGTATTTTGTAATATGAGTAATAATGGGTAAAGTTAGAGTAAGGAGGGCGAAACAAAGAAAGAGAGAAATAAGAAACGAAGGAGAAACGAAGAAGGAAAGATATAAAAAACGAGAAAGAAACATAAAGCGTGAAGAAACTAGGGAGAAACAGAGAAAGAAAAAAAGAAAGGAAAAACAAACGTATGAAGAAAGTAGTACTAAAAAAAGAAGAGAACGAAGGAAAGTCATAAAACAGAAAAAGAGAAAAAAGAAAAGAAAAGACAAAAGTATGAAGAGAGTATTACTAAAAAAAAGAAGAAAACGAAGGAAAGCCATAAAACAGAAAAGGGAAAAAAGAAAGGAAAGCTAAAGTATGAAGACAGTATTACTAAAAAATGATGACAACGAAGGAAAGCCATAAATCAGAAAAAGAGAAAAAAGAAAGGAAAGACAAAGTAATGAAGAGAGTATTACTAAAAAAAAGAAAAGAACGAAGGAAAGCCATAAAACAGAAAAAGAGAAAAAAGAATGGAAAGACAAACGTATGAAGTGAGTATTACTAAAAAAAAAAGAAAAGAACGAAGGAAAGCCATGAATCAGAAAAAGAGAAAAAAGAAAGGAAGGACAAAAGTATGAAGAGAGTATTACTAAAAAATGAAGAGAACGAAGAAAAGCCATAAAACAGAAAAAGAGAGAAAAAAAGGAAAGACAAACGTATGAAGAGAGTAGTACTAAGAAAAAGAAAAGAACGAAGGAAAGCCATAAATCAGAAAAAGAGAAAAAAGAAAGGAAAGACAAACGTATGAAGAGAGTAGTACTAAGAAAAAGAAAAGAACGAAGGAAAGCCATAAAACAGAAAAAGAGAAAAAAGAAAGGAAAGACAAACGTATGAAGTGAGTATTACTAAAAAAAAAAAGAAAACGAAGGAAAGCCATAAAATAGAAAAAGAGAAAATCTACACGAATTGTTCGGGTTAGCGTTAGGGTTAGGGTTACACAAACAATAACGCCGGAGAAAGCAAGAAAATAGACATAAGAGGACAGAGAATCAGGAAGAAAATGATATATTGAGAAGAAGAGAAAGGAAAAATAATATAAAAATAAGAACGAAAAGAAAATAAGGATGAATGCAGTAGATATGAAAACGAAATAAAGAAAAGTAAATTACTATCTATTGATATTAAGTAAAAGATACGAGAATACTAAGAAAGAAGGAAAAGTAAAAGAAGAAAAGAATGAAAAAGAGAGATAGAAGACGAGAGTAAAAGTAATAAAATATACTCTTGAGAATACATGAAACAGAAAAAAAGAAAAATAAATACAAGAAAACAGAAAATGATAAAGAAATGTTAAGAAAAGAAGGAAAAACAAAGAAAAATGAGGAGAAGAGTGAGAATGACGAACAAAGATAAAACGAAAACGATACACTTTATAGGATATGAGAAAGAAAGAAGAAAGTAATTGAAATAAATGCAAGAAAAAAGAAGTAAAAAGAAAAAGAGGCGCAAGAATTGCAAGCGACAAAGAAGAACAAAAAAGGAACAAATAAGAAGGAAGAGTAAAAGAACAAGAGACTAGAAAAGAGAGAAAGAAGACGTGAAAAAAATAAACTCTTGAGAATACATGAAACAGAAACAAAAAGAGAATTAAATACAAGAAAACAGAAAATGATAAAATGTTAAGAAAAGAAGGAAAAATGAGGAGAAGAGTGAGAATGACGAACAAAGAAAAAACGAAACACTTTATAGGATATGAGAAAGAAAGAAGAAAGTAATTGAAATAAATGCAAAAAAGAGAAGTAAAAAGAAAAAGAGATACATAAATTGTAAGCGAAGAGGAAGAAAGACAAAGAAAAGAAACAAATAAATAACGAAACAAGTCATAAGAAAGAAAGAGGTACAAAAATATAAAAGGAACAGAAAATATATAAAAACACTAGCACAGAAAATAAAAAAAGAATCATAAGAGAAAACATTGGAAAACAAGCGAGAATGTTAAAATTATACAAGGCAGCAAATTTCAATCAAAAACTATAGGATAAAAAAAAAATAAAACCTACAGAAATTACATAAAGAAGCCAAAGAAAATAAACATAACAGAAATGAAAGGAAGCGAAAAAAGGAAAACGCTTTACGAAGACGAACGAATACATTGAGAAGGAAATAAGATGGCGGCTTTGGATGTGCATTTCTGTCTGCAAGGAAAAAATGTGCATATCTGTTTGCGTATACTGCAGCCAGAAAAGAAAATTCATAAATGTTCACATACCAGTGTGTCTGTGTGTGACAAATGTTGGTTGGCATGGAAGGGGGGAGCGAGGGTGAAAGCGTCGACTGAGTGCGCATGTGCATTCGTGTGCCAACGAAAGCTCGGCGCTCGCATGCCATTCTCTGTCAGCCATCTTGGGAGTTCAGTCAGGCGTAAGAAATGGCTGACATTCTGTGCAAAATCAAAATGCGCCTTCACTCTTGGTTGGATAACCAGAAATCCCCTTGCTCCGAGCACGTTTCATCTGCTTGGATTTTCACAATTCTTTTTTTTTTCCAGTCGTCCTCTGTATCTCTCTTTTCCCATTCTTCTTCTTCTTCTTCTTCTTCTTCTTCTTCTTCTTCTTCTTCTTCTTTTAGTTCTGACACCAACAGCAACCGGTGACTCTCGCTGGAAATCATGTGACAAAAATTCCCCTTAGTTTTCTAGCCTTCATCTCAACATTCTTTATATTACATTCATTCACATGTTCTCAACAGCTTTCTAGTGGTTGTCAGTAGAAGTCGGAATATAGAATATCGCTCCTCTAGCATATTCCAAGGTATTCTTGGTGATTCCAGCACCGTTGTAATCTGCACAATTCCTCGATGACCTCGTAGTATCTCTAATCTAATGGATAACATTTTTAGCAGGGTTGCAATTCCACGTTTACATTAAGGTTCGTTCATAGACGCAGACACACTTTAACGCCCGTATAAGTATATGAAATACACACACACACATATATAATTAATATATATATATATATATATATATATATTAAAACAGCAACCTTCTTTTCAAACATTTTTTGTTAAATTAGTGTACATAGTTTATAGGTTTAACTAAACAGTACGATTTCACACACAGATTTTGAAATTTCCTGAAGGCATAAGTCTGTACTATTCATAGTTTTTGTTTCTCTTCCTGCTCTTTCCCAATTCATTTTCGTATTTATATGAAATTTGGTGTAATTTGATATTTTTGTGTGGAGTGATTCGTTTTGCCTGATGAATGTTTTTTCATAATAATTTAGAATTTGAGAATTTCTCTTTTATTGCTTTTAACTGTGCTTATATGTTAATTGCATTTTTATTGCTTTTTACTGTGTTGATCACTTTATAGCGTGATTATGTGCATGCTTTCTTAATTGCTTTATATTCAGTTGACCCTTTTTTAATTTTTTCAGGTAACTTATTGTATTGTGTTGAGTCGGGAGAAACAGCCTTCAAAGAAAGACTTAACAATCACAAAACATAATTCAAAATAAACAGATTTAAAAACAACACAATACTATCAAAATATATATCGAGCCAATAAGAACATAAAATGACACCAAAATTGAATTAAAAAATTCGGATAAAGAACACCCCCACGCAATGGCAAGAGCAAAGACTGCAAACGTTGCAGCAAAATATAAGCAATTACTTTTAAAAAGCAAAGTAAACAATATAACAAGAAAAACGGGATTTTTTTAAAATCATTTCACCCCGAGCAAGGCATTCCACTGCCACTATTGCGCTTGGGGCTACATAGGGGGAGGTAAATAGGAAGAGTGGTTAGATATAGGAAATGTCAGAAGTGGGGTGATAGATAGTTGGGTGGGTGGGAAGAGTGTTTGAAAGAATGGAAGTTAGTTTGTTAGGAGGTGTCTATTGACCTTACATTTAAACTCCTGGAAATTGTAGCCGTCGGGGAAGCAGTCATGTGGAAGAGAATTCCAGGGTCGGGAAGTGCGAGAAAAGAAACTGTTGGAGTAGAAGTTGCGGTTGCATTTTATTGGTTTCACTGTAAAAGGGTGGGATCTAGTTGCTAATCTAGTATCTCGTGCAAATTCGAACCTAGGGGGCACCAGTGATCTAAGTTCATCGGAGCAGAAGCTGTGAAAGTATTTATAGAAGAGACACAGGGAAACCACGTCGCGCCGGTGAGAGAGAGTCTGCAGGCGGTCTGCTAAGTCTGTATCGATTACATTACAGACCCTCCGCTGTACCTTGTCGAGAAGCCCAAGGAGAATAGCAGGGGCACCCGACCAGATATGGCAACAGTATTCAATGCACGGGCGGATGGTAGATTTATAAATGTGCAGGATAGATTCAGACGGAAAAAACCTCCGGGCCCTGCACAGAGAACCATCTTTCATAGCAGCGTATTTAGCAATGGATCCGATATAGTCATTCTACTTGAGGTTCGCTGAAAGTGTGAGACCAAGGAGGCGTAGTGTTTTACTCTCTGGGAGGCAAGCCTGGTCCATGCTAATAGGAGGTAGGTGCGATTGATTGATAGTAGCTTTGTTTTAGAAGCATTAAAATTTACGAGCCATTTCTTACCCCAGTACACTACGGATTGGAGGTCCTTTCCAAGCTCGGCTGCAAGGTTAGCTTTGTCGCCCACACCAGATTTTTGATCGAAGCGAGAATAAACTGTGGTGTCATCGGCGTACATAAATGGGGAAATGTAATCATTCGAACAAATATTTACTTTGCTACCTAAATTCCATTAAAAACAAATAAACACAACGCACAACGTAAAACACAAAAGGCAACCATCAGACTGTCACATATATCTATAAATACACATATATGAACACGCAATCAAAACAAAACAAAAACATGAGAAAAAGCGAAAAAAAAAAAAAGAAAAGAAAAACTTGATCACCAAATGGAAAAAAATCACAAACCAAGCACACAACCAATACAAAATAACAAACAGTATACATACGAGATCACAAACTTTTAATCAATGCCTACAAAAATGAAACAGACATAAATATACTGACGTAAATTAATAAACAATTATAAAGGACTTTAATTATGCATAACTGCAGCAACAACAAATTACCTATATCAGCCTGCCCTGCTCTGGTTTTGATTTGGTGTTCTGATATTCCTGGATGAGATCTCAGAATACGGTCGGTATTGCTGAGATAACAGTAGCTTACTAACAAATATTAATTATAGAATACGAGGATTGGCTAAAACCCTTATTAACTGATTTTGAAGGAAGGATGCTAGATCTTTGGAATTTTGCATGCATTAATTTGGAATTTTCTTATTAAAGAAATACATTGTTTATTTCCAGGTAAACTGATATCTTACAGTTCTAAAAGACTGTTCATCCTTTTGGTCAAAAAATCATCAACATCAGATATTATGCCGCCATAGGTGGGATACTGGATACATGTTGGGAAATAGATGACAGGCAAACCAGGGGAATAGGTAGGTGATTAACTAATTCAAAAGCACAGTCACACACAGTGAATGACTAACTGACGCAGTCTTTCTCAGATTGTCAAAGAAGGTACGAAATACAAACTGCTATTAATTTTTATTTATATATTCGATTTTGAATGCTGTTATAGTTGAGAGTGCAATAGTTTTTGCTGGTTATATATATATATATATATATATATATATATATATATATATGATTTTAGTTGTAATGTTGTTTGCTTTCTTCTTTCATATCTATTTTGATAACGTAGTAATATTTTTGTATTTTTCTGTGTTGAATGATGTTTTGTGATAATTACATCTTTTCGAACGAGGTTTCTGTTGCTCTTATGTAAATATTTTCGTCTGTATTGATGTTATTTGTTACAGTTGCTTTGTATATTATGTTGTTGTTAAAGCATTTATTCTTAAGTGGATAGTTGTCCTTCTTTCGGCAGTTACATTTGTTCGTATTGATAATTTTTTATTAAGTTGGTTCTAAGCTTTCGGCTCACATGAGCCATCTTCAGAAAGTGAAGTCAGAAAGTCATCGGTGTTTTATGTCCACACAAGATAAAATTGTCGCTGATTATCCAAATGATGGTGAATTTTAGTCTTTATTTTCAACTGAAAGTAACACGAAAATACGATGATTAGAACGGCTCAGGATTAAACATAATAGACATTCATTGCCTCTTATATTTAGCAATATATATATATATTGTTTCATTAAGATCGAACTCTAGGATTTGCAAAAGACAAAAAATAGAAACATATCTAAAAATTGTAAATCTCCCCGATGTAACACACAACTTAAACAACAGCTCATACAAAATATATAGAAAAGAAAACAACACTTCATATCTATCTAAACTTATTTATAAATGAAACTTTGTCTGTGTGTATGTGTGTGTCTGTGTGCGTGTGAATCCGTTACCTATAGACTCCGAAACGGCTGAACCGATTTTCTTGAAAATTTACACAGGTGTACTATAAACGTCTGCGAGTGTTCTTAGCTAGGTTTTGTGTCGAGGTACCCCCGATAAATATCGAAAATTGATAATCGAAAAAATTGGGTTATAGAAGGAGTGGTCCGATTTTAATCAAATTTGATACACTCATAGACAAAGACATAAGAAACGATATTCAGACGTTTCAAGGTTGCAGTTCTTACTATAGTGTAGAAAACCGATAATATATATATATATATATATATATATATATATATATATATATATACATATATATATATATATATATATAAAATGCAATATGTTTGTGTGTGTGTCTGTTTATCTGTCTGTATGTCCTTTATATAAATCCCAACTTCACACAAATATTCTTTAGGCAGAGTCTGAGCTGCAAGAACATGGATTAGTTTTAAAGCTTTCATTACACCCGAGCAACGCCGGGCTATACTGCTAGTATATATATAAACAAAAATATCAATCACCCTCCAAACATTTTCAGACGAATACCAAATTCTATAAAAAAAGAATATCTGCGAACTCAAATAAAATGAAAATATTCAAAGAAAACAAAGATAAATTGAGTTAGCACTAAAAATAGCGAGCACTTAAGGAAGATGAATACACAACCGAAGAGTGAGTCAGTCAGTTAAGTACCATACGTGATACACGCTTGGGCGATCATGTCTCGAAAGAGACATGACTGACTAGGCAGAAGATTATCTTGCAGTAGGTTGCCATTGCTTTCTGCGACAGATTGGTTGCCAGCCAAGGCTATAGAACCCAATTTGCCCCAGTATTTGACTCATAGATAGAAGGGGGAGAGATGTATTATATTATTAAGTAATAATTAGTCGGAGATCAGTTTATTCCTTCAAAACAACATAAAACTGATTCACCACTTTATGTCCAGTAGAAGCCTTAATCATGTTTCCAACTATTATATTCATTCAGTCAGTTAAGTGCCATACGTGATACACGTTTGGGCGATCATGTCATGAAAGAGACATGACTGCCTAGGCAGAAGATTATCCCGCAGTAGGTTGCCTTCACTTTCTACGGCAGACTGTTTGCCACCAAGGCTATAGAACCCAATCTGTTCTGTTATTTAACCCATAACTGGAAGGAATAGAGGGATTAATACCTTTCCCAATGGTATTTGCGCGTAAGTAAATGCAATGAATTCGGTTGGAATTCGAACTCGGCCCCCCGATTCCTCGTTCCTAGCCGATATCCAATGCCCCACAACGCACATCTGAAGAGTAACCAAACAAAAAGAATAGAAAAAGAAACATAATCTGGTTTTACCCATATTACAACAAACCGGCAAAAACAAGAATAGAAAAATATTGCTCAACACTTCCCCAAATAAAACAAACATTATTAAGAGAAATACAGTCAAAATCAGCTAGAGCTTCATGGAAAATACGGAAAAGATAATAACCACGCACGACAAGAAAATACTTAATAAAACTAATAATGCCAACACAAACCAACAAAACAATACGAACAAATGTAACTGCCGAAAGAATGACAACTATCCACTTAAGAATAAATGCCTTAACAACAACATAATATACAAAGCAACCGTAACAAATGACACCAAAAAAGATGAAAAGATTTACAAAAGAGCAACAGAAACCTCGTTCGAAAAGATTTAAAAATCCCAGAACATCATTCAACACAGAAAAATACAAAAATATTATTATGATATCAAAATAGATATGAAAGAGGAAGGAAACTACATTAAAACTAAAATCAAATAGAAAATATTAAAAAAGAACCATCTCACAACAGTAATAGGAAAAGATGTAAATTATGCCTAGAAGAAAAACTAGCAATAATTTGCTTTTAAAAACACAGCAAAAAACACACACAAAAAACGCGATTTATGGGAAAATGCAGACATACGAATGTATACCTACTTTGCTACTGAAACAGCAATGAATAACTACATATAAACTATATAAATAAAATACTTAAAAATCTATTTAAAAACAAAACATAGAAATAATATAAATACGAAAAAATAAAAGTGCATACGAACACTCATTCATGACAAAAAATGATACAACAACTACTAAAAAAAAAAGAAAATAAATAAAATTAAAACAAATTTAAAAACAAACACACGTAAAGATTTCTAGTACAAATGCAATAAAACCAAGCATGAACAAATAAATAAATATACAATCACGCGGCAAAAAATACAGAAGCATTAAGACAAAGATCAAACCGAGGTTAGCAAAACTAAAGGGCCCATTCTAAATAAACAAACATCCATTCACGCATAAATTAAAAAAATAAAATAAAACTACCCAATAAAAAAGAAAAAAAAATGAAAATGAACCAATTAAGAATAGGAAGAAAAAACTAACCAATCACAGAGCTACTCCCACAATATCACACCAATCTATATAAACAAGAAACACCATTATTTAACGACAAACAGCCCTGGCGAGTTGAAGTATAATAACGATGTTATCACAAAACTTTGAAATCAGGATGAATCTGCTCTAGTAAAGAGATAAACTCTCTCTCTCTCTCTCTCTCTCTCTCTCTCTCTCTCTATATATATATATATATATATATATATATATGTGTGTGTGTGTGTGTGTGTGTGTGTGTGTGTGTGTGTGTGTGTGTGTGTGTGTGTTTGTGTGTGTGTGCATATATGTGTGTGTGTGTGTGTATGTGTGTGCATATATATATGTGTGTGTGTGTGCATATTTATATGTGTATGTGTGTGCATATATATATATATATATATATATATATATGTTGATGCATTTTTTTTTTAAGTTTTGTCTATTTATGTTATGTAATTTTCAAAGTACTTTAGTCAGCGTTTGGAATGCATACCTTGTCATCTACACTTTCAGATCTCAGTCTCATGCTTTCCATCTTCTATTAGAACACTTCTCAGGTATTAAAATTTCTGCATCAGATCGATTAAATATCCCCGAACTGTAATTGACTATTTGGGCTCCACTTTCTGCTAATGTCCATCCTGTCAGTCTTCTTGTAGTTTATGTTTAGTCCTTTCTTCTCGCTTATCCTTTATTCATTCTGCATGAGGTCTTGTAGTTTCCTTTCCTTGTCTGCTATCAGCACTGTATCATCTGCGTATCATATATTAAGATTATGGCACCCAATGACCAATCATGGCAGGACTACTAGTTCTCTGTGAATTGCCACGTTGCATATGTTGAATAGATCTGGCGAGAAGACACATCCTTGTTTTCGAACCTTTGTATTTTTGTACATCTGCTGAACTCATTTTTTCTGTGGATGCAGAAGGTTGCTCTCTCTCTCTCTCTCTCTCTCTCTCTCTCTGCTTCACTGTCTCTCTCTCTCTCTCAAGGAAGAAATCTCTGATATATCTGTCCGATGACTGAAGTATATTTCTTCCTCTGATATGAACGTTCCATCCTTGGATTTTATGCATCCTGTTGCTGAGCACTTCTTTTGTCTTTGTGGTGCGGGATGTGCGTTGTGGTGCAGTGGATATCGACTCGGAACAACAAATCCTGGAGCGGAGTTCGAATTCCAGTTGGATTCCTTGCATTCACTTACGCACAAATACCCTTGGGAAAGGTATTAATTCGTCTCTTCCCTCCAGTTATGTGTTAAATAATAGGACAGATTGGGTTCTATAGCCTTGGCTGGCAGCCAGTCAACCGCAGAAAGCAATGACAACCTACTGCCGGATAATCTTTTGCCCAGTTAGTCATGTGTCTTTCGAGATTTGATCGCTCAAAACTTGTATCACGTATGGCACTTAACTGACTGCTGACTTATTTTATTCGTCGTACATAATCCTTCTGTTTATGCACATTTGTCATTGAGCCATTCTTCTTTACTCTGTCTACATTTGATTTATATTTTCTTATGTACCTTCCTGTTATGCATTCCAAGCCTTGGCTATGTTTTCTGTTTCCTTTGCATCATGTCAAATATCTCATCTGCGATCCACTCTTTTTTTCTTCTGTGGCCGTATTCATTGGAATCATGCCGTTTGCTGATGTGACTAAAACGTTTCTTAGTGTGTTCCATTCAGAGATATTGCTTCCAATTTGTCCTCGTATTTTTCTTCACACTGTCCGTATATTTTTCCTGCAGGTTTGGGTCGTGCACTCTAGATGCAGCGTTAGGCTTCATCTCCAAGGTTGTATATGTTGAATAGATCTGGCGAGAAGACACATCCTTGTTTTACGAACCTTTGCGTTTTTGTATATCTGCTAAACTCATTCTCTCTGTGGATGCAGACGGTTGCTCTCTCTCTCTTTTTCTCTGACTCTCTGTCAAACTCTAAAAAGTTTTCTTTGTGTTCCATTCAAAATCTAAAACTTTTTTAGTGTGTTCCATTCAGAGGTATTGCTTCCAGTTTGTCCTCGTATTTTCCTTCACACTGACCGTATATTTTTTCCTGCAGCTTTGGGTCGTGCACTCTGGATGTGGGGTTAGGCTTTATCTCCAGAGTTTTATCCTTAGTTTAATATGACCACGACGTGGTCGCGTCCGAAGCCAACACTTGAATATGTTATAAATCAAAGAAAAGTGTTGAATTCTTAATCTTTTGATGTTAAAAAGTGTTTAATACATAAATATATCTCACACTACAATAATTTAGATAATCATTCAACAAAATTATTGACTCACTTTATTTTATTAGACGTTCAATTCTGTCACTTGGCATCCCCCATTATTTAATAAAACATTTTATTAGGTTGTCCCAAAAGTTCGTAAACACTTGCAAAAAATTGAAATTTTACTCGTCAAGTAATCTAAGGTTACCCGAAAACACTTGCAAAAAATTGAAATTTTGCTCGCCAAGTAATCTAAGGTTACCCGAAAACACTTGCAAAAAATTGAAATTTTGCTCGCCAAGTAATCTAAGGTTACCCGAAAACACTTGCAAAAAATTGAAATTTTGCTCGCCAAGTAATCTAAGGTTACCCGAAAACACTTGCTAAAAAATTGAAATTTTGCTCGCCAAGTAATCTAAGGTTACCCGAAAACACTTGCAAAAAATTGAAATTCTGCTCGCCAAGTAATCTAAGGTTACCCGAAAACACTTACAAAAAACTGACATTTTACTCGTCAAGTAATTTAAGGTTACCGGAAAAGACTTGCAAAAAATTGAAATTTTACTCGACAAGTAATCTAAGGTTACCAGAAGAAAGTTGCAAATAATTGAAATTTTGCTTGTCAAGTAATCTAAAGTTACCCGAAAACACTTGCAAAAAATTGAAATTTTACTCGCCAAGTAATCTAAGTTTACCAGAAAACACTTGCAAATATTGGAAATTTTGCTCATCAAGTAATCTAAAGTTACCCGAAAACACTTGCTAAAAATTGAAATTTTGCTCGCCAAGTAATCTACGGTTACCAGAAAACACTTGCAAAAAATTGAAATTTTACTCGCCAAGTAATCTAAGTTTACCAGAAAACACTTGCAAATATTGGAAATTTTGCTCATCAAGTAATCTAAGGTTACCCGAAAACACTTGCTAAAAATTGAAATATTACTTGCCAAGTAATCTAAGGTTACCAGAAGAAAGTTGCAAAAAACTGAAATTTTACTCGCCAAGTAATCTAAGGTTACCAGAAAACACTTGCAAAAAATTGACATTTTACTCGTCAAGTAATCTAAGGTTACCAGAAAACACTTGCAAAAAATTGAAATTTTACTCGTCAAGTAATCTTAGGTTACCAGAAAACACTCGCAAAAAATTGACATTTTACTCGTCAAGTAATCTAAGGTTACCAGAAAACACTCGCAAAAAATTGACATTTTACTCGTCAAGTAATCTAAGGGTACCAGAAAACACTTGCAAAAAATTGAAATTTTACTCGCCAAGTAATCTAAGGTTACCAGAAAACACTTGCAAAAAATTGACATTTTACTCGTCAAGTAATCTAAGGTTACCAGAAAACACTTGCAAAAAATTGACATTTTACTCGCCAAGTAATCTAAGGTTACTCGAAAATACTTAAAAAACTTTGAAATTTTACTCGCCAAGTAATCTAAGGTTGCCAGAAAACACTTGCAAAAAATTGAAATTTTACTCGTCAAGTAATCTTAGGTTACCAGAAAACACTCGCAAAAAATTGACATTTTACTCGTCAAGTAATCTAAGGTTGCCAGAAAACACTTGCAAAAAATTGACATTTTACTCGTCAAGTAATCTAAGGTTACTCGAAAATACTTAAAAAACTTTGAAATTTTACTCGCCAAGTAATCTAAGGTTGCCAGAAAACACTTGCAAAAAATTGACATTTTACTCGTCAAGTAATCTAAGGTTACCAGAAAACACTTGCAAAAAATTGACATTTTACTCGCCAAGTAATCTAAGGTTACTCGAAAATACTTAAAAAACTTTGAAATTTTACTCGCCAAGTAATCTAAGGTTACCAGAAAACACTCGCAAAAAATTGAAATTTTACTCGTCAAGTAATCTTAGGTTACCAGAAAACACTCGCAAAAAATTGACATTTTACTCGTCAAGTAATCTAAGGTTGCCAGAAAACACTTGCAAAAAATTGAAATTTTACTCGCCAAGTAATCTAAGGTTGCCAGAAAACACTCGCAAAAAATTGACATTTTACTCGTCAAGTAATCTAAGGTTACCAGAAAACACTTGCAAAAAATTGAAATTTTACTCGTCAAGTAATCTTAGGTTACCAGAAAACACTCGCAAAAAATTGACATTTTACTCGCCAAGTAATCTAAGGTTACTCGAAAATACTTAAAAAACTTTGAAATTTTACTCGCCAAGTAATCTAAGGTTGCCAGAAAACACTTGCAAAAAATTGAAATTTTACTCGCCAAGTAATCTAAGGTTGCCAGAAAACACTTGCAAAAAATTGAAATTTTACTTAGCAATTAATCTAATGTTACCAGAAAACACTTGCAAAAAATTCAAATTTTGCTCGCCAAATAATCTAAGGTTACCCGAAAACACTTGCATAAAATTGACATTATATTCTGCAAGTAATCTACGGTTATCCAAAAACACTTGCCAAAAATTGAAATTTTACTCGCCAAGTAATCTAAGTTTACCAGAAAAAACTTGCAAATATTGGAAATTTTGCTCACCAAGTAATCTAAAGTTACCAGAAACACTTGCAAAAAATTGACATTTTACTCGCCAAGTAATTTAAGGTTACCTGAAAATACTTTCAAAAAATTGAAATTTTACTCGCTAAGTAATCTAAGGTTACCAGAAAACACTTGCAAATATAGAAATATTGCTCGCCATGTAAACTAAGGTTACCAGAAAACACTTGCAAAAAATTCAAATTTTACTCGCCAAGTAATCTAAGGTTACCAGAAAACATTGCAAAAATTGAAATTTTACTCTCCAAGTATTCTAAGGTTACCAGAAAACACTTGCAAAGATTGAAATTTTACTCTCCAAGTAATCCAAGGCTACCTGAAAACACTGCAAAAATTGAAATTTTACTCGCCAAGTAATCTAAGGTTACCAGAAAACACTCGCAAAAAATTGAAATTTTACTCGTCAAGTAATCTAAGATTGCCAGAAAACACTTGCAAAAAATTGAAATTTTACTCGACAAGTAATCTAAGGTTACCCGAAAACACTTGCAAAAAACTGACAAGTAATCCTAGGTTACGCGAAAACACTTGCATAAAATTGAAATTTTACTCGCCAAGTAATCTAAGGTTACCAGAAAACACTTGCAAATATTAGAAATTTTACTAATCAAGTAATCTAAAGTTACCCCAAAACACTTGCAAAAGAATGAAATTTTACTCGCCAAGTAATCTAAGTTTACCAGGAAACACTTGCAAAAAATTGAGATTTTACTCGCCAAATAATCTAAGGTTACCAGAAAACACTTGCAAAAATTTGAAATTTTACTCTCCAAGTATTCTAAGGTTACCAGAAAACACTTAAAAAGTTTTAAATTTTACTCGCCAAGTAATCTAAGGTTACCCGAATACTCTTGCAAAAAATTAAAATTTTGCTCACCAAGTAATCTAAGGTTACCAGAAAACACTTGCAAAAAATGAAATTTTACTCGCCAAATAATCTAAGGTTACCAGAAAACACTTGCAAAAATTTGAAATTTTACTCTCCAAGTATTCTAAGGTTACCAGAAAACACTTAAAAAGTTTTAAATTTTACTCGCCAAGTAATCTAAGTTTACCAGAAAACACTTGCCAAAAATTGAAATTTTGCTCGCCAAGTAATCTAAGGTTACCCGAATACTCTTGCAAAAAATTAAAATTTTGCTCACCAAGTAATCTAAGGTTACCAGAAAACACTTGCAAAAAATGAAATTTTACTCGCCAAATAATCTAAGGTTACCAGAAAACACTTGCAAAAATTTGAAATTTTACTCTCCAAGTATTCTAAGGTTACCAGAAAACACTTAAAAAGTTTTAAATTTTACTCGCCAAGTAATCTAAGTTTACCAGAAAACACTTGCCAAAAATTGAAATTTTGCTCGCCAAGTAATCTAAGGTTACCAGAAAACACTTGCAAAAAACTGACATTTTACTTGCCAAGTAATCTAAGGTTACCCGAAATCACTTGCAAAAAATTGAAATTTTGCTCGCCAAATATTCTAAGGTTACTAGAAAACACGTAAAAAAACTTGAAATTTAACTCGCAAAAACATTAAAAATTTTTACTCAAAATAAAGACCATCAGTTTTCAAGACTTTCTGCTATCGATCTTGAAGCTTTCGGATCTGATTGAAGTACCATTCAGCCGGCTTTAAATCAATGAATTCTTGACACGCTTCCTCGACTTCATGAAACGAGTTGAATCGGCGGCCCTTCAGAATGTGTTGCATTGAGCGGGAAAGGCCGTGATCTGATGGAACACAGTCAGGACTGTAGGCTGGATATGGCAGAACCTCAACGCGGTCCACCTCTTCAAACTTGTCTTTGGTCTTCCTGGCGGTGTGTGACATGGCATTCTCCTGCTGCATCAAAACGGTTGATTAAAGTCGGGTACTTTTGCTTCAACTTTTCGTAGACCCGCTCAAGTTGCTGACAGTAAAGTTCGGCACTGGTGGCACGGTCATTCGGAACCAACTCAAAATGCACGATTCCTTCCAAGTTCCACTGAACTTGCCGAATCGATCTTGTTTTGAATCCAAACGGTGTCTCTTGCCCTTTCTGAATCCATCGCTTGTCTCGATTGTGCTGGACCAGATAGACCCATTTCGCAAGTGTTTCCAAACTTTTGGGACAAACTAATAGTTAGGCAGATAAATAATTATCAGCGACTCATCGCCTCTGTCCTAATGATGCTAAGCTGTTGTTAGCTGATAGAATGAATCAGTGTATAGAATCACACAAGTTTGATTCCAAAGATTATGGCGGTACTTCAAGTGTTTGCTGAACAACAGTATGCACTTGATCTCAACTCTATTCAGTCAATTCGAAGTCCTCAAATCCACAGCAGAAAAGGTCGTGTGCTTTTCACGCACATTCTCTTCCAATTCTATCCATGGCTCGTATGGGCTACTTACATCCCACCTAGAGGTGGGGTTATATATATATTAGTCATTTGAGTGATATATAAATAATCCCATATATGCTCTCATGCATAATTGATGAAATGACAGTCATCTTCCTCCACAGTCACTATCACCACTGTCTCAATGCATGCTAATCTCCTGCTTGTTGAAAGTTCTCCTCTGTAACTCCTGTTTTTTTAAGAAATATCTGATCCCTATAATTATGGCCCTATGAAATTGTTGCCTCTATTTCTGGCAAAGTTTTCGGGGCTATTGTCAATGATGAACTAGAAAGGCATCTCACATCTCACCCACTTCTTTCTGTGAAACAATTTGGCTTCTACTTGGTTAGGTTTATCTTTCATGTGACAACGATCATCACTGAATATATATACCAGTCTCTTGATGAGAACGGTGAAGCTCGAGTTGTTGTTCTTTATATCTCGAAATCATTTGAGTGGCTTTGGCATCCATGTCTTTTGGGCAAAATCCAGAGTTACGGGATTTATGGATGATTGTTTAATTCAATTATTTTTATTAAAACGTGAAATGAAATTCGTATTGAACAGGCAAGATTTCGGATCCTTTGATAGGAACATGGGTGTCCGTTAAGTTTCCTAATGCATTTCGATTATTGAAAAAAGCGTACGAATTAGTATACTTAAGTTTCCCTTAAGTATACTAATTCGTACACTTTTCTCATCTTCATCTACGACTGATGTAAACTTTTGCCAAGTAGGCATCGATGCAAATGATACCACCATTTACACTTCTCTCTCAATAGGAAATCTGCCAATGCTGACGAAGAAAACCTGGCTGATGCCCTTCAAAAGAACCTGTAATCTGTGATTGAATGGGGTAGGCAATGGCTCATACATTTTCATGCATAAAAAACGATAAAGCTTTCCTTTAACTACAATAGAGTAAGTTTCCTGCCTAACATCAGAATGGATGACGCAAGACGCCTAGAAACCAAAAAGAAAAAATGAATCTCCTTGCTCTCACTCTCAACCGACCAGAAATGAAATGACTACGCCAAACCTATAGCTATAGAAAGTTTCGGTCTCTCAGTCGGGCAAAAAAATGTTTCTCGTCAGAATCAATGTTGAACATTTATAACTTTACAATTCATCTGTGCATTAAATACTGTTGCCATATCTGGTCGAGTGCTAAGGTTATTCATCTTAAGGTTCTTGATAAAATCCAAAGAAAGATCCTGTCTTGGCTTTCTCACTGACGTGACGTAGCTTATCTCTGTCTTTTCTACAAGTATTTTCATTGCAACTGCTTTTACCAGCTTTCTCCCAGGTTTTTCAACCACATGTATCTACGCGTGTTACTAGATTGTCATAAAGGTCCCACCCATTTACCGTCGAAATACTTAAATGTTACCGCGTCTTTTACATTAACAGTTTATTTTCTCGCACTTCCCGTCTGTGGAGCTCACTTCCGTTTACTTCCTTCCTTGATACTTACAAACTCTAAAAGTTTAAATGCAGCGTCAATTGCCATTTTCTATCTCCTTAATTCCCATTCATCTCTTAACCTTCATTCGACACCTCCTGTACTTTCTATGCACCAGTGTTTGTCATCCTGCTTTGCTTAGGGGAAATGATTACTAGCCATAATTATTAGGCGACACCAGTTTTTAAAAGAAATGATGTATTTCTTGCCAAGTGGATAATTCTAAATGAAATTAGAATGTTTGTTTTTATTATTACTTTGCACAAATTTACAAGCCAAGGAAGCAAAGAGGAACTCGTCCGAATCACTCTAAATTTTTTTCATTCTTTCATTGATGAAACTGTAATATAAGTAATTATCAAATATTTATAAATTCGTTTGATGTACATGTTATTGCGCAGTATTAACAAAAGAAACCTTTTATTGCCATTTACAGTTATTTACTTGGCTATAAATGCTAAAAAATAGTATGAAATACATCAGTTTTTAAACACTGGGGTAGTGGCCTTATAGTTATAGCCGGTAGTATATATATATATATATATATATAACATGAGAAAGAACATTTTTATTTCATTTACAGTTATTTACTTGGCTATAAATGCTAAAAAATTGTATAAAATACATCAGTTTTAAAACACTAGGGTAGTGGCCTTATAGTTATAGCCGGTAGTATATATATATATATATATATATATATATATATATATATATATATATATATATATATTCACCGAAGTTAAGCAACGTTGAACCTGGTCAGTACTTAGGTGGGTGACCACTTGGGAATACCAGGTGCTGTTAGCGTTCACGGATGTGCGTTTTGGTGCGGTGGATGTCGGCTTGGAGGGTGAAATCGGTGATCCGAGTTCCAATTTCAGTCGAGCACACTGCATTCACTTGCGCACTAGTACCCTTGAGAAAAGGTATTAATCCGTCCGTTCCCTCCAATTATGGGTTAAATAATTGAGGTCTGCTGTTCATGTGATCTGTGGCAGATTTCTGCACCGATTGTTTGTTATCAGCAGTTCCAAAAAGTGTGGATGGTACTACACAATGCCTTCACCACTATAAACAAATCTATGTGGGATGTCTTACTAAGGTTTGACCGTCATACATAGAAATCGATGGGAGAGTCCATGATATATATATATTGGGTGGAACTGGTAAATTGACTCCATTTTAAATTCTTAACTCTTTTAGCATGAGAGTTTTTTATTTATTTTTTGACTGTACTGTCTCGTACTCTCAGTTTGAAAAAGAACACACTGACGTAATTTCTTCCGTCAGAAATTGGAAAATAGCATGCGTACTTAGCAATCGCATCGGAAGCTACAATAGGAAGATTTTAGAGTATTTGGGTGTCAGTCTTAGAATTGTTCAAAAGTTTCCAATATAGTTGGATGAGTCTTCTGGTGATTACAAAGAAAAGAACGTTCGGAAAGCACATTCTGATTGCTCTGATCCGAAAAGAACTCCAGAATTTGTTAATGAGAGCCTCAGAAATGGAGACGCACATAAACAAGTGTGACAGCTGAAGGACCCTATGTGTGGTAGTAGGACTCTGCACCATAGTACACAAGGCAAAGAATTCAGTCATGGCTATCAAGCAATTTCTCCGTCGAAAACATCCCTTATTTCAGGCCACAGTACTCTCCAGACTGCAGCCCATAAAGTTATTATGTGTAAGGCACAGTTGAGCAATAAATCAAAAAAACTCTTTGTAACACGAAAGAGAAACACGAGGCAAGGATTAACTTAAAAAAGGTAACCGTCTGGAAGAGTTGCAGGAGATTCTGAAATCTTCTGAAGGCCATTGACGATTTTGTTGAAAAAATTTACTTTTTAATATTTGAAATTTATTTGTGCATTTTTGATCAATATACGAGTTAAAATAAAATGTCAGCGGTATTTTTTGTTTTCTGTTCTTCACACTCAATATATATATATATATATATATATATATATATATATATAAATCTTTATGCATATGTGTGTAATCAAACTGGACATACGCGGAAAAATAGGGCATGTCAACATAAATGAGAAGCAAAAAGTGAAGGCTATATATCACGTCCACTCTTACTTCTCAAAACAGAGGAAACCGACTAAACTAAAGTCCTCTGTGTCGTAAGAAAAAGTCAGGAAGGATTTAAATAAATAAACAGATACAAGAGAAGAAGTAACAAAAAAAAAAACACAATACGATAAAGAAAAAATAGTCAGGCAGAAAAGAAAAAAAATCATTTCGAGATCTAAAGGCCAAAAGGAACGGAAATAAATGTTGGAGCGGGAAAAATAATTATAAAATAGCAAAGTGCGTTTCCTCGTAGGATACAGACACTTTCAACTTAATTAAATTTCTTCGAACGGCACACAAAAGTCAATAATGAAAACAAAATTACTTTCACTTTCACTTCTTAGTTTTACTTTCATTTTCGCAATCCAATTCCACTTTCACAGTTCAATTGTATATTCGGTCAGCGAATTTGTTTTCATCGTGATCTCTGTTATAATACAGTAAATTCATTCTTCCCTACAAATTTCTATGCTTCAAATGTACAGACACTGGAAGACAGCAAAAGATTAGTATGTCCATCTTAAGAATTATACATATCGTGAACAATTTTATTAATTCCTGTACATTGTAGCAGTTATATATATATATATATATATATATATATATATATATATATATATATAGATAGATAGATAGATAGATAATGCTGTAATGTCGGACTCAACAAACCTATACCTATAAATAAGTTGTTGTGCATGTAGAAGTATTAACATTTACATATTTTTTAATCATTTCATTCCAAGTGAGATAGGATCTCCACTACTGCGGGGGGGGGGGGTTAAAATTAATTTTTTCCAGACGATCTTACGTGAAGCGAATATAATATATCAGTATTAATTTGATCACAACTGTATGGGTGATATTCTATGAACTGAATACATCAGATTTTAGCGACACACATCAATACGGAGTGAAACAAAAATGCCTATTACATTTTTAAAATCGACAAGAAGAACGAAGTAACTGCAATTTTAAAAAAAATCGTTTAATAAAAAGAGATACCGTTTTTGTTGATTTGGTTTTAAAAACGACATCTTATGTTAGCCTACATTCTCTATTCTTAATCGGAGCAGATAGACTAAAATATCGCCCGGTTCAAACTCCACCCACGTCTGTTGTACAGGTGAAGAGGCTCATCCCTTGTTCTCTGTTTAGGATGTGGTTTCCGGCTTCCTCTTTTCCAATCTTTTCACTCTTACGTAGCTCCCTGCTCTTCAGTGGCGTTACCACCTTGCTCGGGGTGATATGATTAAAAAAAAATAACCAGTTGTAGACTATTTGTGAAGTTTTCCATCACCCGAAGAGTCATTTCTGTTGGTATTTCTGTTGATATTTTCTTCTATATATTAGCGAATAACATTAATTTTTCACTTCTTTTATGGATCTGGTTGATATTTGTAGACCTCAGCTTTCAAGTAATCCTAAAGCAAAAAATTGTATGTGGTGAGATTGGGCAAGGGTGCAGATCATCGAATGTAACCGCGTATGGAAATCAAATATCCTGGAAACATCTCCCTCAAAGCGTCTTTTGATTTCCTCGCTACTTGTGAGTTTGCACCATCGTGTTGAAACCACATAATCAGATTTCTATGTTTTCGGAGTTTTGTTTACAGAACTCTCCGCAGTATCTCCACACTCTGTTTCTGGTCCCTCTTGTTAAAAAAATAAACTTTTCCATGCATAAAACTTTACTGCTGCACCACGCACAATCTCTCGTTCGCTGTGTAGAGTTCTTGTCTTTCATGATAATCTCAAAAGAAAGATAGTTTTCCGAAGAAAACTACAACAAGAACGGCAAATAACTACACAACGATCGGGATTTCTGAAATCTACAGACGAAATCTTAATCTGAAAGACGATAAAAACTTTTCCAGAATTGAAATCAACGGATTAATCTTTAGAGTAATAGAATCTTCTAAAGAAAACTTCGCATAAACGAAATATACTGACAAAACCATCGCGATAACCGAAGTATACAAAGAAAATTTTCGTCTGAAAGAATATTCACTGTAGAAACCATTTCAGAAAGAAAATCGATCGACAAAATTTTCACTAGAATGAAAATATACTGATAGATATTTAAAAATCAACTGGAGAAATCTTCCACGTAAACGAAATATGCTCGGAAGATAACCGGATAAGCAAAATCTACATATTCATATTTTCTATTTTTCAATCCCCATCATCCAGAAAACTCTTACCAGCAGCGAGTGGACTAAGTCTCGTTCCGGGATTTACTTTGTGAGTTTCCTTGGTACAAAGATTTTAATCTTCCTGTTCATGACTGCGCCTCTGAAGTCTCCTCCTGAATGAAAGCTGGCATCGATGCTTTCATCCCAGTTAAAAAATTCCGACTGAATTCTCGTTCATCTCATAGGTTCTTTCCTGCTTGCACGGCTGCCATCGTTCACAGAAATCACTATACCGAAGCGACAGGTCTGATCACAATAGGCACCTCTTTATCTCTGTTCCTAACGAATGTAAGCCTGCCCTACAATTATGCCAAGCTGTATGCTGTTAGAATTAAGCAATGTATAGCAACTCGTAATTTTAGTTCCAATGATTACAGGCGGCTTTGTCTGAATGTGCCGAACAACAGCAAACCCTCTATCCCTTCACGAATCAATCAATTCGAACTCCTCACATACACAGCAAACATTAACGAGTGCTTTGCTTTCAAATTCTCATCCAACTCCACGCTTGACCCGTCTGGAGTATGCACACCCAATTTCCCACCTAGAAATGAGATTCAGCTAAGTAATATATATATATATATATATATATATATATATATATAAAACTATCTCTGATCTCTAACATAATTTCTAAGCTTTACGCCGATAAGACAAGCGGAGGTGTAGAAATTCCAGTTCTAAAGAAATGTGACCCTGAGCTGGTTCGCGTGCCCTCCAAACTCTATAACTATTGCTTTAATGCATCCTGCTTTCCTGCTTGTTAGTACCTGGTTTCTATAGTTCCTATTTTAAAGAACTCCAAGGAGCCGTCTGACCTCTCTATCTATCACCTTATTAACCTCTTACCTCTTTTTGGCAATGGCTTAGAGACTATTTAGTAATAGTCAGGCATCTCACATCTTACAACATTCTGCCTGACAAACAATATTGTTTCCGCTTCGTAACGACCACAACTGAATATATTTATACGGCCCTTGATAAGAACAGGAAAAACTCGAGCTATTAGGCTTGATATCACGAACGCATTTGGTATAATGGCCTTCTGATCAATCTCCAGTGTTACGGTATTTCTGGACAATCGTTTGATTTAACCAAATCGTGAAAGGAAGTTTTTTTTAACGGACAAACTTTCAGATCCTTTCATACGAACGTGGTCATCCTTCAAGGTTCTATACTATGCCTTTTTTCATCTCTATCAATCAACTGAAATCTGCCAAGGCTGAAGAATACACCTGGTTTCTACCATTCCAAAGGATATCCAATCTGTGATTGTATGGGGCAAGAAATAGCTCATAGATTTTAATGTCTCCAAAACGAACCTGCTATCCTTTAACCACCATACAGAAACTATCCTACCTTCCACTAGTATGGATGACTCTAGGCTCCTAGAGAGTAACACAATGCACCTACTTGGCCTCACTCTCTCAGTCAACCTCAAATGGAATGACAACATCGAATCTATACCTGCATCTGCTGCTAGAAATGGTGGGTCACTAAGAGGTTTTTCTTGTCAGGATTCTTTCGCCCATTTACAAATTTATCATTCGCACATGCATTGAATACTGTTATCATATATGATCTGCTGCTCCTGCTATTTATGTTGAAGTGCTAGACAAAATCTAAAAAATGAATCTGCAATATAATCGGTCCTGACTTGACAACTCGCCTTTGGTCGCTTTCTCGCCGACTTGATGTGACTTATCTTAGTTTTTTTCTACAAGTATTTTCATGGCAACTTCTCTGAGGAGCTTCTTTTCCTGGTTCAGCCAGCACGTTTATTCACCATATTGGCAGTTGAATCACACCATTTTACCGTCCAAAATAATCAAATGCACGCGACTCTTCTATTCTCAAAAGATTATTTTATCCTACTTCCCATTTTTTGGGAAATATCTTTTGTTTGCTTGATTTATTGATCGCTACAATCCCCAAATGCTTAAATGCAATGCCAATTAAAATCTTCTATTTACTTGATTCCCATCCTTCTCTTATCCATTCTTCGACATACCCTGTAACTTGTTTTTCTTTCACTGTAACCCTTTGCACACCAGTAGCGGTCCTGACTTGCTAAGAGTGAAATATTTACAAAAAAAAAAAAGAAGATATGCCGAAGAAAGCTTTTAAGAATTTCATTTTACAGAACAGACGAAAAACTCTCCTATTACGTAAATCTACTGACGAAACTTTCACCACAAGAGAAATCTCATGACGATGTTTTCGCGATAATGGCAATGTACTAAAACCACTTCAACATCATTCTAATATATTGACTATTGCCATAATTTAAATAAACTATCCAAAACTTTCAAAATCATTAAAATCACTTGATGGAATATTCAAAGAGTTGGAAATCTGAAGAATCCTTGACCAGAAAAATGAAAATGTTCCCAGAATATTAATCTATTGATGAAACATTTAACATAAATCAAATATACTAATGAAAGCTCCATAATTACTGAAACCTACTGAAAAAATGTCAGCCTTATTTAAATCTTCTGAAGAAATCTTCTGAAGAAATCTTCTGCAAAACGAAAATCAACGGACGTAAGCTATACCTCTCTGAACATTATCTGACCAAACTGTTAATGGCTGTCTATTGAAGAATGAAGCCCAAAATAAGAAATATTGTGATTAAACTTTTCTTGAATTGAAATCTACTAATCCTAACCAGAATGGTAATCTAATGACTAAAACTACACCGGAATGTTAATTCACTTACATGATCATCTCCAGATTGGAAATCTATTGAGGAAACTTTCTCCACAACGGTAATCTACTGAACAAACTGTCAATAGAATTGCAAGCAACTGACCTTCAATATTATTGAAATCCTCTGACGAAATTGCCACCAGAATAAAAATCTGCTAACGAATTTTTCAAAATCATTGAAATCATTTGAAGAAACCTTCAACTGAATGGAAATAAACTGAAGAATCATTCAACGTAATTAAAATCTATTGAAGAAACCTTCACCAAAATAGAAATATATTGATGATGCGTTCGTAAAAACGGTAGTTTTCTGAAAAAAAAGTTTATTGCAATAGAAATATACTGAAAAAAAACTTAACTTAATTGAAATTACAGAGGATGTGCCTTGTGGCGCAGTCGATATCGGCTCGGAACGAGAAATCGGGGAACCGAGTTCGAATTCCAGTTGAATTCCTTGCATTCACTTACGCGCAAATACCATTGGGAAAGGTATTAACCCGTCTCTTCCTTCCAGTTATGGGTTAAATAATAGGACAGATTGGGTTCTATAGCCTTGGTCGGCAACCAGTCTACCGCAGAAAGCAATGGCAACCTACTGCGGGATAATCTTCTGATCAGTCAGCCATGTCTCTTTCGAGACATGATCGCCCAAGCGTGTATCGCGCATGGCACTTAACTGACTGACTGACTGTCTACAATCTACCTAGAAGGGAAATATAGTGACGATACCTTCCCCAGAATGGTAATATACTGACGAAAAGCTCACCATAACCGAAAACTACTAGTAAAAACACAGTGGCAATAAAAATAGATACATCATGGAACGACAAAACAAATGAAATTATTATTAGACTAGTATCATGTGGTAAATATTCGTTTTATATCCTGAAGGCTTTTCACCTTTCAAATTTATTCAAAATAGCATTATTTCTGTGCAAACGTATATGCTGAACTCAAATCAACATTTTAGTTACTGAAGAAACCTACCTTTATTTATCTGAACGACCAGAAGAAAATCGAACTACATCTCGCTCATTTTGTCTCCCGTAACTTTAACGCAGTCATGTTATAAACTGCTGAATGACTTTCGGCGTAGGCAACAAATTTCGGCCTATTTTCGGCCTATTTGCTTCCTTTCATTACCGGAAGTAAATAAGCGGAAATTTCAGTAAAGGAAGTAACTAGGCAGAAACTTTTTGCCTACGTCGAAAGTCATTTAGAGTAAAAAAATTAGACTATATCAACTTACCATGAGTTAGCGGCAGCTCGATTTAGGTCAACAAACTAGGTGGTCATTACAACTTAAGTGATCATTAGTATGCGATCATTTCTGTTTAGATGATAATTACTAGGTGATCATTACTACTTAGATGATCATTACTAGGTGGTCATTACTACTTAGGTGATCATTACTAGGTGATCATTAATACTTAGGGAATCATTACTAGGTGAAGATTACTACTTAGGAGATCATAACTAGGTGATCATTACTGCTACTAAACAAACTTAGCTTTAACAAATGAAGAAACACATAGAACAAGGGTGCAAACGTTATAAAAAATAGTAATTAAAAGTCCCAAAGGGACAGTGATGTTATCAGTTATCACCTGGCATGTTGACTTCAGTCATGTCTCCCACCTTAGCTACGTGGCTTTCCCTTGTCCTTTCTATAAATATTTTCATGGCAGTTATACTAATGAGCTACGCTTCTTGGTACCTCGATCACATAAATGTAAGCCTATTACTAGATTGACAACTTGATTTCATAATTCTTATATTCCTCAACGCTTTTTATTTCTTGCCTAATTTATTCGGTCGGTATATCTTGGACATTCATGAGTTTTTTATTCCAATCATCATGGTCATGCATCAAATTTGGAAGGTCATGAGATAGGCCTTCTGTGTCATAAGATAGCTGGTCAATGTTCGTGGTTGCTGGGTGAGCAACTCACGATGATTCATGGATAGGTGTCCAGAACAGTAGATCAGTTGCGAGTTCTTCTTTTGCTTGCCAGCATTTTCCTGGAAATAACATTCTCTGTTCGAGTAACGTTGTAGAACTACCAGGGATGGGTTTCGAAAGCTGTGATTTAGCTGTTGTGAGAGAGTGAGTTTTGTTTAACGGCATACCAACCTCTGTGGGTTATTTAATGCCAAAAATGTGGGGTTTTAAGGTATTTTTTTAAAATGTTCAGTTATAGTGAGAAGGTTAATTTAGTCAGATTTTAACAAAAATTTTGTTTTTATTCTTTTTATTTTAGAAAACTGAAAATGTATTCTAGTTTTGTTTTCCGAGAACTTTTTTACTTTAAAAATGTGTTGAGGTAATATTTTTTCTTCAAAAATGTACATTTTTCTATAAAAGAATGTTTTTATATATGTATATATTACAATAAAAGTGGACCTGGAAACAATAGCAATTAAGAAGTGGTTTCATGCTCCTCACAAACTCCCAATCAGAGGCCTTGCTGCTGGATGCAGTTTACCGTCATGCCCAGGACCATTAGCTGCTGTCCCCAGTAGATATTAGATATAGCTCTCAACATCCGAGTCTATGATTCATCAAACTTAAACGAAAAAAGATGAAATGGTGTCACCCTGGAAGACTCCTGTTTTACTATAATACTGATCGTAAAAGTATTACTTCCCCGCCTTGTCATACCATTCTGTTCCGGAGAACAGAAGGGTACGGAGTAACCCTACACAAATCCGTAATATAGTCCCGAAGGCGTTTGGAAGGCTTACTGAATCACCTTCCGGCAAATGTTGCAGCTGTTCCAGTATGAGGATTTATTGATTAAAGCATTCCTTTGAAATCTACTAATTTAGTATTATTTCTTTTCACTTTCAGTAACCGTTTGCTTTTGGGCGGCTTTATCGCCTTGTTTGGTGTGAAATGGTAAAAAAAGCAAAAATCTGCCTGTCACTAACACGGCCTGTTTTTATTTCTCTTAATATAGCTCACGATCTTTCGAAGTAACAATCCCTTTTACTCCCTAAAACCTTTGGTGAGAAAATTTAGAATTAAGAAAACCAGGTTGAGAGTCGCAGAACTTTTGTAACCCGGTATTAGAAAAATCAGCAGAATTATCACGGTGGCAATCGCAGCCACTTTTGTCCAAAGCTAGATTAATCTCATGGAAATATTCTTAGCTTATTTGTAACACAGTGCTAGATTAATCAGAGCAGGTACCATGTGCCAAATTCGAAATCTGTATTCAAACCACCCATTGACTTGTGGGTATCTTCCGGAGAACAGAAGAGTATGGAGTAACCCTACACAAATCCGTAATATAGTCCCGAAGGCGTTTGGATGGCTTACTGAATCACCTTCCGGCAAATGTTGCAGCTGTGCCAGTATGAGGATCTATTGATTAAAGCATTCCTTTGAAATCTGACACCCAGATGGGTAATTGAACGAGTGGGCAGCCGTGGATCTTCATAGGCCTTGCCAAGACTTGTATCTCTTCCTACTAAGCTGTTGTCTTTAGGATATTAATGCAAACAACAAGAGCTGTTACATTAAAAGTTTTATCTGGAGTTTTTTTTTTTTATCTCAAGCATTTCTCCCTGGAATAATTTTTAACTCGTAATCTTTTTTTAATCTGTTTAGTTTTCGACTTAAACAGTCAGTTTTGTCATGACATTCATTTCTGATCCTGAGAATCGTAAGATGACGTTCTGTGTTCGAGAGTCAGAAATGAGGACAAAATAATTAGCTGTAGTTACCAAAAATCAGTCCTCAAGATAAAAACACAAATAAAATCAAACATTCTTGTACAAATAACGCAATAATTAACATGAAAGAAATTCTCAATAAAAAATAAACATTAATAAAGAAGTACATTGATTCGTTTAATAATAATTAACTACTACTACTAATATCATATCGCTCTACTCTTTGCTATTTAGCTTTTTTGTTTAATGGCATATCATATAGGTCATTTAATGACGAATTTTACTTTTCCTGGGAGCTTTAATATAATTTAAAAAATATCATGTTATTCTGCATTGAAAGTTGAATAAATGGTAGATTACAGTTTGTTTGCCGACATATGAACTCCTTATGGATCATTTAATTTAGAAATTTAATTATTTTGGAGCATTACTAATTTCTCTTGAAACATATATTGCTGGTATATTTTTTTAAATATATCACAGGCAACACACATTAAAAAAAATTTACTGTGAAACCAATAAATTGTAAACGCAAATTCTACTCCATCAGCTTCTTTTCTCGCACTTCCCATCTGCGTAATTCCCTTCCATTTACTTGCTTTCCCGACATCTACAATCTCCAAGAATTTAAATGTAAAGTCAATAGTCATCTTATATCTCAGTAACTTGCATCCTCTATCTCCTGATCCTTTCTCTGTCCACTCCATTCTTATCAGTATTCTCATCCTTCTCTTACCCACTTCCTGACACCCCCTATAATTCCCTTCCATTTACTTGCTTTCCCGACAGCTATAATCTACAAGAATTTAAATGTAAAGTCAATAGTCATCTGATATCTCACTAACTTGCATCCTCTATCTCCTGATCCTTTCTCTGTCCACTTCACTCTCATGGTTTTCTCATCCTTCTCTTACCCACTTCCTGACACCCCCTATAATTCCCTTCCATTTACTTGCTTTCCCGACATCTACAATCTCCAAGAATTTAAATGTAAAGTCAATAGTAATCTTCTATCTCACTAACCTGCATCCTCTATCTCCTGACCCTTTCTCTGTCCACTTCACTCTCATCAGTATTCTCATCCTTCTCTTACCCACTTCCTGACACCCCCTATAATCTGTCACTCTTTCTCTTAACTTTCCTTCCTTGTAACCTCCTTGAAAAACAGTGGCAACAAAATGTATTGTTTTTATTTTTTTCAAAAATGTATTGCTAGTATCTTTTAATTTTATATAGACTATTTTTATTTTATAAAAATGTATTACTGAAATTCTTTACTTTGAAAATATATTGCAGGTATTTTTTACTATCAAAAGTATATTTTATTTTTTTCATAGTCTTTCGAACCCAGTTTGGGGATTAATTACTTGCTCCAAAATGGCACCCTATCAGGTGCTCCCACCCGGATCAGGGAATGCCGAGGAACAACTTAGAGATGGTTCCACTCTTCTCAAAATCTTCTAATGTAGTTAATCTTTATACCCAGCACGCAGATCCCTCTATGAGTGCTGGCTTAGGCCCATATCTCGTTGAAACAGCGGTTCCCAAAGTCAAGCAACTCCGAACCGCTTGGGAATTCCAGGTCCCGGAGGTGCGAGTGGTGTAATTTATAAGGCTCCAAACTGGAAATCGGAATGATAAGTTACAATTGCAGTTGGATTAGTTATTTTCATTTACACGTAAATACCCTATTTACATTATTCGGTCTATTGTCCTCATCTTTGTTGCCATTTTTACGACGTTTCGGTCGTTGTATGCTCCGGGTTTCTTCAGGTCCTAGGAATTTCGAACCGAACTCTTTAGTACGATCATTGGGGCATATCAATCTCATTCCTTGTGCGAAACCTCTTGTGGTAGTCATGAGTTATTACCCTCTAACCCGTTTCTCTAAATTACTTGTTCACCACTGTGGCCTGGTATTGAAGTCGCAACTCTTTGCGTCAACTCACTGGAACTAATCAACATATACATCCATTGGTCCATGTGTGGTTAAAGGTTAGAGATAACTCATGACTACCCAAGAAATGAGAATGATATACCGCAGTGATCGTAAGAAAAGGTTTGGTTTCCGAGCGTACAATGTTTCCGAGCGTACAATGGCCGAAACGTCGTAAAAATGGCAACAAAGATGAGAGCAATAGCCCGAATAATGTAAATGAACACACCCTGGGAAAGATATGGATCCATCTGATCTTTCTCTATCTATGTGTTAATATTGCTTGACTCTTATCAACTGTATTTTTGGATCTATATTATTTCTAACAGTTTTTTTTTCATAATATTTTCCTGGTATCATCAACTCTGTATCTATTCAGGTGACACATCTATTTGTTGTTGACTTAAAGCCAAATTGTCAAATTGGCAGATGTTCTAAAACGAGCAGATAATTTGAAACGGGATAACCAGTGAATTGTTATTTTTAGAGTCTCAAAAACTAAACTGCTCCATTGTTATCAAATAAGAAAACTCTTTTTATTTCCGGTCAGTATGGCTGATGCTAATCTTCAGGAGAGTAACTCACTGCGGCTTTTCGGGAGAGTAACTCACTGCGGCTTTTCGGGAGAGTAACTCTCTGCGGCTTTTCGAACTAAAATATTCAGCTAACTCAAATTGAAAAAGTATATTGCTAAGCGTTGTGCAGTGATATCGACTCGGAACGACAAACCGGGATGCCGTGTTCGAATTCCAACTGAATTCACAGCATTCACTTAGTTGGGAAAGGTATTAAGCCACCTCTTCCCTTCAGTTATGGATTAAATAATAGGAGAGATTGGGTTTTATAGACTTGGCTGGCAACCAGTCTACCACAGAAAGCAATGGCAAACGACTGCGGGATAATCTTCTGCTCAGTCAGTCATGTCTCTTTCGAGACATGATCGCCCAAGCGTGTTTCACGTATGGCACTTAACTGACTAAAGAGCAAACATATGAAACTGCTAGAAAAATTGCAGGATAATCTTCTGCCCAGTCAGTCATGTCTCTTTCTGCTTCCACAATTGCATACATGGTAGACGATACCCAGCTTTTGTGCATACATTAGAATGTGATGGCATCATTCTTACAGGTGATATGTGTGTTTTATTACGTAGTTTTGCTTTTAAGTAATATATTGGAATACAGTAAGAAATTGTTGGGTGATATATCGGTTGTTTGTTTGGTTTGATTATATTTAGTGCCATATCAACACTTCTATGGGCTATTTATGACCCAAATCTAAATATTTTGAATAAATTTTATGACTTTAACTAGACATAATCTGAATGCAATTCTTTGATAGGAACTAAAAGTAAATAGTAATGCTGGCTATTGCACACTCGGAAAAGAAACTACAAGACTTCCTACAGAAGGTAGCTGAAGAGAGTGACAAGAAATGACTACAAATAAACTCCAAGAAAACCGAATGGTCATCAGAAAAAAGAGCAACCCAAAATGCCAAATATAGATGGGGGATACTAAAATCAAGAAGGTACAAAAATTTAAAT
The DNA here is from genome assembly GCA_037127315.1 of Ascarosepion bandense. NCBI lineage: Eukaryota > Metazoa > Mollusca > Cephalopoda > Sepiida > Sepiidae > Ascarosepion > Ascarosepion bandense. The sequence goes on from JBBBDQ010001143.1 coordinate 269,453, forward strand.
ATCTGGGAAGCGTTCTAACAGAAGAGGAAAGTGCGACACAGAGATCCAAAGACGAATTGACATGGCAAATGGAGCATTCTAGAAGCTCAGTGAAGTATTAAGAGTCAGGACAATTTTGCGAGAAACAAAAAATTGAGTACTAGATTGATAATATGATGTCAGTTCTTCAATATGACAGTCAATGCTGGACAATATCATTGAAGATAAAGGAAAAATTTGAAGCAATAGAAATGTGGTTATATAGAAAAATACTGCAGATATCATGGATTGAGCATGTGAGCAATGACGAAGTTTAGGAAAGGATGGAAACAAAAAGTAAATTAATACTGAGCATCAGGAAGAGACAGCTAAAATTCCTGGGAGATGCAATGAGGAAGGAAGCTTGGTGAACCAGATACTAACAAGCAATATAGAGGGAAAAAGATAGAGGAAAGCAGCAGATAACATATTTTAATGGCCTGATCGGGTGGATGACAGAACGAGGGTTGTGTGGTTTAACAGGAAAAAGTGTGCTAAGAACCACTAGAGATTGAGAGACATGGAAAGACATGATCGCCTAGGTTCTGAAAGTACAGGGCACATAGAAGAAGAAAATTGTTTTGTTACATAAAAAATCTATTGCTTGCATTTATATTATTAAAATATATTTTTATACTTTCATAGTGATTTTCTTTGGGATGCTTACTATTTACCCATAGGTGGGACCCTAACAGATGCTATGACCCCGTGTTAGTTGGACTTCGGAACAACAGAAATAAGGGGTGGTTCTCCGCTCGCCAATACCTTTAACCTTCCGATCAGAGGCGTTGCTATCAAATATACTTCATAGTCATCCCCAGGACAGCTTCTTAGAGGTAAACAAACAATCGGTACGGAATGTTCTCTTGATGGAACTTAAAGACACCTGACCGTGGGGAAGGAGAGCCTTCAAGTTGGAGGTCAGCGGCTGTGATTTACTCACGAGATTGATTGTTTTCATTAGGTCCCACCCTTTTACAGTTAAACAAATAAGATGTAACCGTAAATTCTACTCCAACAGCTTCTTTTCTCGCGCTTCCCGCCTGTGGAACTCCCTTCCACAAGTCTGCTTTCCCGACAGTTACAATCTCCGGGTGTTTAAATGTAGGGTCAATAGACACCTCCTATCACACTAACCCCCAACTATTCTCACAACACTCTCATCTACCCAACCCTCATTCTCGGTATCCTTACCCGCCTATCACCCACCCTCTGTCATTTCCTATATTTAATCAGCCTTTCTCCACTCTACGTAGCCCCCTGCACAGTAGTGGCAGTGACATGCCTTGCTCGGGGTGAAACGCTTATAAAAAAATTTAAAAAAAATGGTCTGCTTGCTCAAGACACACCCCGCATGAATAAATCCCTCCCAGGCATTTAACACACATATATAGAAAGAAAATTGTCAAATGCCAAGAATAAGCAACGAGGACGTTCACCGACGTTCTTTGTTTTGCTACTGCTGATGAATATGATGATGTTAATTCGAATTTCTGGAAGACCATCCACATACATGTTTACTGTTGCATAGTAGTTTTCCTACTGAAGGTTATAATCGTGCTATGTCGGTTGCTAATCGACTTAGGGTACCCAAAATGTTAGGAAATTGGTAATCTTCCACTGAAAGATGACTCCTTTGTATTCGGCTAGAAGTTCCACTGAACTCCAACAGAAGTCTAAAGAACTCCTATGAACTTCCCTAGTACTTCTAAGATCTTCCTGTTAACTGTTATTAATATAGGAGGGAGAGTTCATTATCTGAGGAATAGGTGTGTTTCACCATAACATTTACAAAACCTGTTATTCCCAAGTGGTCAACCTTAAGGTACTGACCCGGATCGACGTAGGTTAACTTCGGTGGTTGTACCACAGTCATCAAAAGACGAATGATCTCTCAGTTATTCAACTGTTGTCTAACGAAAGGCGGCTTTTAAATAAAATAATTCTGAAGATGTCAGGGAAAAAACATTCTATTCTCAACGCCAATATCAATCGTGGGGAGCCACAAAGTTAATGGCTTTCACCTGTAAATATAGCAAAAATATGATTAAAAAATTAAATTAATAATGTTGTTTGTTTAACAGATTTCGTATTTTTGATCATTATTGCTAAGAGATGAATTTTTTGCGTACTGGGGTTTCTGTACCTGTCGCTTTTCAGTTTCCAAGAGTCTCATAGTCTGCTTTCTGTTTTATGAAACCTCTAGCTGTCTCTACACGCGATAATATTTTTCCTGCAATATTTCTCGATGGATCCATCTGATTAATAACATTATGTTGTGACAAAAGGTTTCGCCACGAATTAAATTTATGGCAGACGTGTACATATTTGTGTTCTTATTGATTTTCTTCCTCATTTTATTCTTTCGATTTTCTTGATTTAGTTTATTTTTCTGTTTCTTCATTTATCCGACTGATTATTTACTTCCTCACCAGATTGCCTTAGTCATGTATTCTTTCAATAATTTATTTTTCATTTGGCCAAAATTTGGTCAGTATCTTCATTCATTTTATAATTTGGATCCCTTTCCCACTGTTATGAATTCTGATATACTGTTTTGGTCGCCATTCATCAAAAGATGTGTTTGAATCCCTTTACACCCGAGGATGTTTTTGTCCACATGTTTTACGCTCATTCACTATCCAAAATAATCAGATAAGTATCTATCTATCTATCTATCTATCTATCTATCTATCTATCTATCTATCTATCTATCTAAGTTTATTTCTTCCTTCAAGACACATTTTTTCTACCTGATCTTTACTTACTCTATCTATCTATCTATCTATCTATCTATCTATCTATCTATCTATCTATCTATCTATCTAAGTTCGTCTCAGTTTATCTATATATCTCAATTTGTTCTTTTTTTTTTCTTACTCTTTATTCTAACTTATTTATACTTCAAAGTTCTTTTTCGATGCAATATTGGAGAAAGAGGAGATATTCCACCGATGCGAAGAATATATAAAAGATATTTTCGACGACAAGAGAGAGCAACCGAGAATACACATGTATGAGGATGGACCGGAAATGTTTGTCCGAAGTGGAATCTGCAATGGCCAAACTGAATAGAAACAAACCAGCTAGATCAGACGGCATTGTAATAGAGCTGTTGATAGCCCTGGAAAATTTGCGCGTACAGAAAATTATAGAAATAATAAATGAAATTTATAATAGTGGTAATACCAGACGACATAAGCAAGTAGATTGTCATAGCACTGCCAAAGAAGCCAAGTGCAAACTCCACCGAAGAATCATTTAATATACCACATTACAAAACCGGTCGTCAGACTCCTGATGAATAGAGCGAGAAGGAGAATCAGAACAGATATAGGATAAGGAGAGTGCAGGTTAGTCAAAGACACTGGAACGAAAGAGCAATACAAATGAAGAAGAACGTGTACCTATGTTTTATCGATTAGACGAAAGCGTTCGACAGAATACGCCACAAAGAACTGATGGAGATGCTCAGCATCCTCGACATATTTACGAATGTCATGAGAGTAATCAAGAACCTCTACTGGCAGCAAACTGCCTGCATACGGACAGGTAAATATTTCAGCAGATTTACGAAGATAGAAAGGAGCGTAAGACAAGGATGTGTCTTTTCACCGGATCTATTTAACTTGTATCGCGAGAATATTCTGAGAACCCTAGATGTTTGGCCAGGATTTGTCATCGGAGGCCACAATTTGAACAACATAAATTAAGCAGATGAAACAGTGCTGATAGCACAAACAGAAAGAAAACTACAAGACATCCTACAGAAGGTAGCTGAAGAAAGCGACAAGAAAGGACTACAAATAGACTGCAAGAAAAACGAATGCATGGTCATCAAGAAAAAGAACATCTCAAAATGCCAAATACAGATGGGGGATATTAAAATCAAGCAGGTACAAAAATTTCAATACACGAGAAGTGTTTTGACAGACGCCAGAAAGTACGGCACAGAGATCCGAAGAGGAATTGGCATGGCGAAAGACGAATTCCAGACGCTGAGCGGAGTTAATACTCCGCTCAGCGTCTGGAATTCGTCTTTCGCCATGCCAATTCCAAGAGAGAGGAAATTTCGCTAGAAACAAAGAAGAGAGTACTGGATTGATATGTGATGTCAGTTCTTCAATATGGCAGTGAATACTGGACAATAGCATCGAAGATGATGGAAAAACTTGAAGCAACTGAAATGTGGTTCTACAGAAGGATACTGACTGACTAGGCAGATAATTTTCCTGCAGTAAGTTGCATTTTTTCTGAGGTAGACTAGTGTTATATATCACTGTACGACGACAAACAACGAGAACACGCATATATAAAAATATAAGATTATATTTCTATTCCTGACGACGAGCCTGTGTAGAACAGAGAATGGAAGAGTGAGAGCGCGCATAGAATGAGTCGACGGGAGTGTAAGTCTTGCCTGTGGTGTCTCTCTGGTTCCACTGGCCGTTCTCTGCTGGCGAATCTGTGTGTCGATTTCTTTTTATAGTCTTCTAGAACCGGGATTTTCCTTCCGGTTTTGTCTCGCCTACGCAACGCCCACGTAATTCCAAGAGACACCTGTCTTATTTACTTCCGTAGTCATTTCCGCCGCTGTCGGAAATAAGGTCAAACGAGCCCGACTCATAACCCTGCGACATCCGCTCCAGACGCCGACAGGATGTATTTCTCAAACACCTGTCTTGTCGTTCGCTGACCCCTTCATTGACGGGAAATATCATCGATTGCATCAACCTTCTTCGGGTGGGGGCTAGATTGCTATATTACACTAGTTGCCAACCAAAGCTATAGAACTCCATCATCCAGGTATTTAATCCATAGCTGGAGGGAGAATAGATGTATTGATATCTTTCCCAATTGAATGCAACAAATTCAAAAGGAATTTGAACTCGGCTATTCAGTTTCTCATTCCGAGCCGATATCCATTGCTCCACAACGCACACCCAAGCAGAGCATTAAAAAACTGAAAAAAAAATCTTCGTTAGAAAAGAAGAAAGGAACTTGAGCAAACAGAAATGTGGTTCTACGGAAAGATGCTAGGGACACTATAGACAGAACAAGTGAAAATGTGAAAATGAGGTTTTAGGAAACAAAAATGAAACTTTTACATAATATACACTTTTTCTTCTATGTACCCTGCCATTTCAGGACGTAGGCGATCATGGCTTTCCACATCTTCCTATTCCTGGTGGCTTTTAGTACTTTTTCACACCACGCAACACCCGTTCCGTCATCCACCAGATCAAGCTTTTCAAATATTTTATCCGCTGCCTTCCTCTGTCTCTTTTTCCTTATATCTGCCCTGTCAGTATCAGGTTCTCCAAGCCCTGCTTCCTCATTGCCTGTCCCAGGAACTTCAGTTATCTCTTCCTGATGCTCACTATTAGTTTTATTTTCGTTGTCATTCTTTCCATAACTTCATCATTGCTCACATGCTCGGTCCATTATATCCGCAGCATCCTTCTGTAGAACCACATTTCCGCTGCTTCAAGTTTTTTTCCTCACTTTCGATGATATTGTCCAGTATTCACTGCCGTATTGAATAACTGACATCACATAGCAATCTAGCACTCTCTTCTTTGTTTCTAGTGAAATTTTCCTGTGTCTTCTAGAATGCGTCATCGCTATGATAATTCGCCATCGGATCTCATATACACTACCGGCCATAATTATTAGGCCACCCCACTTTTTTTTTTTAAGAAATGATGTATTTATTGACAAATGAAAATAGAATAGTTCTTTTGTTATTATTATTTGCAAAATTTTACAGGTTAAGGAAGCAAAAATGAACTCGTCCAACTCACCCCTAATGTTCTTCATTCTTTCATTGATGAAATTGCAACAATATAGGTAATTATTAAATATTTATAAATTATAAATTCATTTGATGCACAGGTTATTGTGCTATATTAACAAAAGAACCATTCTATTTTCATTTACAATTATTCACTTGGCAATAAATACTAAAGAATAGTATGAAATACATCATTTTTTAAAACACTGGTGTGGCCTAATAATATGGCCTACGTCGATCGCACGGCTCGGAGTTACATGTGTTATGCACTCATTGAGTTATTATAATTGCATAACGCATGAAACGTCGTGTGGTGCCATTGTCGTAGAACAATATATATATTTATTAATATACTTGTTATAAGTTATAGTTTAGAACATGTACAAATCAAAATTTGCTACAAAAGTGTACATATTGTTTCGACATCGGAAAAACAATGTATCATCAGGTAGTTAACAATAATGGTACTGAACGTTATTTTTGAAAAAGAAGATTAAAAAATCTCACTTTCCCTTTATTTTTGGAAAATCGTACGAGATAAAAAGGATAGAAAAGAAGGGAAAAAATTAAATCGAAAAAAAAGGGTAAAACAAACAGGAACGAGATATACATAGGAAATAAAGAGCGTGATACAGAGAAAACAGACAGAGAATATATATATATATATATATATATATATATATATATATATATATATATTATAGGAAGACAGGAGAGAAAAGAAAGAAAGAACTTATTTATTGCTTTATTTATATATTGAGCATCGTTTTAAATTAATGTTTGAACGTTGTTAATATTCCTTCCTTCTTTATTAACTTGGATGTGTATTAATATATATAAAATAGCTCTGTTCATACTACATTGATCACAGTTTTGTTTAAACTTGAATAATAACATTATACATGTGTGTGCCTATATATGAGTATTTATTAATTCACGTAAATATATATTGTGCGCGCGCCTAATAATTATAGCCGGTACTTTAGGAAGTCACAAAACTGTAAGAAGTGCTAATATGTAAATATCTCAGAATTATTTTAACAGAAGAAGGAAATTGCAACATTGAAATTCAACGACACATAAAGATAGCCAAATATGCATTCCAAATGCTAAGCAGAACATTCAGTCTGTCGGTTAATTGTCATACTAACTACAAATGCGCAAAAATAGAGAGAATGAGCAGGACCAACAAAGCAGAGATGCATAAAGAGATAAGAGAACTAACAGGAGAAAAAACCTGCTCCTCAACAGGAAGCATAAAATCCAAGGATTGAACAAACATATTGGAGAAAGAGGAAATACTCCAGCGATGGGAAGAATATATAAAGGATCTCTTTTGCGACAAGAGAGAACAACCGAGAATACACAAGGTGATGGATGGACCGGAAATACTAAAATCCGAAGTGTAAACTGAAATGGCCAAAATGAACAGAAACAAAGCAGCTGATACAGACGGCATTGTGATAGAGCTGCTGATAGCCTTAGAAGAATACGGCACAGAAAAAATTACCGACATAATAAACGAAATGTATAGCAGTGGAACAATTCCAGACGACCTATGCAAGTCGATATAGCACTGCCGAAGAAACCAGGTGCAAACGAGTGGGAACTACACAGAACAATCAGCTTAATGAGCCACATTACAAAGCTGATTGTCAGAATCCTGATGAATAGAGCGAGAAGTAGAATCAGGCCAGAGATAGGGCAGGAACAGTGCAGGTTCGTGAAAGACACTGGAACAAAGAACGCCATATTCATGATTAGGATACTCTCCGAAAAGGCAATACAAATGAAGAAAGTCTTGTACCTATGTTTCATTGACTATGCGAAGGCATTCGACAAGATACTAAACAAAGAATTGATGGAGATGCTCGGCAGCCTCGACATTTTCGGGAAAGACATAAGAGTAATCAAGAATCTCTACTGGCAGCCAACGGCATGTATACGGACAGGTAACCATCTCAGTAGATTTATAAAGATAGAAAGAGGCGTAAGACAAGGATGTGTCTTTGCACCGGATTTGTTCAACCTGTACAGCGAGAATATTTTGAGGACCCTAGATGACATGCCAGGATTTGTTATTGGAGGCCACAACTTGAACAACATAAGGTATGCAGATGATACAGTGCTGATTGCAGACACGGAAAGGAAACTACAAGACCTCCTACAGAAGGTAGCGGTGGAGAGTGACAAAAATGTCTACAAATAAACTCTGAAAACTGAATGCATGGTCATCAGCAAAAAGTGCAACCCAAAACGCCAAATACAGGTGGGGGATACCAGAATAAAGCAAGTACAAAAATTTAAATACCTAGGAAGTTTTCTAACAGGAGATGGAAAGTACGACACAGAGATCTGTAGGCGAATTGGCATGGCAAAGGACGCCTTCCAGAAGCTCAGTAAAGTTCTAACACAGGAAAATTTCACTAGAAACAAAGCAAAGAGTGCTGGATTGCTATGTGATGTCAGTTCTTCAATACGGCAGTGAATGCTGGACAATAGCATCGAAAATGAGGACAAAACTGGAAGCAGCGGAAATGTGGTTCTACAGAAGGATGCTGCGGATATCGTGGACCGAGCACACAAACAACGATGAGGTGTTGGAAAGAATGGCAACGAATAGGAAATTAATACTGAGCATCAGGAAGAGACAAGTGAAGTTCCTGGAACACGCAATGTGGAAGGAGAGTCTGGAACACATGATACTGACTGGTCAAATAGAAGGAAAGAGAGACAGAGGAAGGCAGCGGATAACATATTTGAAGAGCCTGATCAGGTGGATGACGGAACGGGTGTTGCCAGGAGTAACAGGAGCAAGCATACAAGGAGCCACAAGTGATAGGGAGACGTGGAGAATCATGATCGCCTACGTCCTGAAGGGCCAGGGCACATAGAAGAAGATGCACGCTTGGGCGACCATGTCTCTTTCTATCCATATATGACTTGGCAGATAATTTTCCCGCAGTAGGTTGCATTTCTTTCTGAGGTCGGCTGGTTGCTAACCATGACGAAAGAACTCGGTTTTTATTATAATATTATAATAATCATAATTATTCACTTGGCAATAAATACTAAAAAATAATATGAAATACATCATGTTTTTAAACACTGGAGTGGCCTAATAATTATGGCCGGTACTGTAATGAATTCAACTGGAAATTGAACTCGGCTCACCGATTTCTCGTTCCAAGCCGACATCCATTGCATCACACCGCGGATGTGCGTTGTGGTGCAGTGAATATCGGCTTTGAACGAGAAATCGAGTAGCCGAGTTCAATTTCCAGTTGAATTCATTGCATTCATTTACGCGCAAATACCCTTAGAAAAGTATTAATCCGTCTCTTCCTTTCAGTTATGGGTTAAATAACAGGACAGATTGGGTTCTATAGCTTTGGCTGGCAACCGATCTACCGCAGAAAGCAATGGCAACCTACTGCGGGATTATCTTCTGCCCAGTCAGGTCACGTCTCTTTCGAGATATGATCGCCCAAGCGTGTTTCACGTATGGCAATTAACTGACTGACTGAATATAATAGTTGGAAGCATAATCAAAGTTTCTACTGGGCATAAAGTGGGGGATAAATTTTATATTGTTTTAAAGTAATAAACTGATTCCCAATTAATTACTATTTAATAATATAATACATCTCTTCCCTCTCTGCCTATGAGTCAAATAATAGGACTGATTGGATTCTATCGCCTTGAATGGCAACCAGTCTACCGCAGAAAGCAATGGTAACCGACTGCGGGATAATCTTCTTCCCAGATCAGTCATGTCTCGAAAGAGACATGATCGCCCAAGCGTCTTTCACGTATGGCACTTAACTGACTGACTGTACTTTAGAAAGAGACAGTTGAAGTATCTGTGGCACATAGAGAGGAAGAAGGGTTTCAAAAATATTATACTGATTGGGCAGATTGAGAGAGACAACTTTAAAATATATATAACGAGTTTGAGTAAATGGTAGATTAAAGAGAAATAACAAAAAGAGAAAATTAATTAAATGCTCCAAAGAACAGCATGTTGTGGAGAGTCATGATTGACTATTTCTTGGGGCCACAAGGTACACAAAGATAAAGAAGAATGATCTGAATTATTAAACTTCTTCTGTTGACATCTACTTGATTTTAATATGACAAATTCATCTGTCGGTGACCTTCGTTTCCCACTTACTCTTCTTTTTGTTGCTGCTGCTAGTCTTCTATCATCATCATTAACATCATCATTATCGTCGATTTTTTCGTCCTTTCTTCTTTTCTTTTTCTTCTTTTCTCCTTCCTTTCTTCGTCTTTTCTCCTTCCTTTCTTCGTCTTTTCTCCTTTTTTCTTATTTTCATCTTTTTTTACTTTTTCGACCTCTAGTTCTTCATCTTCTTTTATTCTTCTTACGCTTTTTTCTTTTTTCTTCTCTTTTCCTTCTTATATTCTTATTGCTTTTTTCTTCTTCTGCTTCGTCTTCTTATAGTCTCATAGTTTCCTTCTATATCTTCTTCGACATCTTCTTCTTCGACGCCTTTTTATTCTACAACATTTTTCTTCTTCTTCTTTGTTCTTAATTTTTATTCTCCTCCTTCTTTTCTTCATTCTTTTTCTTCTCAGTCGACTTCTAATTTTCCTTTTACTTTTCTTTTTTTCGTAAGCTTTTCTTTTTCTTCATTTTTCTTTTTTTCTTCTTTTCTTCTTTCTCTTTTCTTTTTTATGCTTCGTCTTCTTCCTGCCTATTTTTTTATTCTTCAAGATCTTCTTCGATATCTTTTTCCTTCTGCTTCATTTGTCTTTTTCTTTTTCTTTTTCTTTTTCTTCTTCTTTTTTTCTTCTTCTTTCTCTTCTTTTTCTTCTCTTTTCCTTTTAATTTCTTCTTCCTCTTTTCTTTTCCAGATTAGTCTTATTTCTGTCTACTTCTTTTCTTCGTAGACGTCTTCTTCTCCGATACTATGTTTTACTTCTCCTTCTGCTTCTTTTTCTTTTTTATTTGCTACTTCTTCTTCTTCTTCTTCTTCTTCTTCTTCTTCTTCTTCTTCTTCTTCCTTCCTCCTCTTCTTCTTCTTTTCCTTCTTCTTCTTCTGCTGCTGCTGATTCTTCTTCTTCTTCCGCTTTATTAGCCAATTTTTTTCTTTCCTGTTAAAATCTTCAATGCTTATTCTATTTCTAATACTTTTACCGATATGTAGTATTTTATCATTAATTTAATATCCTTTCCCACTTTTCTCTAACTTTTTCCTACCTCCGCCATTTTCCGCCATCTTCTTTTTCTTTTTCCAGAGCTACTATCACTACTATTACTATGATGCCATCTACTACTACTTCTAATTATTATTCAATTATTATTAAACGGCCCTTTTCACGTCACTTTATTTCCTTTCTTTTTTTGCTTATTAACCTCATTCTGTGTTTACATAACTCAGGCACCACGTCCTCCTACGTCGTCTTTCTACTACCACCCGTTCGTTTCCTTGTTTTCTTACTTCCCTTCCTCTTACCATGGCTTTCTTATTTTTCTTTCCACAACCATTCTCCATATAAATGGTTCACTCTTTCTATTTTGCTTCACTGTCACGCCTTCCCACCCAACATCCTTAACTCGCATGTTTCCTCATCTTTATTTTCCATTCCTTCTATTTGATCAACATAACTGCATCTCAATACCACTCTCTTTTCCTCTTTTACTTCCTCCTCTACCTTTTTCTTTTTCCTCTTCTTCTTCCACGTCTTCTTCCTCTTCTTCACTTTCTTCTTTGTCAATTTTCTGAGACCTGATTCAATTCCTATCATCAAAATTCGATTAGGAAGTGAGATTTCCAAATCTTGCGAATTGGCAAATGCATTGTCCAAAAAGTCGCCTCTTCCCCCACAAACTAATAGAATCCTTGTCCTCCCTACACACATCCATTCTTTACACGAACCCATCAAGGAAAACCACCCAGTCCCACCAGTATCACTCAATCTCGCATCTCCGCAAACCATACCCCATCGCCATACACCCTCCGCCAACTTCAATTTGAAGAATTTAAATTGAAATATTTGGAATACCTCAGTCAGTCCGTTGTGGCATATGGTATTGTGCCTATAGAGTTCTTGAAATAAGAACGTAATAATCAGATTAGTGTGGACATTTCTCCGCCTTAGTTGCTCAAAGGAAGCGTTGATATACGGCGCAGTTGCAAGCTGTGAGCAAAACAGAAGCTGTTAACCAGTCGTAAATTATTACTTTTACTCATGATGAGGCATTTTGCGTAACTGGTCAATTGAAAAACATTTGTATCTTTAGCCAACAATTTGTTCCAGTTACCGACCTTATACAATTTATTGTTGTCAAGAATTTACAACCAGTCATTTCTTTGGCATTCCTCAGTCAGTCAGTAAAGTGTCTTACGTGATACACGCTCTATTTCAAGACATGTCTGCCTGAGCAGAAGATTTTCCCGCAGTAGATTGCCATTTCTTTCTGCTTTAGACTGGTTGCTAGCCAAGGCTATAGAATCCAATCTGTTCTGTTATTTAACCCATAGCCGGAGGGAAGAGAGCTTTCCCAATGTTGTTTGCACGTAAGTGAATGCAAGAAATTCAAATGAAATTCGGAACCGACCTCTGATTTCTCGTTTTGAGGCGATATACACTGCAACACAACGCACCTTAGTATCAAACTCGTTATCAAAGGATATATTTTTCGGAGTTAGTCTAATCACTGTAAAGTTAGTCACTGTAAAGGTGTACTTATTATGTAACCTAATAGTGAAAATAAACTCAATGTGCAATATCAAGGGTTATAATTTTTAGATGACATTTTTACTAATATCTAATTGTACACGGATACTCATCATACTTACGTATAAAGCAGCCACACTCGATAATGAAAACATAGTGGTTTTCGGTACAAAATGTAAGATCGGCACTCATGAATTCAATAGGGAGGCTAATTTATTGTGCCCCCTTTCAGAAAAAAATGGAAGAAATAATAAAAATAACAATATTTATTAAAAGCTACAAAAAACAGGAAATTAAAAAAAATGTCCTATGCATGTTGAATTTTCAAGTCGACATCCTCTCAATATGTCTTCAAGAAATTCAGACGTCTCCTTCTGATTCTCTCTCTCTCTCTCTTTCTAGAGGTAGAATCGCCGACTGATGCCAATTCGGTCAGGTTTCAATCCTGGATAAAAGGCAATCGGCTGTCTAACCGTACTGAAGAGCTGTGATACAGCGAAAACAGATCTGTCTGCGGATGACTATTTACGCTCTCACACCCTGATTGAGCACTCTGGAAAAAAGGTAAACTTTGAAAAACAGTAGCTACTCTGGCATCTACGCATCGATCATTCAGCAGTGAATTAGAACACTCTCAGCTATTGGCCGGGTAGAATGAGAATATACACGCTAAAATGTCTGCCGCTTTCTACCGAGCACCCGGGGTAAAAGGCAATCGGCTGCCTAAACGTACTGATGAGCTGTGATACAGATGTCAGCGGATGACTATATATATATATATATATTTCAATCAACATAGGGTCTCTGGAATTTTTAAATCATGCGTCATTGATAAATCTCTGAAGAAGCTTGTCAGATTAAAAAAACTTTTTTCCTATTTGTTCTTTACATATATATATATATATATATATATATAAAATCTAAGCAAGGGCCAATTTCCCTGACGAGCCTTTGGGCGAAACCGTGGTAGGTTGTTGGCTCTTGCTTAGATTTTCTGTCTTTGTTGGCTCTACTTTCGTATTGAGCGCTTTAGTGTTAGAGCTTTATTTTTTTAAATTTAATATATAGATTATTTTATGCATATATCTAGATTTTTTTTAAAATCATCTCACCCCAAGCAAGTCATTCTACTGCCACCGTTGCGCAGAGGGTTACATAGAGAAAAGTGATGAGAAAGAGGGGTTAGTTATAAGAAATGTCAGGAGGAGGGTAATACACAGATGAGAATACCGAGGATGGGGGTGGAGTAGATGAAAAAAGAGCTTGTGAGAATGGATGCGAGTTAATGTGATAGGAGATGTCTATTGACCTTAGATTTAAATTCCTGGAGATTGTAGCTGTCGGGGAAGTAAGTATACGGAAGAGAATTCCACAGGTGGGAAGTGCGTGAAAAGAAGCTGGGAGTAGAAATTGCGGTTACATTTTGTCGGTTAAAAAGGTGGGGACCTTGTTGCTAATCTAGTAGCTCGTGTAAATTTTTACCTAGGGGGAACCAGTGTTCTAAGTTCATTGGAGCAGAAGCAGTGAAAGTATTTATAGAAGAGGTACAGGGGCGCCACGTCAGGCAGCTGAGCTGCCAAGTCGGTATCGATCACATTACAGATTCTCCGCTGGATTTTATCAGGAACCCGGAGATGAATAGCAGGGGCACACGACCAGATGTGGCAACAGTATTCAATACACGGGCGGATGGTAGTATTCTATTTTCGAAAAACAGTCAGCACATGCTTCCATTATTTTTAGCCAGATTATAAAAGTAGATGATGCTTTTATTTTTGTATTATCGACAAGTAGGTTACGGATAGAGTATAGTAGGTCTCCATGCGTATTTAAATGAGACCTAATATAGCTATGGCCCGAGAGATGTTACATGAGAATTTTTTATTAACCACAGTACATTGTTCATAATTTCTAACAAAACTTACATGAAAGTAGGATATATATATATATATATATGTGTGTGTGTTTCCCAATCTTCTTTATGTAGGGTAATTATCCATGATTTGTTTTCATGTAGAACGACTTATATTATATTGGAGCTTTGTTTGTTTTGTAATACATATTAAAAAAACAGACCATTGTACTTTCTTCTTCTTATATACGCCTTGTCCTTTCAGGACGTAGGCGATCATGGCCTTTCACGTCTCCCTATCCCTGGTGGCTCCTCGCACGCTTTCTCCTCTTACACCACGCAACCCCCGTTCTGCCATCCACCCGCTCAGGCCAGTCGACTAACGTTACACGCTGTTTTCTACCGTCTCTCTTTCCCTTTATCTGGCCTGTTAGTATTAGGTTCTCCAAGCCCTCCTTCCTCATTGCAAGTCTCAAAAACTTTAGATGTCTCTTTCTGATGCTTTAGTATGAATTTCCTTTTCGTTTCCTTCCTTTCCAAAACCTCATCATTGCTCATATGCTCGATCCATGATATCCGCAGCATCCTTCTGTAGAACCACATTTCAGTTGCTTCAAGTTTTTCTTTCATCTTTGATGACATTGTTCAGTATTCACTGCCATAATGAAGAACTTTATATCTGAGATAAAAAAAAAAATTCTCCCTGCAGTTTTCATCTTTTTGTGTTATGTAACGTGGCATGTTCTTTCTTCAAAGATCAATTTGAACATTAAAGTTTTGCACACAAATTATCAATCAATCCCGAGAAATTGACAGTCTTTCCATCAATTTATGGTTTAATCATTTCTTTTTTTTCGGGTAATGAATAGCAAAATACATGACACTGGGCTGAGGTAAACAAATAAATTAAAAGATATGTCGAAGTTAATCCATTTCGTAAAGGATTTCACAAAATTTCGGAAATAAATTATATTTGTTTATATTTGTTTACAAAGATAGGAATATGAATATTACAAAAACTCGAGAAAATATGTTTAAAAGTACGAATCCGAGTTTGTATTACCGTAAGTCTTTCATGGTCGAGCGGTTAAGAAACGTCAAATCAATTGACGGTTTTCCCTAAGACACATATTTTTCTAAGAATATCAATCTATAATTTAGGTCAGTAGATGTAAATTAATATAGTGTTTAATTATAAAGAACAGGGCATCTACTGAGATACATGTAAAATTGTGTTTAAAAAATAAATGAATACACACACACATACATATATATATATATATATATATATATATATATATATATATATATAACTATCTCAGCACCTTGACATTGTAATCTGCATTGATGGTGTTTGTGTTATCCTTTACAAGATAATCAATAAAGATTATGACTTTTACGTCCAAAATATCTCCGTGTAGATAAAACGGAATTTGGAACAGATTTGACAGTATGTTTCCAGTACCTGGAGTGTCTCTGGATCAAAGTGGTAAATACAACAATAATCCTGCGTTAGAAAAAATAAACAAAAACTCCGGTCACCTAATATATATATATACATATATATATATATATATATATATATATATATATATATATATATATATATAAATGGAATTTGTCTGTGTGTGTGTGTCTGTGTGTGTGTCCGTTAACTATAGACTTCGAAACGGCTGAAGCAATTTTCCTGAAAATTTACACAGTTGTACTATAAGCATCTACGAGTGTTCGTAGCTAGGTTTTGTGTCGAGGTACCCCCGATAAATATCGAAAATCGATAATCGAAAAATTGGGTTATAGAACGAGTGGTCCGATTTTAACCGATTTTACACTCATAGACAAAGACAGAAGAAACGATATTCAGAATTTTCAAGGTTGCAGTTCTTACAATAGTGCAGAAAATCGATAATATATATATATATATATATAAAGGCAAAAAACAGGTATAGTAATATGTAATGTGATTAAACGGAAGGTGCGAATATTAATTAAATTGTGGGTGTGTCTGTTTATCTGTCAGTATGTCCTTTATACAAATCCACAATTTTTATCCGATTTTCACTAAACTTCACACAAATATTCTTTACGCGGAGTCTGAGCTCGAGGACCATGGATTAGTTTTTAAGCTTTCATTACACCCGAGCAATATATAGCTATACTATATATATATATATATATATATATATATATATATGCATATATATATATATATCATCGGAGATGAAAAACATTCTCTCTACTGTTTTTGGATATTTTTAGTTATGTACCGTGGCATGATGGATGTGTGTTGTGGTGCAGTGGATATCGGCTCGGAACGATAAACTGTAGAGCGAGTTCGAATTCCAGTTGAATTCGTTGTATTCATTTATGTGCAAATACCATTGCGAAAGGTACTATTCCGTCTTTTCCTCATCCAGCTATGGCTTAAATTGCAGGGAGAGTTTTGGTTCTATAGCCTTGGTTGCCAACCGGTCTACCGCAGAAAGTATTTGCAACCCACTGCGGGAAAATTTTTTTTCGAGACATGTTCACCCAAAAACGTATCACCTATGAAACCTGACTGACCGTGACTTTTTCTCTCTGCTTCGTTCTGTATGAATACTCATGTGATGGATAAAAATTATGAAACAATCCTGAGAAATTTATGAGTATTTTCCAACAATTTCTGAAGACTCTGTCTTTAGAATAACTTAAAAACATTACTTAAAATTTCAGAAATGACTAAGATACACCCTTTTGTACTTTAATTGAAACAACTACTTTGATTGCCTTTCTTTCACTGTACGGTCACTGGAGTGACAGGGTGTAATCGATTTCGATTTTTTCTTAAGATAAGGCCATTTGTCGTAGTGTGCAGTAATAAAAATCTATTTTCTGGCTGTATGATGAAATTAGTTTTGACTTGAAAAATATTACTCCATTGCATCAGATTATTATCACGTCCAGACATTACATTTTTAACTGTCAATAAGCTGTTTTACGGGTATTGTCTGCGATGGACATCACTCCAAAGAAGCGTACGAAAATTGTAACGCTACACAAACACACTGGCAAGCCCTGCAGAGAGGTCGCGGTTATTGTTGGTGTCAGCCTTTCAACTGTCGGTCGTGTCATCAAAATGAAAAAACAAACTAAATCCCAAACATAAAGAAAAATGCAGTTAAAAGGGAAAAAAACGCCAAGAGACGACGTATACGTGATCAGGAAAAGTGTGAAAGATCATAGGAAGATATTATTAGTTTTGTTTCAGTTAATTTGATCAGGGGTGTAACGTTCATTTCGTGTGGTGATTATATGGAAGCTATGTACACATTTTAAAGAAAGTTTTTTCTGTCTGTTATTACTTTGCGAAATATTGAAAACACTTTTATTACTTCAATATTCGTTTGAATGTCGGTATCAAATTTTTTCATTCACTGTTGCAGTGCTTCCCAGTTATTTAATATTGATTTCGCTATCTCCAAATCGTGCTTTGCAACTTGGACTTCTTCTCTTGCTTACAAAAATACAAGAATCACCTGCAAAGTTCTTTATCTCAGAAAGATATTATGGGATATGATCATATAAGCTTTATTTCTTTACATACATTACTGGGCATAATTCGTACTATCCAACTTCGGCTTTTTATTTAAAAAAAAATGAATGATATCTTTTTAATAAGTTTAGCTTTGTCTAAATCATAAAATACAAGAATCTATTTGGCATTTTAATTAAAATTAGCTTTTGTAACACGAAAATACAAAAACGTTTTGACAGATTAATAGTTTTCCTAAAGGATATCCATATATTTTGGTAAAATTTTACCGAGATTATATGGCAAGCGAACATTTAATATTTTAAGTGAAAGAGGGAAACATTTGATAATATGGCCTCGACAAATTATTGCGAAGAGTTCAGATTACATTTCCAAATAGTATTTAAAAGGATGGTATTGCTGAAAAATGTTTTCAGTCTTTCGGCCATGTATTTATTATTGTAAATAAAAATAGACGATATATTTTTAATACGAATTAGCTTTGTCTAAATCATAAAATGCAAATATCTATTTAGCATTTTAATTAAAAATAATTTTTGTAACACTGAAATACAAGAACGTTTTGACAATTTAATAATTTTCCTAAAGGATATCCATATATTTCGGTAAAATTTACCGAGATTATATGGCAACCGAATATTAAATATTTTAAGTGAAAGAGGAACACATTTGATAATATGTAAACTGACCACACAGAAACAGCGTCCATTAAATTAACCGTTTAATTAAATCGGAAAAATGTTTGTAATATTTATGTTCACGAGAGCGGAAATAGAAATAAAAATAAAATATTTTAATTAAAAAAAAACAAGTATAGTAATATGTAATGTGACTAAACGGAAGTTGGGAATATTAATTAAATTGTTTAATTAAACCAGGAAATTGTTTATTCCGTCTTTTCCTCTTCCAACTATGGGTTAAATTGCAGAGAGAGTTTTGGTTCTATAGCCTTGGTTGGCGACCGGTTTACCACAGAAAGTATTTGCAACCCACTGCGGGAAAATTTTTTTTCCTAGTCAGTCATGTCTCTTTCGAGACATGTTCACCCAAAAACGTATCACCTATGAAACCTGACTGACCGTGACTTTTTCTCTCTGCTTCGTTCTGTATGAATACTCATGTGATGGATAAAAATTATGAAACAATCCTGAGAAATTTATGAGTATTTTCCAACAATTTCGTTAGAAAAACTTAAAAACATTACTTAAAATTTCAGAAATGACTAAGATACACCCTTTCATGCATTCGCTAGAACGGAAACTGCAACTGAAAATAAATATATATATTTGTTTAATCGTATCACCACGAGCAAGGCGGTAATACCACTGATGTGCAGGGGGCTACATAAGAGTAAAAAGATTAATTAGAAGAGTGTGAAGAGGAAGATGAACCAGTTAGAAAGGAGCAAGAGAAGGATGG
Organism: Ascarosepion bandense; assembly: GCA_037127315.1. Classification (NCBI taxonomy): domain Eukaryota; kingdom Metazoa; phylum Mollusca; class Cephalopoda; order Sepiida; family Sepiidae; genus Ascarosepion; species Ascarosepion bandense. The sequence continues at coordinate 288,776 of JBBBDQ010001143.1, forward strand.
GAATACAGGTGTGATGACAGTTGTAAAAGTTGAGAGAAAGGAAAGGATATACAGGGCGGTGAAGAAAGAAATAGAGTCAAGTGGTTTATAGATGAGTATTGACATTGCATTTAAATTCCTGGAGGTTGTAGCCGTCAGGAAAGCAGGAATATGGAAGAGAGTTCCACAGGCAAGAAGTGCGAGAGAAGAAGCTGCAGGAGTAGAATTGTCGTCTGCATTTGGTTAATCTAACTGTCAATGGGTGGGACCCAGTTGCCAGTTTGGTTGCACGAGTAAACACCTGTTGCAGACGCACCAGTGACTTAAGTTCGTTGGAGTAGAAGCCATGAAAGTATTTATAGAACAGACAAAGGGAGGCCACATCTCGTCGGTGGGGAAGTGGCTGTAGTCGAGACGCTAAGTCGGTACCTATCACATTACTGATTCTCCTTTGGAGCCTGTCGAGAACACTGAGATGAACAGCAGGGGCTCCTGACCATATATGGCAGCAGTATTCCATGCACTGACGAATGGTTGGTTTTAATTTAGAGTCAAAAAATTTGTGTAATATTTTATTCGACTAAAGCTGAAATTTCCGACATCGATTCCTCCTTGTTAGTGTCATTCGTATCCTTACTGGAGTATCGCGCTATGGACACAAACATTAGCAATTCACTCAATATTTCCAGGGTCTGACATACAGATGACGACACTAATAAAAAATCTATATAATTTTTATGAAGTACGAACCATCAAATGGCAAATGACATAAGGTGGACTCAATCGGAATATTAGTTTACAAAGTAGTTATTTAAATGAATCTACTGTTGCAAATTTTCAAAACAATGGAAAAATCTTGTTGATAAATCGTTGCTTTCTTTCTTTCTTTCTTTTTTTTTTAATCCTATCACCCCGATCAAGGCGGTAATGCCACTGATGTGCAGAGGGCTACATAAGATTAAAAAGATTAAGTAGAATAGAGTGAAGAGGAAGACAAACCAGTTGGAAAGGAGAATAGGGAAGTCGGGTGAAGGTACTCCAGATGAGTCAAATGTGGAGTTGGATGAGAATCTGCGAGTAAAGCACTCAGCTTTATCTGCAGATGACGCGAGAACCTCAAATTCATTGATTAAAGGGGGGATTGAGGATTTGCTATTGTTCAGCACCCGTTTGCATAACCGCCAATAGTCCTTGGAGCAGAACTTGCGGTCAGCTATGCGCTGTCTCATTCTCACAGCAAACAACTTTGCCAGGTCCACGGCCGACGATGGGAAAAATATTATACAAGCAAAGCAATGGCTTGATGAGAGTTATAAGGACTCTGCTTCATCGGAAACAACGGTTAAAAGGTGGTATGCTGACTTTAAACGCGGTTGTACAGACACAAATGAGGTTGAACGCGGTTGTACAGACACAAATGAGGTTGAACGCTCAGCTCGCTCAAAATCGGCAGTTGTCCAAGAAATTGCAAATAAAATCCACAAATTCCTTTTGACCGATTGTAAATTGAAGTTGATTGCTATAACAGAAAAGTTGAACATATCAGAAAGCAGTGTATTCACTATTTTGCAAGAATATTTATTAATGAAAAAACTGTGTTCAAAGTGGGTGTCACGTTTGCTCACAATTGATCAAAATCAGCAACACCTCAACCGATTCAGAGCGTTGTTTGCAACAGTTTCAATGCAAGAAGAAGGAATTTTTGCGTAAATATCTGACATTGGATAAAACCAGGATCCACCACTTCACTCCGCAGTCAAATCGGCAGTTAGCTGAATAGACAGCTGCAGATGGAATCCGTCCAAAGCGACCAAAGTCGCAAACATCAGCAGGTAAAGTTTTCTCCTCTGTATTTTGGGATACGCAAGATATTTTGTACATCGTTTACCTTGAGAAAGGAAGAACAATAAATAAATAAATTATATATCATTATAGAAGCGATTGAAGTAAGAATTCCCCAAACATCGGTCACAAATAAAGAAGGAAAAAAGTAATTTTTCACTAAGAAGAGGCATCATGTCACAAGTCGATCGCAATGATGGCAAAACTACTTCGAATTGCTACTGCATCTACTTTATTCTCCAGATCTGCGACTACTGGGTTTTTGCAGACCTCAAAAGAATGCACCAGTGAAAGAGATTTGTCTCCACTGAAGAAGTGATATCAGAACCTAGGCCGTATTTTGAGTCCAAAGACATCCATCTACAAAATAAAAGCATCAACTTCTTAGAGAAGCATTGTAATCAGTGAATCACTCTAGAAGGAAACGGCGTTGATGAATAAAGTCGAATTTTGCCTAAAAATTGTTGTTTTATTAGTTAGGCCTGGGATTTATTGAGTGATGTGTTTACCTCGTTTTGGATTCTGCGGCAAGTATTTTTTTTAATGTGGGGTCTTTCCTTGACACAATCTCAAGTTCATTGTTTTTGTTTCTACGCAAGACTTGAAAGTCCAATTTACCCTGCTATTTAACCTGCTTTGGACTCTTGTTGAGAAGCCACGCAAAATAATAAATAACAAAAAGCAGATATGGAGATAAAATGTAAGTTATATTGAACAAAAATATACAAACTGGAACACGGGTTAGTAAATTCAGGATTACTGTTAGTAGGAATCAATATATACAATCTTGTAGTGAAGACGTATGTCCGGATAATGAATCTACATTCTTACTAACCAACTAGCGGCGGAACAACGACTCAACTCAACAACTTTTTACAACTGACAATCACTATATTTAGTTGTCTCTCCCAGTAAGGGCAACATGTGACACATGGTCAGTTTTTATAACTGGGATTTCCGGCCTATATGGCCCGGCCAAAAAATGTCTGTCTATTTTTGCCCAGTCGTGCTTCTACCCTTCGGCGGAACCACGACTGGGTTATTGCTCTCTGTTCGGAAGCAGAGAGCGCCCTCTGCCCGAAGGCAGAGAGCTGACAGTGAGAAATGTCGCCGTAGCGAGAAAACTCTCTGTGACAATCACTACCGTTCTCTTTATAAGCAGGATTATATGTACACATCAGGCGAGTCCATTCTCATGTGTAAAAAGGGGTGATCTCTAATATAACCCACAGCTATTACGAAGATGATTTGGATATTTAGGCGAAAGTAAACAACATTCCATAGTCAAAGGTAATTTTCAACAGATGATCATGTTGAAAAATCTGGGAAAAGATGACACATTTCCAAGGATTATAAGTCTTGCAACCTCAACAAAAGCTAAGGGAATAAATGGAAAAGGTAAAATCAGACACAATTACCCTCTGCACCAATGAAGTAGCGTTTTTTTTTATATTGTGATAAGAAATGTTGTGGTTGGTCGAGACTGGTAAGGAAATGGAAACAAATACCATATTTCGAGGCCTACTAAATTCCACACACTTATTTTTTAACAAATAGAACAGACAATACTTATTTTTTTATATAAGTCTTTGCTGTCTCCTTTGTCATTGCAGACATTTAAAACGGCTCGACATTTCCTCTTTCTTTGTTGTTAACTGTTATTGCTTTGTTATGACATCCTCTCTGGTAAAGTACGATTCAGTAAACACTGAAACGAAGAAAAGCAAATTGACAACTAGTTGTTTAGGCAACATATACAATCGTTGTAAAAGACAATAGAAAGTGAAAATTGGATGGTTTATAGTATATATTTAAGGATGGATGTTAGGAAAATAACATACATTGTTAAAAGCTATGGGAACTCTGAACGAAATATGCTCATTATACAATTAGTAAAAAAATATCAATGAATTAGCTAAATGTAACCGTAAGTCTATGCTATCAGTTTCTTTTCTCGCATATTACTCATGTGGAAAGCTCGCACGGCCTGTTGTTTTGCAGATAAATTTGACCTTTAAAAGTTTAAATGCAATGTCAATCGTTATATTTTGTCATCATGATTAATCTAATTTCTCACGCCCCTTATAAATGTTTGTTTTTTTTTGTAGTGAGATCTCCCCTTTTTTATATGATAATGGACTTGACCGAGTATACATATATCCCTGCATAGATAGTTGAGAAGAGAGAGTATTTGTAGAGATCCGTGCGAGTTATCGGAGAGTACCGGAACTGATACGTAAGTTACCCAGAAACTATCGCATCAGAAGTCAGACTAGCTCTGAGCTCCACTAAGTTAAAATAATATACACGGATATACTATTTCTAACGACTTCACTTCAAGACTTGTATATATTTATGTTTTACTAATAGTATTCATGGATTTACTAACCTGCGTTCATGTTTGAAAATTACGTTCAATATAACCTAGTTTTCTATCTCCGTATCTCTTTTGTTGCTTATGATTTTGTACGGATCCTCTCCCGGAATCCACGACAATTTTCTAATTCTTTCTTTTGTGGAGTAACTCAGGCAACTCCATTAAAAAGCAAATGAACTACGCAAGGGGCTTTAAAGAAAACAAAGAAAGTTCATTCAGTGTACCAAGAAAGTTTTAACAGATTTATGACAGAATTCCTAAGAGCATTTTTGGAGTCAAAATATCATAGCAGTTAGTAGCGAATTATAAGAGTGGCGATGATGAAACAATATTATATGGAGGAGGAAAAACCTAATAACAAGGACGACGAGGGATTATAACCGCGTTTATATTAGTTTTTCTTTGATGTACACAAAGAAAAACCTATTCTTAAATATGGAAGAATTATTGGTTCATGTTGTGAAAATATAACAAGAGTAATAGCAGAAACAACAAAGGAATTTTTGGCAAAATTAAATATTGGGAAAGAAATTTGAAACTGGATCTTTTGAGGAATATTTGCAAATACATGTTGAGGAGGAACTTTAAGAATTGATAACGATAAATACGTACAATGTATTGTATAAGTTCCACCGACTTTCTTTCGAAATATATTGTCTCCAGACATATTTCAACACACTATGGACAATATACTTGCATATTGTGATTTCGCAGTTGCTGATATGGGTGATGTATTATAATACATCACCCATGTAATAATAAATCTAAGAAAAAACATATCAAGCCTGTATAAAGAATCTTTGAAAAAATAGGAGTGAAGAAAAGGGGGAATTGCATTTGCCTTTATCAAATAAGTTGAACAAATTATTGACAAAAAAGGTCACCAACCAAATTCACCTATGGGGAGTTCAATTAAAAAATGATTTCTCCAACAAAAGTTACTAGGCTACAGCCATTTTTAGGACTAGTAAATCATTATCGAATCTACACACCTAATATGCAGAATTTGAAAGCTCACTGAACAATTTGGCTAAAAAGGGCGTCAATTGGAGCTGGACTGACAAGTATCAAAAGGCGTTTGAAGAAATACAAATCATACTAACGTAAGGTTTATCATTATCGTCTTACGATCCGAATACAGAAATCGTATTGGCATAAGACGATAGTGAATATGGTACTGAAGCAGTGATTCTACATAAAGATGATGACGATATCATGAAATCCCTCTCAATACATCTCGTTCGCTACCGACAAAAAAAACAAAAAACAAAAAAAAACAGCCAGATTAAAAAAGAGGTGTTAGTAATAATATTTGCAGTGAAATAGTTTCACAAATTTATACGCAGGAGTTTTTGTTTAAAGACAGACCACGGACCTCTATTATCAACTTTTACAAACAGGAATTCCTAGAGCATCTGTTTATATTTCTGAGATGAGGTAGTATTTACAATATTTACATTATTCGGACTATTGTCCTCAGTTTTGTTGCCATTTGTACGACGTTTCGGCTGTTGTGCGCTCCGGCCTTCTTCAGGTGCTGAAAAAATAAACATTATGCGTTTATTCTGCAAACTGCATATTGCTGCCTGAAACTTTTAGGCAAGAGTCGTTTCATCTTAAACAACAATGTACTTCTTTGTTTGTAAATAATGACAATGTAACGGTGGAGAATACATGTAGTAGTATTCATGAGTCACAAAAGTAGATGTACAGTTGAAAATAATGCATGGTCTACAAAGAAGCACAAATTATTTTGAACTTCGAAAAATCTGCAAAATGAGGATTATGATGATAAATGATGATAAAATATTATAAAGAGACCTCTATGCAAAAAATCCTAAAATAGTTTGAGAACCACTAGTCTAAAGTTTCCCATGAATATTAAATGTAGTTATATTGAAACTATTAATATATCTATCGCTAGGAATGTTCGTTAACTGTGTTGTACATGACAATATTCCTTGCCACAAGCCATCTTTCAAGAAAGCAAATCGAGCATTTATCATTACAATGTATATTGATGACATATCTAGTCTTATGCGTCTGCTATATATATCAATATACTCAAGCAAAATCCAATTCCTCGTTAAAGCCTTCTCATTCTTTTCTACTGACAGTAAACGCTTGCATCTTAGTGGCCTTTTCGCTTTGCTTGTCAGAAGGGAGCTTTAAAAAAATAAAACTACCAAATCCATCGAGTCATATTTTAAGCGGTTGTGTTTTTCTCACTTGTTTTGGAAACATCTTTACACGGCACCAGCTATCTCTTGTACAGAACGGGTGACTCTGACAAGACGTTGTGAGTCACATATCCTGCCAAGTGTGTTGCATATTAAATAAGGGAAAGGAAATAATGTTAACTCAGTAGCAGCATTATGCAAATTATTAAATGAAACGTGAATGCGATTTTGTTTTTGCTCATCCATCGATATTCGTGCCACCATATTAGTGCAAATTTTCCTCGTTTCTTCATTTTTCGGTTATCAATTGAAAACTTAATCTTCGATCTGATCTGACTTTGTCGGCATTTGCATCTGCTCCATGGGATTTTACTACTAAACGTTTAAAAATGGCCAGAGAAACAGTTTTCTCATATCTAGTAGCTGTTATTGCTCTTTCCAGTATTGATAGGACCTTTTTTTTCTTGCCTTCTTTTAAGAAGAGTGTGGAATGTCAAATTATGCTTATATAATTATGTAATCTTTGTTATGGGAAAACACACCTATTCCTCAGATAATGAACTCTCCGTCCTATATGAATAAGAGTTAACAGGAAGGTAACGGGAGGAACGTCTTGGGCATTCGGCTGATTTTTCTATGACACTGTCAGCACTCTGCCTTCGGGTAGAGGGCGCTCTTTGCTTCCGAGCAGAGAGCACACACCCAGTCGTGGTTCCGCCGAAGGGTAGAACTACGACTGGGGAAAAATAGACAGAGATTTTTGGCCCGGCTATATGGCCGGGAATACCCACTATAAAATGACCATGTGTCACATCTGGATTTGCGTGGGAAGGCTAGTAAATACGGGAACGTCTTGGGCATTCGCCTGATTTTTCTATGACACTGTCAGCACTCTGCCTTCGGGTAGAGGGCGCTCTTTGCTTCCGAGCAGAGAGCACTAACCCAGTCGTGGTTCCGCCGAAGGGTAGAACCACGACTGGGGAAAAATAGACAGAGATTTTTTGGCCCGACTATATGGCCGGGAATACCCACTATAAAATGACCATGTGTCACATCTGGCCTTGCGTGGGAAGGCGAGTAAATACGGAAGGTCTTGAGAAGTTGTTGGGAAGTTCATAGGAGTTCTTTAGAGTTCTATTGGAGTTCAGTAGAACTACTAGGCAGTTGATATAGTCGGCAGTTATCTGAATACTAAGGAGTCAGTTTTCAATAGAAGATTACCAAGTTCCTAACATTTCCTAACATTTTTTTTACAACCGACATAGCACGATTATGAACTTCAGTGCAAAAAATTCTCCACAACACTCTTCGAGTTTCATCTGCCATTGATTTTAGTCGTTGTTGCTGTTGGTAGATCTCAAATGATGGGGTTTCTATTAATTGGTACAGTTCTTTGAGAATGTGAGCACCAGTCCACAACATTCAAATAGGGGCGATCTTTTGCCAAGGCCCTTAGATTTTACTCCATTAAACTTTTTTTGGGCATTCGTCTCTTGTATACAGGCTGTATAAAGTTGACAGTTTAGATATTTCTGAACGGGTTGTAAGATTATAAATGATATCCACGTGAAAGTTTCTATCTGACGAAGATACTTAAGAACGTGCTCCGAGTTTTCCAGTTCAGTTTTGTAGCAATTAACGATGTAGGGTGAAACTAATTCTGGTGAAGCCTATTCTATGTTCAATTTATTTTTCACTAATACTAAGTTTGTTATAACTGATCTATATGCTGAGGTATGTGAAGTGTTTGGTAGTTACTAATTCCAAATGTGACACTGAAAAACAGATTCTTAAACTGCGTTCTCTGATTTATTCATCTATACAAGCATTTCGTTAAAAATAAGGAAATATATAACTTAAAACTATAAGTATATTTTTAGTATAGTCTGTCGTTGCTCGAGCTGTTTTAGTGGTTATGTTGAAATGGTAAGGTCAAAAAGCTCCAGTATACTTCACTTCCTCTAAGACCAAGCTCTTGTCTATCAACCATTACAGGCAACCTCTTCTGCCTCCCATAAGCATGGACCAGGTGATTCTCCCGGAGATTAATACACTACACCTCCTCGGACTTACCCTGTCCTCAGACCTCAAATGGAACTACTATATTGAATCCATAGCAAAATCTACTGCTAAGAAGATTGGGTCACTATGTCGATCCAGGATGTTTTTTCCACCTGAATCCATCCTGCATATATACAAGTCAACCATCCGTCCGTGCATGGAGTACTGCTGCCATTTATGGTCAGGTGCCCCTGCCGTTCTCCTCAGCGTTCTTGACAAGCTCCAAAGGAGAGTCTGTAATGTGATAGGTACTGATCTGGCGACTCGACTGCAGCCACTTTCCCATCGTCGAAATGTGGCCTCCCTCTGTCTCATCTATAAATACTTTCATGGCTTCTGCTCGGATGAGCTTAAGTCACTGATGCCTCCTCAACAGGTGTTTACCCGTGCAACCAGACTGGCAACTGGGTCCCACCCATTCACAGTCAGGTTAGCCAAATGCAAACGACAATTCTACTCCTGCAGCTTCTTCTCTCGCACTTCCCGCCTGTGGAACTCACTCTCGTATTCTTGCTTTCCTGACGGCTACAACCTCCAGAAATTTAAATGCAAAGTTAATACTCATCTACTAACCACTGTATAACCTCCCCTGTATAACCTTCCCTTTCTCTCCACCTATGTATCTATCATTGCACCTGCTTTCTCAGCTTTCTATTGTTCCTTTCTAACTAGCTTGTACTCCTCACTCTTTTCTAATTAATCTTTTTACATTTATGTAACCGCCTGCACATCAGTGGCGTTTCTGCCTTGCTCGGGGTGAAATGATTAAAAAAAAAACTGAAAAAATTTGAGAAATAAGTATTGGTTTTTGTGGCATTTTTAAATGAGATTCATGCTTGGTCAATTTTGCAAATAAACGAGAATGATGTGTCTAAAATTGAAAGAACGGGGTCGGGCGTAATGGAAGCCTGTAACGTGATGCGATGACATTGTGACGCACAAGACGTAGATACCTTTTCCCTGAAACGTTGGAGGAAATGGCACTTTGTAGATAACATAAAATATTATAAGGTAGAATTTATAAAAAATTTGATTTTTGTTAGACTAAAACTAAGCGTTTCGGAGAAAAAAATAATTGCAAAAAGCAAAATTCACTGTTAATTTTTGCAGCATCCTGTGTGTAAAGTGAAATTTGTGTTTGCATATCAAAGAATCAGTGACTCGATTTTGGTTGCGATTGAGTGTAGAGTTTTTGAAAAATCCACAAGTGCACAAAAGACGAACCAAAATTATGTTTGTCGTTGAATGTTTACGAACCTTGAACATTGATTCGAAAATGTGTACATTTTGTGTACATCAAAGGTTCGGACCTGGATCTACAAGTTACCTGATTTTGGATGAATTCGCATGAGGTGTCTTGGAGAAGAAGAGTTCTAAAATTCTAAGAGCTTCGGCGATTTCTGCCGTACTCTGTAAATCGATTCGAAAATTTTTTCCATGCATCAAACGTTTACGTCATGATCGAAAATTGACCTAATTTTAATTGAAATCGCTTCAAGGGTTTCGGAAGATTAGGGATCGTTAGAATGGAGACGCACAAACACACATACAGACATATCCATTTATATATATACTAGCAGTATAGCCCGGCGTTGCTCGGGTGTAATGAAAGCTTTAAAACTAATCCATGGTCCTGGAGCTCAGACATTTTAGACGTTGGCACGAAAGACTAAAAAGCAATATTTGTTTCCAGTAAAGTGAAACCGTAGACTGAAAGAGAAATGAATGGATGTAAGTCAAATTTTGATTTCCTTGTATCGATATCAAATAAGTTTTTTCGTCGTAAACTAAATTTTGAAGGCTAAATAAATCCTCTGAGCAACTGCTATCATGGCTGAGACTAAGAACTACAATTATACCTACTTAGAGTCAAACCCGAAGCAAAAACTAAAATAAAAGGGCTGAAAAAAATACACACATACAGGCAGATAAACAGACACACACAAACATTTTGCCTTTTATATATATATATATATATATATATATATATATATATATATATTATCGATTTTTTACACTATTGTAAGAACTGCAACCTTGAAACTTCTGAATATCGTTTCTTATGTCTTTGTCTATGAGTGTATCAAATATGATTAAAATCTGACCACTCCTTCTATAACCTGATTTTTTCTATTATCGATTTTTGATATTTCTCGGGGGTACCTCGATACAAAACCTAGCTAAGAACACTCGTAGACGCTTATAGTACAACTGTAAAAATTTTGAAGAAAATCGGGTCAGCCGTTACGGAATCTATAGGTAACGGACCCACACACTCACAGACACACACACACAGACAAAATTCTATTTATATATAAGTTTAGATAGATAAATAATTTTGTGCATGATGTGGTGTCCTGAAAGAAATACATGTATAGAAAAGGTAATTACACTGTCACTATGTCGCGTCCATATAAGAATAAATAAGGATTAATAATTTTGTTAAAATAATTAAAATAAAATAATTATAAAAAATATTGGGACCTTGAATAAGTTCTCGTTTTTTCCAGCAGACGGCGTGCGTGTAGTCTCAGAAGGTAACACATCAATAGGAAAGTACTACAAGCGAGCATAAAATTCAATGTATGCAATTTCACCGAAGTGTAAACAACTTTGTTTTCCAAAGAGTTAAACGTCGGATATCTTACAAAAATAGTGAATTTCCGGGGAACTTTCCTGCACTACTTTATTCAAAAGAAATCTCCAAATGAAGCGCGTAGAATTCTTGTTGAGACTTACGACAAGGCTCTCTCGGTATCAACATGCAGTGATTGGTTCAAATGTTTCAAAAATAATGATTTTGATGTTGAACATAAGGAGCGTTATAACGCACTGAAAAAGTTTGAAGACAAAGAAATGGAGGCTTTACCTCATGAAAACTCATGTCAAACGCAAGAATCATTAGGAATTGATCTCACAACAGTTTCGAAATGTCTGAAAGTATTAAAAATTATTAAAAACAAATTCATTGGGTGCCGTAAGTGTTGAAGCCGAAAGACGTCGAACGGCGTCTTGTCACGTTTGAATAGCTGCTTCAACGGTAGAGAAGCAAAGTGTTTTGTATTTTATCGTGAATTGCGATGAAAAGTGGATACATTACAATAAACTTAAACGTTGAAGATCGTGGGGTAAATCCGGCAATGCATCAAGATCGACGGCAAACCCGAATATCTATATCGAATTTTCTGATCTGCATGGGATCAGCTGGATGTAGTTTATTATGAGTAGCTCATAATAAAACCAACTGAAACCATCGCAGGATTACAACTGACGTGTTTGAACCGAGTCATTTAAGAAAAACGGCTGCTATACGAGCAGCAACACAACAAAAATGATTTTGCAACATAACAACGCTAGGCCACATTTTGCAAAACGGGTGAAAACACACTTGGAAATGCTTAAATGGGAAGATCCACCCAGCAAACAGTCCAGACTTTTCCCCGACCGATTATCACTTGTTCTAATTGATGCCACATGGCCTGGCTTAGCAGCACTTTCATTCTTATAAAGATTTCAAAAATGGGTCGACTCGTGATTAGCCTTAAAACGTGTAGTTTTTCCGACGTTGAATTCAGATTCTGCTAGAAATATGAGAAAACGTAGTGGCTAGCGTTGGACATTATTTTCAGCGGCATCTTTCTTAATAACTTTTCTAAATAAAATATTGCTTTTCATGAAACTTCACCGAGAACATATTCAAGGTCCTAATATCGTTATTATTAATTCACTCATTCTAAATTAATGAGAATTGAGTTCACTTTTTTCCTTTTCACACACAAACACGGGCCGTTCTTACTCTCGAACAAGCATTTAACACAGAGAGGTCTTTAAAACGTGCGTCAAAGAAAATTTTGTTTTCTTTTCTTATTTAGGCCCTAATAATAACATTTATTTATTAGTCCTCAGCAAAAGACATTTCTTGAATGTTGCAACTAAATTATCAGGGCATTTATAACACACATGTAGGTTCTGAGCATGAAGGTATACTGCATCCGCACCAAGGCCTCTCATTAGAAGTTCATCAGGAGCATGGAACCTCCTCTTAATTTCTGTCCACCCTAACCACGAGTGGTAGTACTTGTTAGGGTCCCAGCTATGGGCAAATAGTTAGCCTGTAAACTGGGGTCAAAACACTATGAAAGTATAAAAATAGACTTTTATAAAAAAATATATACATAAAAGTAGAATTGTATGGAAAAATATGTGCGTCGTGGTGTAGTGGATATCGACTCGGAACGACAAATCTGGGGGCCGAGTTTGAATTCCAGTTGAATTCCTTGCATTCACTTGTGCACAATTACCCTTAGGAAAGATATTACTCCGTCTCTTTCTTCCAGTTATGGGGAAAATAATAGGACAGATTGGGTTCAATAGCCTTGGTCGGGAAACCAGGACGTGCGTTGTGGCGCAGTGGGTATCTGTTCGGAACGAGAAATCACGTTGCCGAGTTCAAATTCCAGTTGAATACATTGAATTCACTTACGCACAAATATCCTTGGGAAAAGTATTAATCTGTCTCTTCCTTCCAGTTATGGCATAAATAACAGGATAGATTGTATTCTATAGCTTTCGGCGGCAACCAGTCTATCACAGAAAGTAATGCTAACCTACTGCGAGATAATCTTCTGCCCATTCAGTCATGTATCTTTTGGGACATGATCTCCCAACCCTGTATCACGCATGGCAGTTAAGTGACTGAATAATTCTCTAAGGTATGCATACTCATCGGCCCATATTTTTTTCCTTCTCTTTAGTTGAATTCTCTTTCCCCTCCCTAGGTAACAAAAGTGTCAGTTATTTGGTGTAGAGGTTCTAAACTGGAGTCAATATGACTCGTGGGTTGTATGTAAAATTACTGGGAGTTCATACAAAAAAAACCCTTGCAAACTGTGGGTTAACATTAATATTTTAAGAGCCTATAATGCAATTTCACTTTGAAAAGGATTGTAAAAACTGAGAATTGGAATTTACTTGGGGTGATAGGATTATATATATATATATATTAATCCAAGCAAGGCGAAAACGCCACTGATGCGCAGGGGGCTACGTAAGAGTAAAAAGATTGGAAAAGAGAAAAACCTGAAAACACATCCTAAACAGGAAACAAGGGATGAGCCTCTTCACCTGTTCAATAGACGTGGGTGGAGTGTGAACCGAGCGATAGTTTAGTCTATCTACTCCAATTCGTATATATATATATATATATATATATATATATATATATATATATATATATAATCTCTTCTATATGAAAACGCTAAAAATAGAAGGATAATTCTAAAACTCTCATAAAACGAGATTGATGTATGTGAACTCACGCCCCTTTTACTCTATAGGCTGTTTTGACTATGAGTAGAATAAAGTTTAAGTCGCATATATAAGAGCATGATTATATATATATAGCATCATTTTATATATTTATATATATATATATATATATATATATATATATATATGAAGCAATTTATTTTATTATATAAATAAGGTGAATTTTTCGGTATAAGGACTTCTAATACAGATTACTTTTTTTATTTATTTTTCAACGTAGTCTGCCAGCAGGGTCACCCACTTTTTTCATCTGTGCACAAGCTTCCCTATTCCCTCATCCTAAAAAATTTTTGACTTATGTCTCAGCCAATCGCTCACAGCACTTTTGACTTCATCGTCACTTTCAAACAACGTGTCTCTCGTGAACGCTTTCAAGGGACCAAACAGGTGAAAATCTAAATGGCAAGGTATGGGCTGTAATGGGATGAGGAAGCAGTTCCCAGTAGTTAATGGTCTGCACCTTTTGGGCTGCTGTGTAAGGTCTTGCATTGTCTTAGAGAGGGCAAGGTCATCATGGGCAATTCTGTGTTCTGTCCCAAAAGATAGGCTCAAAATCCTTGCAATGTCATCCACTGTCACCCTTCTGTCAGACTGAATGAGGTCATTGACTGATTCGATCACTTCAGGAGACCTCACTTCTGTAGGCCACCCATGCCTGTCTTCATTCTCAACACTGCTCCGTTTTTTTTAAACAATTTAGCCCACTTGTAGACCTTTTTGTTTTGCTAAAACATGTGGACTCTTCAGATACCAAAAACTTGATAACCGACCTCTGTTCAATCCTGGAGTATGCATCTTGGTCGGCCATCTTTTTAATCTCCAAAATTCTAAAATCTTTTTCACTCTGCAAAACAAATTAAATCCCTTTGAAAAAGAAATAAACGAAATTTAAAAAAAAGTAAGCTTCTATCTGTATTAGAAGTCCTTATATACCGGAAAGTTTCGATTATTTATTGACTGACCCTCGTAGAAGTCTTTATGCCGAAAAATTCACCTTATTTATTGAATGACCCTCGTAGAAGTCTTATACGGAAAGATTCACCTTATTTATTGAATGACCCTCGTAGAAGTCCTTACACCGAAAAATTCACCTTATTTATTGAATGACCCTCGTAGAAGTCTTATACGGAAAAATTCACCTTATTTATTGAATGACCCTCGTAGAAGTCCTTACACCGAAAAATTCACCTTATTTATTGAATGACCCTCGTAGAAGTCTTATACGGAAAAATTCACCTTATTTATTGAATGACCCTCGTAGAAGTCCTTACACCGAAAAATTCACCTTATTTATTGAATGACCCTCGTAGAAGTCCTTACACCGAAAAATTCACCTTATTTATTGAATGATCCTCGTAGAAGTCCTTACACCGAAAAATTCACCTTATTTATTGAATGACCCTCGTAGAAGTCCTTACACCGGAAAAATTCACCTTTATTTGAATTGAACCCTCGTGAAGACCTTCCCAATCGTAGAAGTCTTATACGGAAAAATTCACCTTATTTATTGAATGATCCTCGTAGAAGTCTTTATGCCGAAAAATTCACCTTATTTATTGAATGACCCTCGTAGAAGTCCTTACACCGAAAAATTCACCTTATTTATTGAATGACCCTCTTATTAATAATAAACAATAATATCATTTTTAAATATTATTAAAGTAAAATATTAATATATTAATATTATTGAATTAATATGGTAATAGATTCCACATTCGACCATCATTGTCTTCGATGGAGCCGAATATAAAAAAGACGAAGAAACCCGCAGAACCCTATCAATCATTGCAATTATTTTTAACTTATAAATTACGAAGATATTTTAAAATGGTCTATTATTAGTTATTTTACTTGTCTACGTCAAGGTTTCATGGAATTTAGTTGTTAAAAACAACTTTATTTTCATTAAATTAGTATAACTTGAAAATAAAGAATATAGATTTAATATTAATTTTATAATACAATTGTCAAACCTATGTAATCTTCTTCATGTGCCATGTTCTTTGAGGATGTAGGCGACCATTGAATTCCACTATTCCCCGTACCTTGTCGCTCTTAATAGATTTTCTATTCTTATCATTCCCAAACCTCGCTTTGCCATCCATTTGCTCACACCCATCAAGTATATCTCGCACTGCTTTCTCCTGTCTCTCTCTTTCTCCCTCTATCCGTTCTGTGAGTATCAGTTTCTCTAAACCGTCCTTTCTTATTACGTATCCCAGAAAACTCAACTGTTTCATCCTGGTGCAAGTAGAAGTTTTCTTCTCGTTTGCATCCTCTCCAACCCCATGTCTTTGCTCACGTACTCGGTCCATGTTATCTTCAGCATCCTTCTGTTGCTTCGATCCTCTTCATCTTTGAAGACGTCGTCTAACATTATGTTCATAAAGAAGGATAGATATCACATAGAGCACTAGCACACATTTATTTGTTTCTGATGAGATCTTCCTGTCTCTCAGTATGCTGCTTAGCTTTTGAGATACATCCATGGAAATACCAATGCGTCTTCGTATCTCACTTTTGCAATTTCCATCCCCTGTCAGTACGCTTTCTCGGTATTTAAATTTCTTTACTCGTTTTATTTTGATTTCCCCGAAATGTAGGTTACATTTTAGGGTATTCATTTTGCTGATGACCATGAATTCGTTTTTCTTGAAGTTTATGCTCTGCCCTTTCTTCTCGCTTGAGGTCCTGGATTTTTCTTTTCGTGTCTGCTATCAGCATTGTGTCACCCGGATTTTAGCAGAAAGAGAATAACTGTTTTAATGTTGCGGCATCCAGAGAGGGGTGTTTTACAGTGGATAGACTTATCGAGTTATGCTGTATTTATTTATTTTTTCTTTTGTTCAAGGATATTTTTCAGAGGGATACTGTATGATTTGATGGCGACTCTTTTGTTAAAGAAATCAGTATATTGTGGATGAAAGGTAATTTATATGTAGAATTTGATGGGCAGATTTGGAGCTTGATATAGTATTGAAGAGTCGGTTTTTCTGTGTCGTGATGCAAATGGGGATTCATGTTCTTCTCTGTATAGACTTTCCATTGTGCATGTGATGAAAGCTCCTTGGGCTATTTCTAATTCCTAATGTATTTTGTTGAGTTCTTTCGTGAAACGTTTCTATGCTTCGACCTATATAAAGTGTTATGGATCTTCGTCAACAATTTGTTGCGGCAAATCTTCGTCGCCAATTTGTTGTGGAGTTGTTGTGGCGAAACTTGTAAAAGTTGTATTGACAGGATTGGCTGGAAGGAAGACACGCAAAAACAGAAGGTAGGTTCAAAAGAGTGTATTAGCATAACAAGTACAATATATACACTGTAAGTGTTAGTAATAAGTAAATAGAAATAAGTAAGTACGAACGGTACAGTTACGCTGCTTATTGCTTAAATAGTAACTGGCTTTAACTGCGTACTAGTTACATCTTTTACTGCCGAATTAACTGCTTCCTGCAGGTAATTATATAATAAGAGGAAGTGTCAATTCCTCGTAGAAGGGCACCATAACATATAGAAACCATAATTTCGATCTTAGCAGTGTATCTGGAGTAATGAGATTCTGTATTTGTAGTTTTTGTTTTCATTTGGACCTTAAGTATTTTATATAGGGTAAAGATGCTAGTTTTTCATTTTATGAATATTATGTAGAGGTGCAGTCGATATCGGCTCGGAAGAAGAAATAGGACATTCGAATTCCATTTGAATTCGTTGTATTCATTTACGCGCAAATACACTTGGGAAAGTAGTTAATCCGTCGTATCTCCTCCCTGCTATGGGTTAAATAGCAGAAAAGATTAGGTTCTATAGCCTTAAAGGGCAACCAGGCTACCGTAGTAATGGCAACTAACTGCGGGAAAATTTTCTCCTCAGTTATGTCTCTTTCAAGACATGATCACCCAAGCGTGTATCTGTTTTTTATTCGCTCTGTTTGACGTCTTGAAGAATTTTGCTTTTGATGAAAAGTTTTGTGTAAAGGTTTCAGCTGAAACGTATGTTATATCTATTTTGTTTATGTCCTTTGTGGGGAACATGTTCGATATTGGTTAATTTTTCTAGCTATTTTTTGTATAATTTTCCATATTTTTGAGTTTCTCTTGAATAAAATAATCTCTCTAGGATTTTAGTTTGGATTCTTTGAAGGTTTTACGACGTATTCTCTAATTTTTTTGCATTCATTACATTTCTAATAATTGTTTTTTTTATTTTCTTAAGTTGTTTCAGCGTGTTCATATTGTTTTCTTACAATAATCATCGAACAATAGCTTACTAAGTTTTAATGTGCAAAAGCATTTTGTTATATTCTTTTTCCTATTGAAATGAGTGTTTCGGTAATATTGTTAATAGTTATGGTATAAGTCATTATTATTTATACTTGTTTCTGGTAACAGTTTTCGTTGCAGACATTTTGAAAATCTGTCAATCTAACTTTTCAATGATTCTATCGGGCTGTTGTATCATTTACTTTAAGGATTGGGTGTTTCAGTATACTTAGGTAATGATCACTTCCATATACACTACCGGCCAAAATTATTAGGCAACCCTTCTTCTTCTTCTTCTTCTAAGTGCCCTATCCTTTGAGGACGTAGGCGATCATGGCTTTCTACGTCTCCCTATCCTTGGTGGCTCTTAATATGTATCCTCCGGTTACTCCAGGCAACCCCCGTTCCGTCATCCACCTGATCAGACCCTTCAAATATGTTATCAACTACCTTCCTCTGTATCTTTTTTCTTCTATCTGGCTTGTCAGTATCAGGTTCTTCAAGCTCTCCTTCCTCATTGCATGTTCCAGGAACTTCAGTTGTCTCTTACTGATGCTCACTATTAGTTTTCTTTTCAATGCCATTCTTTCCAACACCTCATCATTGCTCACATGTTCGGTCCATGATATCCGCAGTATCCTTCTGTGTAACCACATTTCCGCTACTTCAAGTTTTTCCTTCATCTTTAATGATATTGTCCAGCATTTACTGGCGTATTGAAGAACTGACATCACATAGCAATCTCTTCTTTGTTTCTATGGAAATTTTCCTTTGTCTTACTACTTTACTCAGCTTCTGGAACGTGTCATTCGCCATGCCAATTCGCCTTCGGATCTCTGTGTCGCACATTCCGTCTCCTGTTAGAACACTTCCTAGGTATTTAATTTTTTTTTGTACTGCTTGATTCTAGTCTCTCCTACCTGTATTTGGCATTTTGGGTTGTTCGTTTTGCTGATGACAATGCATTCAGTTTTCTTCCTGTTTATTTGTAGTCCTTTTTTGTTGATCTCCTCATCTACATTCTATGGGAGGTCCTGTAGATTTATTTCCGTGTCTGTAATCAGCACTGAGTTTTTTTTAAAGAAATTATGTATTTCATAGTATTTTTAGTATTTATTGCCAAGTAGATAATTATAAATGAAAATAGAATGGTTCTTTTGTTTTTATTACTTTGCAAAATTTTACAAGGCAATGAAGCAAAGAAGAACTCTTCCGAATATCCCTTAATTTTCTTCATTCTTTCCTTGATGAAACTGCGATATCGGTAATTATTATATATTTACAAAATCATTTACTGCACATGTTATTGTGCAGTATTAACAAAAGGGCCACTATATTTCATTTACAGTTATTCACTTGGCAATATATTCTAAAAAATAGTATGAAATACATAATTTTTAAACACTGGTGTAGCCTAATAATTATGGACGGTAGTGTATAACATTATGAATTGACCCGGTATAATTCATGTATATTCTGGCCTCGCATATTGCTAATTTTATTCCAGAGTATGTTCCTGTTGGTGGATATAGGTAGATATTAGTTTTGTTATTTAGTAGGTATAGCTCTCTCCTATTGAATATTTTTTCTATGATTTTGCTTTACATTAATATAAAGGGTTTTATTTGTGGTTGTATTAATTTATGTAGTTCAATTATATATGGCACAGAAGGTTATTGTTTTGTGAAGCGTTGTTGTTATGGCTACTGACTACAGGTTTGTATTCAGTATTGATTCACTATGAAGTATGGTTTGGTTAAAGACTATTGATGAGCCTCCCGAGACTTTAAGTTTGTTTGATAAAATTGTAGGATAAGTAATGTTTTATGATGAGAGTGTCTTTTTTTTTTTATTTTAGATGAGTTTATTGTGAATATATTTCGGATTCTATGTAGAGATGAGGATAATTAATTCGTTTGCATTAGTTTTAGCCCTACTTATGTTTCATTGTATAATTTTGTTCGTCATTGTTTGTATGTTTTGCTTAGTTTTATATAGATAAGTTTATGTTGTGTTAATTGAATATTTTCTGAATTGGATTTTTGGGAATTGTTTTTAGAAATAGTCGTATTGTTTATGTTCATTTTTTGCTAGAGTTTCAATTGTGCTTTTGGTTTCTGCTTGTTAGCTTATTGTATTCTTGTATTTTCTTTCTCTCCTGGGGTCTTTTGTTGGGGATTTTCATTCAGAGGTTTGGGGGCCTATTGGAGCTCTCAGCGATCTTTGTTTAAATTAATTATATTTGATTAGTGGTTTTTGGATAAACTGTGGGGAGACCCTAGGTTGTATTGTTACTTGCCATTGGTTTCATGACATTTCGTTTCATTATTTTCTTTCAGGCTTGGTCTGATTTCATTTATAAATTTCGGCCAGTCATTTGGCTATAATTGAATTAATCTTTTCATCATATTATTATATTTTTGATGATTTTCTTGCATATTATTTTTTTGTGATCTGTGTATAACTTGTTTATTTTATATATCTTTTCACAATATTTCGTGCTTCGGGTAAAGAAATGCTTTTCCTATTTTCCAGTCATTATTTTAATCTTTCTTCTAAATATTACATACTCCAGCAATTGCAGGGTCTCCACAATTTGCACATATCGATATTATCTCTTTATGAAAATATCCAGATATTACCAAAACGGACTTAACAACCGATATATTTAATTAATTTGTTTCAACATTATTTTCGTATTTGATTAGATATTCTGTTTTTAATTAAACAGTATATTTATACATATATTTCTACCAGCCTGATTATTTACGAGAAATTTTGTTACGAAAATGTTACATATTTCTATGAGTTCAATGGTGGTGTGAGCTAGGTCTTTTTTGCTTACATTGAACACGTCCAGCTTTACCTATGGCATCCATCATGTCCAAAAGTTGACACTTAAAATAACGGAGATGAAGTGAGATGAAGGGTTCAGTCTTTCTTATGTTATATCTAATTTTTATTTCTTTGGTGATGCTTGGTACATTGAATGTCAGAATGTAAATGTTTATTTGGTTGTTTTCATTGTTCTTTTTAATTGTTAATTTTTAAGACCTGCTTTTTCAGGTCATTTTTTTTATCTCTTCATAGGTACAGTATAACACCCCGAGAGGTGTTCAGCTTTTTTATGATGGTATTTTTTAAGCTGTTTTATTGTGAAATGTTGTTATTTTTTGTAGTATATCCGCTTGTTTTTTCTTATCTAGCTTAAAGTTAGCTTAAAAGAGATTATATCTGATATTGTCTAACAAATAAAAATATTTATCATGGAAAATATTGTGAAGTTCCAGAGATTTTAAATGCATAAATAAAGTTAAGGTTGGTGTAACGTTTTTTGTCAACAAATATTTTTTGATAGCACTGGAAGATTTTTAAACGAGTACTTCGTAGATTTCGAGCTGAGTTCGAATTCCAGTTGAAGTCCTTGCATTTACTTACACACAAATACCATTGGAAAATGTATTAATCCGTCTCTTCCCTCCAGTTATGGGTTAAATAACAGGACAGATTGGGTTCTGTAGCGTTAGCTGGCAAACAGCATACCGCAGAAAGCAATGGCAACCTATTGCGGGATAATATTCTGCCTAGTCAGTCATATCTCTTTCGAGACATGATCCCCCAAGCGTGTATCAGGTATGGCACTTAACCGACTGACTGAATATAATAGTTGAAAATATGATTAAGGCTTCTATTTGGCAGAAAGTGGGGGACCAATTTTATATTGTTTTAAGTAATAAACTGATCCCCACTAATTACTACTTAATAATGTAATATATCTCTTCCCCCTCTACCTATGAGTCAAATAATAGGAGAGATTCGGTTCTATAGCCTTGGCTGGCAACCAGTCTACCGCAGAAAGCAATGGCAACCTACTTCTGGCCAGAAGGTCATGTCTCTTTCGACACATGATCGCCCAAAGCGTGTACCACTTATGGTACTTAACTGACATGAAAATAAAGTTTGTCTTTCTTTATCTACCATAACCAAAATTTATGACATTTTTTTAGATGTTTCCCATTTTGGGGTTTTAGATTAGAAAGAAAACTTGAAACAACTGAAATATTGTTCTACAGAATCATTCTGAGGATACCATGGACGGCACAAGGGAGCAACGACGAGGTTACGAAAATATAACTGATACTTAACATCAGGAAAAGACAGCTAAAGTTTGTGAAGGAAGGACGGCTTGGAGAATCTTATGCTCATGGTATGAGTAGAGTAAAGAGAGAGAAGAGAAAGTAACATGTTACAAACTTGATGAACTTGAGCAAATAGCTTGCGAAGTGGGGTCTAATTCCGATAAAAGGAAAAGTTTGTTAATAGCTACAAAGAACAATGTAGGTGCAGAGTGCTATGACGCCTCCGTCCTGAACAGACACGGCACACACACAAAAAAAAAATGCTTAGAGGATGTCATAAGATTATCTCAGAGAGATAATTTTGTGAGTAGAATTTCTACCTTGTGTCAAATTAAGCTGCGTTTAAAAATCACCATAAAATAAAGTTTGCCGAACGATTTTTATGAACAAAAACATACCTGATAGCACGTAAAGATTTTATATGCCTCTTTCAAATGAAGTTTTTAGTCAAGATCTTTATGAGCAAATATATTCTTGATACGAAGTGGAGAATTTTAAATGTCTACATGAAAAAAAATGTCTTTCCTTATTTACTTTAACTAAAATTTGTGACATTTTTTTTTAGATATTTCACATTTTTGGGTTTTAGATTAGAAAGAAAAACTTGAAACAACAGAAATATGGTTCTACAAAATGGTTCTGAGATGACCATGGACGGCACAAGGGAGCAACGACGAGGTTTTGGATAATTTCATGAAAGCTAAATGAAAGACTGGAAGCAACAGAAATGTGCTTCTGCAGATTCATGCTCAGGATTCCATAGACTAAACATGAAATCAACGACGAGGTTTTGGATAATTTCATGAAAGTTAAATGAAAGACTTGAAGCAACAGAAATGTGCTTCTGCAGAATCATGCTCAGGATTCCATAGACTAAACATGAAATCAACGACGAGGTTTTGGATAATTTCATGAAAGTTAAATGAAAGACTTGAAGCAACAGAAATGTGCTTCTGCAGAATCATGCTCAGGATTCCATAGACTAAACATGAAATCAACGACGAGGTTTTGGAGAGGATGGATACGAAAACATAACTGAAACTTAACATCAGGAAAAGACAGCTCAAGTTTGTGAAGGAAGGACGGCTTGGAGAATCTGATGCTCAGAATGGGTAGGGGAAAGGAGAGAAAAGGGAAAGCAACATGTTACATACTTGATGAACATTAGCAGATAGCTTGCGAAGCGGGGTCTAATTCCGATAACAGGGAAAGTTTGTTAATAACTACAAAGAAAAATGGAGATGTAGAGAGCTATGACGCATCCGTCCTAAACAGACACGGCACACAAAAGACGATGCATAAAGGATGTAATTCTTTTCAACAAAGAAGGGAAATATTTTTGTGAGTAGAATTACTACTTGTAATTTCAAAATTTATAATCTTGGAAATGACCCCCCTTACTTTGTTTTCAAAATGCGTATCCCTGTGAGGTCTTTTTGTGTGTTTTTTTTTTATTCATCAATAAAAGTTTGTTACTTTATTGCCTCTGCTCTCCACCTGAAAATGGGTCAAATTTGATAAGAAATACTGAGAGGGAAACCCATTCGCCATGGTAAAACATTACTGCACCAACAGTATATATATATATATATATATATATATATATATATATATATTAAAAGAAGGTTACGCTACCCGAAATCTAGTGAAACATTGAGACTATCTAAGATGCATTATAATCCTTTCTTTTCAAACAGCTTGAACCTACAATCATAGTTTTGTAATTCATATATTTTATATATCAACTTCTGAGATACTTTTGTATGATGACTAAATTTTATTCCTTTTGTTTTTGTTAGTTAGAATTAGCGTTTGATGTTAGCGGACGATTGATTAGATCATCCCCGAAACCGCACCACCCGAAAATAAGGGTAAAATTGGAATGTCGCATCTCATGTGACAACTTCATCTCCGGGCCACAGAGAGATCAGCTACAGTGTTTTTCTCTTACAAATATACCCGCGGCCTCTTTTGGTTTAATACCAAGGACAGGGGCACTGAAGTAACAAACTTTTATTGATGAATAAAAACCAACCCACTAAAAGACCTCACGTGGATACGCATTCTGAAAACGAAGAGAGGGGGTCATTTCCAAGATTATTTTTGAAATTTCGAAATTACAAGTAGAAATTCTACTCACAGATGCAGTGGTGCACTCTGCTCATCCTGAAGCCTCAACCGACAGAGTGGGAAATTCTCCTTAGAAACAATTCTCTCACTTACAAGCAGAATGAGTGAGTTGAAATTTGTAAGGGACATAATGAAGACACTCATAGGATATATTGAAGGCAAGAGGTTTAGAGATAAACATAGATTCAGTCAGTTAGTTAAGTGCCATACGTGAAACACGCTTGGGCGATGATGTCTCGAAAGAGACATGACTGACTAGTCAGAAGATTATCCCGCAGTAGGTTGCCATTGCTTTCTGCGGTAGACTGGTTGCCGACCAAGGCTATAGAACCCAATCTGTCCTGCTATTTAATCCATAACTGGAAAGAAGAGACGGATTAATACCTTTCTCAAAGGTATTTGTGCGTAAGTGAATACAATGGATTCAACTGGAATTCGAACTCGGCTCCGTGGTTATTCTACCTAATTTCATCTTCTTCTTTGCGCCACATCCCTTATTACATAGTTCTCAACAACAAATGTCGAGTGGTTCTTAGGTTCTGTCCTCCTTTGATGAGACACCAGTTCCCTGTTTCGTCACCCATTCACGCTCGCTCATTATGTAAGTAATTCACTGTGTCCTCGACACGACTTCACTAGGGAGGCAGAGCAGTAAGGTGAAGCGATAGTTAGGAGATTTTTTAAGCTTAAATTGCATAGATCGTCGGAGAATAGGGTCGTATGACAGCCAATACTGTAATAGACACCCAATATAAAAGATGGAACAGCATTTGTCTAGATTCTGAGATGAGGTAGTATTTACAGTATTTACATTATTCGGACTATTGTTCTCATCTTTGTTGCCATTTGTACGACATTTAATAATAGATCATTCTATCTGTCTATATTTCTGAGAAGAGGTAGTATTTACAGTATTTACATTATTCGGACTATTGTCCTTATCTTTCTTGCCATTTGTACGATATTTAATAATAGATCATTCTATTTGTCTCTATTTCTGAGAAGAGGTAGTATTTACAGTATTTACATTATTCGGACTATTGTCCTTATCTTTGTTGCCATTTGTACGACATTTAATAATAGATCATTCTATTTGTCTCTATTTCTGAGATGAGGTAGTATTTACAGTATTTACATTATTCGGATTATTGTCCTCATCTTTGTTGCCATTTGTACGACATTTAATAATAGATCATTCTATTTGTCTATATTTCTGAGATGAGGTAGTATTTACAGTATTTACATTATCGGACTATTGTCCTCATCTTTGTTGCCATTTGTACGGCCACATATGGATGAAGAAAGCGCATGAATCTGAAATAATAGATAGAGAACGTCACTGGACACGACGGAAACTTAAGGAATCATCACATATGCTAGGCTCAAAAAAAATTCCTAAACCGACCAAGAATAGAGATGAACACAATATGGGAACAATTAATACGGAGTGCCAGAGAAAATCATTAGTGTCAAAAATTGCAATATGAGCTCTATAAAAAGAAAAAATACTAGAGTAAACCATTAACATCAAAAAATATTAGGGAAAACAATTAACATCAAAAAATTGCAATATGAACTCTGGTAAAAAATAGAGTTTTCTGAACATCCGCTTTTTAAGTCCAAAATATTTAGTTGTTCTTGTCCTTAAGTAGATATAGACGTTGGTTAATACATGTGACTTGATCCAAATAGCTGTGAGTTCAATACCAGGCTACAGCAGTGGTGAACAAGTAACTTACAGGGTTGGAGGGAGATAACTCATGACTACCAAAAGAGGCACTACAACGCAAGAAATGAATTTCATATACTTCTATGATTGTAATAAAACGTTCGATTCGAAATTCCTAACACCTGAAGAAGGCCAGAGTGTATAACGGCCGAAACGTCGTACAAATGGCAACAAAGATGAGAACAATAGTCCGAATAATGTAAATACTGTAGGTAACAGCATGTTCTGAATTTGGGATATCCTATGACTTTGAACTCACTTTTATGGCAGTGGTCTCCGCATCAAGCGTGCTCTGTAGTGGGCGTCTTTTCAATGATCTTTTCACTGCTTTTGTGCGTACTTCCGTGCGAACCTCATTGCGAGTTTTGTTTTCGTCGATCGGCGTAGGAAGAACACGAGGGAAAATAAAATGAAGCGGTATTTTGTTTAAATTTTGATATAACAAACAAAATATTACGAAAGAATTGCAACTGAGACGTGTGCAACAAGAGTAGTGGGGGGGAGTTTCGGAAGTAGAAGTGAATCCATGGCCACAAAAAGGAAAGAAAAATGAATAAATAAAACAAAAAATATGATAAAAGACAATAAAGCATTCACTTTGCATTCCGTTTTGATAGAAACGATATCTTCATATTAAACGGACTTTTGTTCTGGGGATGAATGACAGAAACGAAGAAAGAGAACTCGCAAATAAAAAACGAACAATAAAGCATGATTAAGATATATATATATATATATATATATATATATATATATACATACGTGGGTATGTGTGTATATGTAAATGTGCCTGTGTGCGTGAGAGTGTGAGGACAGAGCTGAATGAATTATGAAGAATAAGAAAAAAAATGTAGTCTAAAAGAAATAAATTATATATAAAACAATAGAACATAAAAAAAACATAGGGAAAAATAATGTTTCAGCAGAGGGGAATCGTAAGATAACGAAGGTAGAAGTCAAACAATACAATTTTTCTAAAATGATATAAGAGAAATAATATCATCATATGACAAAAAGCAAACAAACAATTAACCAAAAAAGGCTCCCATTCAAGGTCTCTACAATAGAAGCTAAATTTAATAACCCCCACCTCCAAACGTTAAAAAAATATATATATATATAAAAATCGTACAGCCAACAGCACGCACAGCTTTGTCGAGTTCCTTAAATGCACTTGAAACAAATCAGTTGAAAACCTGCAAAGGAACAAACTCGATATGAAAATAAAGTTGAAGAATAACAAAAACACCCTTATTCTTTTTAAAACACACACATAAAAAGTATAAAGTTCAAATTCAGAGTTATAATGCAGAAATTAAGAAAAGTGAAAAGGAACGTTGTTTTCTTTTTTTGTTTTTTTAATCACTCCGTGCTATCAAAAATATATTTGTTCATAAAAGTCGTTACACCAAACATTATTTTATGTAGGCATTGAAAAATTTCTACGTGTTATTAAAAGTATATTTGTTCATAAAGATCGATACACCAAACATTATTTTATGTAGGCATTTAAAAATTTCTACGTGTTATTAAAAGTATATTTGTTCATAAAAGTCGTTACACCAAACATTATTTTATGTAGGCATTGAAAAATTTCTACGTGTTATTAAAAGTATATTTGTTCATAAAGATCGATACACCAAACATTATTTTATGTAGGCATTTAAAAATTTCTACGTGTTATTAAAAGTATATTTGTTCATAAAGATCGATACACCAAACATTATTTTATGTAGGCATTTAAAAATTTCTACGTGTTATTAAAAGTATATTTGTTCATAAAGATCGATACACCAAACATTATTTTATGTAGGCATTTAAAAATTTCTACGTGTTATTAAAAGTATATTTGTTCATAAAGATCGATACACCAAACATTATTTTATGTTATCATTTAAAAATTTCTACGTGTTATTAAAAGTATATTTGTTCATAAAGATCGATACACCAAACATTATTTTATGTAGGCATTTAAAAATTTCTACGTGTTATTAAAAGTATATTTGTTCATAAAGATCGATACACCAAACATTATTTTATGTAGGCATTTAAAAATTTCTACGTGTTATTAAAAGTATATTTGTTCATAAAGATCGATACACCGAACATTATTTTATATAGGCATTTAAAAATTTCTACGTGTTATTAAAAGTATATTTGTTCATAAAGATCGATACACCAAACATTATTTTATGTAGGCATTTAAAAATTTCTACGTGTTCTTAAAAGTATATTTGTTCATAAAGATCGATACACCAAACATTATTTTATGTAGGCATTTAAAAATTTCTACGTGTTATTAAAAGTATATTTGTTCATAAAGATCGATACACCAAACATTATTTTATGTAGGCATTGAAAAATTTCTACGTGTTATTAAAAGTATATTTGTTCATAAAATTCGATACACCAAACATTATTTTATGTAGGCATTTAAAAATTTCTACGTGTTATTAAAAGTATATTTGTTCATAAAGATCGATACCACAAACTTTATTTTATGTAGGAATTTAAAACTTTCTACGTGCTATCAAAAATAAAGTTGTTCATAAATATCTTTACGCCAATCTTTATTTTACGGTGATTATCATCAAAAAGTCAAATATACTTGGGAGATACTAAAATCAAGCAGGTACAAAAATTTAAATACTTAGGAAGTGTTCTAACAAAGGACAGGAATTGCGACACAGAAATCCGAAGGCGAATTGGCATGGCGAATGACGCGTTCCAGAAGCTGAGTATAAAGAGATAGAAAAATTTCACTAGAAACAAAAAAGAGAGTACTAGATTGCTATGTGATATCAGTTCTTCAATATGGCAGTGACTGCTGGACAATATCATCAAAGATGAAGGAAAAACTCGAAGCAGCTGAAATGTGGTTCTACAGAAGGATGCTGAGGATATCGTGAACCGAGCATGTAAGCAATGATGAGGTTTTGGAAAGGATGGAAACAAAAAAGGAAATTAATACTGAACATCAGTAAGAGATAACTAAAGTTCCTGGAACACGCAATGAGAAAGGAGGGCTTGCAGAACCTGATACTAACAGGCCAAATAGAGGGAGAAAGAGACAGAAGAAAGCAGCGGATATCATATTTGTAGGACCTGAGCAGGTGAATGATATAACGGGTTACGTAGTGTCACAGGAGCCACCAAATTTACTTATGCAGGCATTTAAAAATCTCTACGTGCTATCAAGACTAGTTTTTTCAAAAATGTCGTTACAGCAAACATTATTTTATGTAGGCATTTCGAAATCTATACAGGCTTTCAAACATATAGTTTTTAATAAAATTTGTAGAGTTAAACCTTATTTTATGTAGACATTTTAGAATCTATGCGTGCTACAAAAATATAGTTGTTGATAAAATTTGTTAAGTTAAAATTAAGTGAGTATTTTAAAGTCTCTACGTAATATGAATATATTTGTTCATAAATATTGTTTCCCCAACATTTATTTAGTGTACGTATTTAAAAATCTCTATGCGCTATCAAGAAATGTATGTCAGTTAAGTGCCATACATGAAACACGCTTGGGCGATCATGTCTCGAAAGAGGCATGACTGACTGATTATCCCGCAGGAGGTTGCCATTGCTTTCTGCGGTAGACTGGTTGTCGGCCAAGACTATAGAACCCAATCTGTTCTGTTATTTAACCCAAAACTGGAGAGAAGAGATGGATTAATACCTTTCCCAAGGGTATTTGCGCGTAAGTGAATACAATGGATTCAACTGGAATTCGAACTCGGCTCCCCGATTTTTCGTTCCGAGCCGATATCCAGTGCATATCCCATCAAGAATGTATTTGATCATAATGATCTTTACAGCCAATTTCATTTTTATGGCGATTTTTTCAGTGCAGCTTAAATGTGGCACAAAGCTGAATGAGTGGGACACCCAGTGTGTGAACTGTAATGATTCTAGAGAGACAGGCTTACTAATCATTACACCCAGTCGGGGTATCTTCAAGCTTTATTTTATGTGCTCATTTAATAATATTGTTTGTTTTATATTGTTTTGTGTGCTCATTTTGTTTTAACTGAACTCTCATTGATTCCGGTATTACTGTTTGTAGGAAAGTCTTTCCAGGTGCCCATAAATATTTTTTATTGGTTACCGCAAAATAATACTGACTAAATATTCACGTAAACATGCAAGCGTTCCCGCAACAAATGTTTTATAATTTTTTAGTTTTTTTTTTGTAATCATATCACCCCCAAGCAAGGCAGTTTACGGTTACATAGGAATAAAGTTATGAGAAAGAGTCACAGGTTATAGGGTGTGTCAGAAAGTGGGTAAGAGAAGGATGAGAATACTGATGAGAGTGGAGTGGACGGAAAAAGGATCAGGAGATAGAGGATGCAATTTAGTATGATAAAAGATGACTATTGACTTTACATTTAAATTCTTGGAGATTATAGCTATTGTGAAAGCAAGTAAATGGAAGGGAATTATAGGGTGTGTCAGAAAGTGGGTAAGAGAAGGATGAGAATACTGATGAGAGTGGAGTGGACGGAGAAAGAAGCACGAGGGAGAGTATTCAAGTTAGTGACATAGGAGATGACTATTGACTTACATGTAATTTTTTGTAAATTCTATCAAAAAGTATTTGTTCATAAAAACCGTTACACCAAACTTGATTAAAATAAACGCATTTAACAACCACTGAA
The DNA here is from genome assembly GCA_037127315.1 of Ascarosepion bandense. Lineage (NCBI taxonomy): Eukaryota > Metazoa > Mollusca > Cephalopoda > Sepiida > Sepiidae > Ascarosepion > Ascarosepion bandense. The sequence continues at coordinate 319,470 of JBBBDQ010001143.1, forward strand.
ACTTTACAGTATTATCCGACATGAATATTTTTATTTAATAATCATTCAGTTGAGTGACATACATGATATACGCTTGGGCGATCATGTCTTGAAAGTAATATGACTAACTGGGCAGAAGATTATCCCTCAGTAGGTTGCAATTGCTTTCTGCGGTTGACTGGTTTCCGGCCAAGGCTATAGAATTTAATCTGTCCTGTTATTTGACTCATAACTAGAGAGGAAAGAGATGTATTATATTATTAAATAGTAATTAGTGGGGGATCAGTTTATTACTTCATAACAAAAGTAAACTGGTACCACACTTTATTCCCAGTTGAAGCCTTAATCATATTTTTAAGTATTATATGCAGTCAGTCAATTAAGCGTCATACGTGATACACGCTTGGTCGATCATGTCTCGAAAGAGAAATGACTGACGGGGCAGAAGATTATCCCGCAGTAGGTTGCCATTGCTTTCTGCGGTAGACCGGTTGCCTGCCAAGGCTATAGAACCCAATCTGTTCTATTATTTAACCCATAACTTGTGGGAAGAGACGGATTAATACTTTTCCAGAAAGTAATTGTGCGTAAGTGAATTCAAGTATGGTACTTATTTATTAGACTATATAAGAAATAATCTCATTTAAGATTATTTGCTGCGCACGTCTATGTTTTTGGTAACATTTGCAACACAAACCAAACAATAAATGATGCGATGTTTTAATAAGTAGGATAATATGAAAAAAAAAAGTATTTTAAGCAGAGAGAACAATAAAAGAACAGGAATCAAGAACGTTTAATATAACTGATATTGCATTAACATTTTAGAAACTGCTAGCATAAAAGTTATAAGAGATTCAATAAATAATCCTAATTTTTCGGTGTAAGGACTTCTAAAAAAAGATAGAAGCTTACTTTTGTATTAATTTTTTTCCTTTACTTCTTTTTCAAAGGTATTTAATTATTTTGCAGATTGAAAAGAACTTTGGAGATTAACAACGATGGCCGACCAAGATGCATGCTCCAAGATGGAACAGAGGTCAGTTATCAAGTTTTTGGTTGCTGAAGGGCGCAAACAAGTTGAAATTTATAAGTGAATGTCAACTCTGTATGGTGCCGCCTGTTTCAGCCAAAAAATATCTACAAATGGGCTAAATTGTTTAAAGAAACACGGAGCAGTGTTGAGGATGAAGACAGGTCTGGGAGGCCTACAGAAGTGAGGTCTCTTGAGATGATCGAATTCAGTCGGACAGAAAGGTGACAGTGGATGACATTGCAAGAACTTTGAGCCTATCTGTTGTGACAGCACACAAAATTATCGATGATGACCTTGCCTACTCTAAGGTCAGCTGCCTGTGGGTGCCATAGATGCGTACTGCAGATCACAAACAGAAGTGTGTGGAGTTGTCCCAGCAGTGTCTTTCGCGCTATGAGAATGATGAGAAGGATGGTGATGTGTTTCTGAAGAAGGTGGTCACGTGTGACGAGACATGGTTTTGGCACTATATGCCTGAGTCCAAACGGCAGTACATAAAGTGGAAGCACGTTGGCTCTCCAGTGAAGACGTTCTAGTTCCAGCAGTCCACGGGGAAGGTGATTCTCACCGTTTTTTGGGATATGCAAGGCTCAATCACCATTTCATTCCTTGAGAAAGAAGCCCTGCGTACAGTGCCAACTACTGTGAACTGCTGAGACATGTCAAGAAAGACATAAAGAACAAACGCAGGGGTCATTAGTCACATGGAGCTGTCTTGCATCAAGACAAGGCAATGTCTCACACAGCATCCCAAACCGTGCAGAATATCAACGAGCTGGGCTGGGAACTGCTCCGTCATGTCCTTTACAGTCCAGATCATGTTCCTTTAGACTTTTACCTGTTTGGTCCCTTGAAAGCGTTCACGAGAGGCACTAAATTTGAAAGTGACGATGAGGTCAAAAGTGCTGTGAGCGATTGGCTGAGACATCACTCCAAAGATATTTAAGCTGTGGGAATATGGAAACTTGTGCACAGATCTGACACTGTTGGGAGACTACGTTGAAAAATAAAAATAAATGTAAGCTTCTATCTATATTAGAATTCCTTATACAGAAAGATTCACCTTTTTATTGAATGGCTCTCGTATTTATCATTTCAACAGTAAAATGGTGAGACCTAACTGCTACACTTATATTAATAATGTTTGAGTACAAAAGGGGAAGCTCATGGGAATAATGATCATAAATCAGTCAGTCAGTTAAGTTCTATATGTGCCCGTGTATTGATTACTGCTGCCACATCTGGTCGGGTACCCCTTCTATTCTCCTCGGCGTTCTTGACAAAATACAGCGAAGAATCTGTAATGTGATTGATACCGACTTGGCTGACCGCCTGCAGTATCTCTCTCACCGGCGTGACGTGGCTTCCCTGTGCCTCTTCTATAAATACTTTCATGGCTTCTGCTCTGACGAACTTAAATCACTGGTGCCTCCTAGATGTGAACTTGCACGAGATACAAGATTGGCAACTAGGTCCCACCCTTTTACAATGAAACCGATAAAATGTAACCGCAATTTCTCCTCCAACAGTTTCTTTCCTCGCACTTCCCGCCTGTGGAATTCCCTACCGCATGCTTGCTTCCCTGACGGCTACAACCTCCAGGAGTTTAAATGTAAGGTCAATAGACACCTCCTAACACACTAACTCACACCCACTCTCTCCAACTCTCTCCCTATGTACATCCTAAGTCGTCTATCACCCTCCTTCTGACATGTCCTATACCCAATCCCTCTATGTAACCCCCTGCGCTATAGTGGCAGTGGAATGCCTTGCTTGGGGTGACACGATAAAAAAAGAAAAGATACACAATTGGGCGGTCATATCTCAAAAAAGACAGGACTGATTGGACGAAAGAGTTTTCCGCAGTAGAATCGTTACCAACAACGACTATAGGACCGTGTCTGTCTTGCATATGATCTCTAAGTTGGAGGTAGAATCGAGGGATCAATAACTTTCCCAATTTCACTATTTAGGAAAAAATGACTGAAGTCAAGATGCCTGCTCATGACCACTAACATGGCGATTATTATATGCATATATAATTCTCTCATTACGATTGAGTTCTCTAGAGAAGAAAATTTTTAAAATATTTTCCTCTTCTACAATATATGCGTGACTCTTCAGAAATAAATTGAGTTCTTTCGGTGACTGGCGTGTGCATACACTGCTTATATACAAAACGTTATAATTTCCATTCTCTGATTCAATGTGCCTATGGCTTAGGTTGGCGATTCCGAATGATACCAAATCGTTCGAGTTTCGATCCCGGCCAGAAACAAGTGGATTTGTCTAGCCATACTGATGAGCTGCGATACAGCGAAATAGGCTTGTGTGTGGATGACTAATATATATGTATAGATTTCTCAAACAGGTTTGTCTAGCACAATCCATATCAGCAAGGCAAGAATCGTAGTTCGAGACGAACTCTGGAAATGTCCTTATATTAGATAGTTTTCCTCATATAAGCTGGTTTCACAACAAGATAAAAAAATGGACAAATTAAAATAGGTTCCGTTTCTCCAACACAAAAACTGTTCTGAAAAAAAACGGGCTACTATCTGAATCTAGATTTAAAATTAAATGGATACTTAATTTCCACAGTTCAACAAATACAAGACACCAACCTCAAGGCACACATTGTTCATCTGAAACAAAAATACCAAAATGCTTTGACATTTCTAAAAGTAACAACAAAACTGAATCAGGGGGCCAATCAAAAAGTAATAATTCGATTTTATAGGTCATACATCAGATCAAAATAAGACTATGGTCGCATCATTTACCATGCCACACTTTTAAAAAAAATTTATATCGACCCAAGCAAGGCAGCTTACTGCCACTGGTGCGCAGTGGAGTTACATGATTATGATAATAAGTGACAGGTCATAGAAGGTGTCAGGAATTGAGTAAGAAAGCTGAGTATACTGGTAAGAGTAGAGTGGAGGGAGAAACGAGCATGAGAGAGAGAGAGAGAGAGAATGCAATCAGTGCGATAGGAGATATCTATTAACTTTACATTTAAATTCTTGGAGACTGTAGAAGCAATACGTGATACATGTTTTGGGCAATTATGTCTCGAAAGAGACATGACTGACTGTGCCGAGATTATCCCGCAGTAGGTTGCCATTACTTTCTGCGGTAGACTGGTTGCCGACTAAGGCTATAGAACCAAATCCGTCCTGTTATTTAACCCATAACTGAAGGGAAGAGATGGATTAATGCCTTTCTTAAGGGTATTTGCGCGTAAGTGAAAATAACGAATTTGAGTGGAATTCGAACTCGGCTAACAGTAGCAACAACTAAAAACTATATGCGTTTAAGACGAAGAGTAAACAATGACAAAATGAAAATAACGACATTCGACATTTCTTTAAAAAATGAATATTAGAAAAATAACGTCCGTCAAAACTGGAAAAAAAAAACGATAAAACATGCTTGACTTGAGAAACCTATTTTCCTGGAGAAATTGTTTTAAAAGAAATGTGTGGGTTATCCAACTTGATTTCTTCTCCGAAAATCTCTAGGAGGCGCTCCTTAAGCCTATAATAGAGCGTACATTTTTATCCCTTTCTCTCTTGTCTCTTTTCTTCTGAAGATAAAATGTAGTTACACGTTGGCAAAAGTTATTCCAATTGTAGCATGTTCCTTTTCGTGGTTTTAATTTTATCTCTGGATTTTTTTTTTGTTCTTTCACACACGAGTCTAAAAAATGCATATTGTCTAGTTTAAATGTTTTATGTGTATTTAGTCTTTAAATCTTTGCTTCTTTGATTGTAATTGTAAATCTTTGTGTCAATACATAATATTGTTTGTTTTATATTGTTTTGTGTGCTCATTTTGTTTTACCTGAACTCTCATTGATTCCGGTATTACTGTTTGTAGAAAAGTTTTTCCATGTGCCCATAAATATTCTTTTATTGGTTACCGTAAAATAATAGTGACTAAATATTTACGTAAACATGCAAGCGTTCCCGCAACAAATGTTTTATAGTTTTTTAGTTTTTTTTTTTTTGTAATCATATCACCCCCAAGCAAGGCAGTTTACTGTTACATAGGAATAAAGTTATGAGAAAGAGTGACAGGTTATAGTGGTTTTCAGAAACATGGGTAAGAGAAAGATGAGAATACTGACGAGAGAATACTGACGAGAGTGAACGGAGAGAGAGTATTCAAGTTAGTGACATAGGAGATGACTATTGACTTTACATGTAAACTTTTGTAAATTCTACGTGTCGGGGAACCAAGTAAACGGAAGGAATTTCCACAGGCGGGAAGTGTGAGAAAAGAAGATGCTGGAATATAATTTGCGTTTACATCTTATTGGTTTCAACAGTGAGCTAAGTTCACCAAAATAGAAGCCGTGAAAATATTTGTAGAAGAGGCACCGGGAAGTCACATTGCGCCAGTGAAAAAGAACCGTGATTGGTACTGGGTCCTCAAACAATTTTGACGAATGTTTCTTTATAAGAAAATTGCTACCATTACAAATAACATTATTATTATTATTATTATTATTATTATTATTATTATTATTATTATTATTATGTCATTTTTCATCATATTTCGATTTCTGCTTTGGTCTCACTACCAACCAAGTCTGCGGGGAGACCTAAGGCAGATCGTGGCGTGTTGTTATGGCTCCATTTCATGTTTTTCTATCTTCCCTATCATCCCTAGCATTACATAGATAAAGTTTTCCTTAGTGTGTGGGCTGTACTTAATAAGACAATTTTTTGTATATCTCTTAAACTGGGGTTTCCAGGGATTCTTTCAATGTGTTGTTTTGTTCCATTTTTTATCATTCCAAGTGCACCTACTATCACTGGTACAACTCTTGCTTTCAATTTCCACATTTTTTTCTATTTCAATTTCCAGGTCTTTATATTTTGACAGTTTTTCAAATTCCTTGATTGCTATGTTACAATCCGCTGGACAAGCCATGTCAATTAATAGACAAGTTTTCTCCTGGTTTTTAACAATAATGTCTGGCCTGTTTGCTTCAAATTATTATTATTATTATTATTATTATTATTATTATTATTATTTCTACTAGTCGTAGTATTAGTAGAAATATTTCATTTATTGTCGTCCCAGTTATTTACATATACTTTGACCGGGTGATGGTCAACATGTATCAACTCCAACTCACCGCTTTACAATAAAACTTTCCCCAAAACATTAGCTATTCCAAACACTGATACCACCTGTATGCCTTCCCGATTACCTCCACTATCTCCAAGGCGTTATGCTTCCGGGAAATAGTCCCACTTGCGTTAAACTCAGAAAGCACAACTAGTTATTTTTTTTTATTATTTGCCCTGCCTCGACTTTCTACCTAACCAGATTTGCCTTCTTGCAGTATGAGGGAGAGTTGACATTTTTAAGAGACTTAATGAAGAAAGAAGGAAGGGCGAATTTAGCAAGTTATATTGAGATTAATTCTTGATTAACTTATAATAATAAATATTATTACTATTATTATTATAATTAATATTATTATTACTAGGAGTAGTAGTAGTAGTTCGAGTTTGAGTTTGAGTTTTGTTTAACGGCATATCAAACTTTGAGAGTTATTTAATGCCAAAAACTTAGTGTTTTAATATATTTTTTCATGTTCGGTTATAGTGAGAAGGTTGATTTAGTCAGTGTTTGGTGAAAAGTTTTTTAAAAAATATTTTTTTAATTTTAGAAAACAAAAGATATCTTCTAGTTTTGTATTCAAAAATGTATTGCTGGTTATAATTTTTTCCTTCAAAAATGTATTGCTGGTTATAATTTTTTTCTTCAAAAATGTATTGCTGGTAATAATTTTTTCCTTCAAAAATGTATTGCTGGTAATTTTTTCCTTCAAAAATGTATTGTTGGTAATAATTTTTTCCTTCAAAAATATATTGCTGGTAATAATTTTTTCCTTCAAAAATGTATTGTTGGTAATAATTTTTTCCTTCAAAAATGTATTGCTGGTAATAATTTTTTCCTTCAAAAATATATTGCTGGTTATAATTTTTTTCTTCAAAAATGTATTGCTGGTTATAATTTTTTCCTTCAAAAATGTATTGCTGGTAATAATTTTTTCCTTCAAAAATGTATTGCTGGTAATAATTTTTTCCTTCAAAAATGTATTGTTGGTAATAATTTTTTCCTTCAAAAATATATTGCTGGTAATAATTTTTTCCTTCAAAAATGTATTAATAATAGTTTTTCTTCAAAAATGTATAATTTTTCTATAAAAGTCTATTTTTATACTTTCATAGTGTTTTGAGCCCAGTTTGAGGGTTAACTATTTTCCCATAGCTCGGACCCTAACAGGTGCTGCCACTCTGGGTAAGGGAGCACCTGGGGACAACAGCAATTAGGAGGTGGTTCCATGTTTCTCACAACCCCCCAATCAGATACCTTGCTACCGGATGCAGTTTATCGTCATACTCAGGACCAAGTAGTAGTAGTAGTAGTAGTAGTGATAGTAATATTAGTAGTAGTAGAAGTATCTCTTTAGCTGGGAAAATGGAACCAAGAAACTGTATCTTACCCGAGGCACCAGTTATGAATCACCATACTCGCTGTCTGGAATATTTACGGGAAGCAGCGAGTCTGCGTATCTCATTAGTAAGTTATTTTTCTCACAGAGGGAAGTACCATCGTAGTAAGAGTGGTTTCGATTTTTCACCAATTTTCTACATAATGATAAATATTCTCGTATATTGTGAAAACAAATGCGCTTCGATTCAAATAATTAATTTTTTGTTTCATATTTTTAGTTCCCAGGAAAGGTCCTGCTATTTTCATTTTAGTTTTAGTTTTTCATGGATTTTTCTATCCTATCTATCGTTGTCATCCGGGTACTCTTTCCTTTAATTATGATTATCAATTCCCCGTTTCTTGTTTCTTTCAGTTTTTTTTTTTTTTTTATATTGCTCTGTCTTATTTCGAGGTTTCATTTTCTTTTTATTTAAATTACTGTTTTGTTGGTGCCAATATAATACGTGGCCATCTTCTTCTTCTTCTTCTTCTTCTTCTTCTTCTTCTTCTTCATGCGCCGTTTCATTTCATGACGTAGGCGATCATGGACTTCCACTTGGCTCTGTCTCTTGTCGCTCTCAACATTTTCCCTCTTGGTATCACTTCTAAGCCCCGCTCCGCCATCCATTTGCTCACACCTTACAAGTACTCAAGACCTAACATGTCTTGCGCTACTTTCCCCTGTATCTCCTTCTCTTTATCCGACCTGTGAGTATTAAATTCTCTAAGCCCTCCTTTCTCATTACATATCCCAGTAACCTCATATGTATTTTCCTGATATTAAGTATGATTTTTCTTTTCGTTTGAATCCTTTCCAAAACCTCATCGTTGTACACGTAATCTGTCCACGGCATCCTCATCATCCTTCTGTAAAACCACATTTCTGCTGCCTCAAGTCTTCCTGTCATCATTGATGAGATGGTCCAGTTTTCAATTCCATACAGAAGGAAAGATATCACATAGCAATTCAACACTCTTTTTTTTTGTTTTTAATGAGATTTCACTGGCTTTCAATACGTTTCTGAAATGTGTCTTTGGCCATTCAAATGCGTCGTTAGATCTCCATGTCGCACTTTATATCCTCTGTCAAAACACTTCCAAGTTATTTAAATTTTTTACTTGTTTTATTTTAGTTTCTCCGATTTTTAGTTTGAATATTAGACTTCTCTTGTTACTGATGACCATACATTCAGTTTTCTTTAAGTTTAAGTTGAGTCCTTCCTTCCTCACTTTATTTTGCTACCTTTTGTGGAAGGTCCTGAATTTTCCTTTCGCGTCTGCTATCAGTACCACGTCATCTGAGTATATGATATTGTTGAGATTGTGGCCGCCAATGACGAATCTCGATAATGCTTATATTTCTTCGCTGTACATGCTGAAAATATCCGGTGAGAAAACACATCCTTGTCTTACGCCACTTTTTATATATGCAAACCTGCTGAATTCACTTCCTATCCATACACAAGCGGTTCTTTGCCAATGTAGATTCATGATTATCCTAACGTCTTTTCCGAAAATGTCGAGGTTGTCTAGCATCTCTATCAAGTTGTTTTGTCGTGCATTGTCAAACGCCTTTGCGTAGCCTATAAAGCATAGATAAAGATTCTTCTGCATTGGCATTGCTCGTTCGAGAGCATTCTGAGGAAGACATCCTATTTCTCATTGCAGTATCTTTAACGAAACCACATTGTTTTTGTCCTAAATCTGGGCTGATTCTGTCGCGCGCGCTGTTTATCAGAATCCGGATGATGGGTTTTGTTATATGGCTCATTAAACTGATTGTTCGATGGAGCTCACATTCCATCGCCCCTGGATTCTAAGGTAGCGTTATGAAGATTGATCTGCTTAGGTCCTCCGGAATATTGCCGCTGCTGTAATTTTGTTTATTATTTCTGTTTGTCTACGCTAAAGCCTTCTAAGAATATCAGCATCTCTATTAGAACCCCTCTGGTCCTACTCAACTTCTTCGATTCTAGTATAGTATGTGGCCTACCCGGTTTGAATGTATCCTACCTCAGTAAGAGTATATTTATAGATGTACGTATTCGGCTATTTATTGGAACAAATTATTTTCCCTAATCCTAACCCTGTTCTAACTCTATCCCTAACCCTCACCAAACAGTTATAATATTTCCTTATAATAGTTCTTTTAAGGTAGGACACATACAATAGCTGTGACAGAATTTCGTTGGCCACATTAAAAAAATAGGCTACACACTATACCGGTAACGCTTTATTTTCCATGTGTTTTTTGTCCTTTTCTGTTCGGAAATTATGTCCGTTGTTTTTTTTTTCTATTTTCTCTTTTTATAATCTTTCAATTCTGTTTTGCTTCTTAATTTTATTGTTTTTTTAAAGACGTGTTAGATTTATTTTCAGAATTTTACTTTTAAACTGTTTATGAATCAATTCAAATTGGCAATCTCAACTTGTTTCTCATGCTGTACCTTCGACTTTACATTTGATTGCATTCTTTCGTTTTTTCGATGCTTTGCTCGTCGAGTCATTTTTTTTAAAGGGATCTATTCTTATATTTCTACTTTTGATCATTCTCAATCTTCGTCAAATTCTCACTTCTATTCTTCGCTGAATTTTTTGTTAGGTTTTTCTTTCAATTTTCCACCCTTTTTTTTAGGTATTCTCTCGATTATTTCTGTAACAGTGCATTGACCTTGTTCAAAGCTCGATTGTACGAAATCGCTGGACTGTTAATTGCATAATGATTATTCATATTCTCAAAAGTATAGATTGAGTGGTTGAGAGAAAACTGGAAAAAGAAACGAGTTAATATGTTTTTAAAAATAAAATGAATTTGAGAACGATTCCAAAGAGAATCGAACACAGAATATTCAGTAAAAGATTCAGTAAAAATACGCCAATATAAAATTTTAGCAAGTTGACAGATGATGGGAAGTGCGACACTGAGATCAAGGACGCATTTCAAGATCTAAGCAGAGTACTGAAAGACAGGAATATTTCGTTAGAAACAAAGAAAAGAGTATTAAATGGTTATATGATATTTATCGTCCTTTATGGTAGCGAATGCTGGAGGATCTCTTCAAAGATGAAGAGACTCAAAGCAATAGAAATAAAGTTCTACGGAAGGATACTGAGAATACTATGGACCAAATATTTGAGAAAGAACAAGGTTTTGGAGAGGATGCAAACGAAATCGAAACGTATACTTAGCCTCAGGAAGAGACAGATGAAGTTTCTGGGACACGTAATGAAGAATGAATGCTTGTAGAATCTAATATTTACAAAACGGAGAGAAGGAAATGTGACAGGGCAAAGCATCGCGAGACATAATTGAAGGGCTTCAGCAAGGGGTGGCCTACCAGGTTTTGGGAGAGATACTAAAAGGAAAAGTGCTGATATGGGTAAGTTGACGTCCATACTCGTCTAAATCCTGAAAGGTCACGGCACATAAAGAATTTCTATGGAAATAAAAAAACTTCCAGTGACTAACGACGGATTCGGCTCTGATTGCTTGGACGTGCAATGCAGACTAGTATGTCACCGTCACACGACACACCCTCATTTCGGTGGCGAAATCGAATATAGAGACGCACGATAGGGCAGATAAAATCGACAGGAAACCTCACTTCCACCAACTTAACATATCACACAATAAATCCCGGGCTTACCTGATAATACAACTTTTAGGCAAAAATTCGACTTTATTCATCGACATACCCTCTTTCTAGTGTGATACACGAATTCTAACGCTTCTCTAACAATTTGATGCATTTTTGTAGAAAAATTTGTCTTTGTCTTCAAAATATGCCTCAGTTTCCGATATCACTTGTTCATTGGAACCAAATCTCTTTCCCTGGAGCATTCTTTTGAGGTCTGCAAGCCAGTAGTTGCTGGGGGTTAGATCTGTAGAATAGGTTGGATGCGGAAGCAATTCCAAGTGAAATTCTTGTAGTTTTGCCATCGTTGTGATCGAATTGTGACACGGTGCGTTGTCTTCGTGAAAGATCATTTTTTCTTTTTCATTTGTGGCCGCTTTTTGCGACTTCTTCTTTCAAACGCAGGAATAATGCTATATAATATTTGCTATTGATTCTCCTTCCTTTCTCAAGATAATCGATAAACAATATACCTTGAACATCCCAAAATACGGAGACCAAACTTTTTCACCTGCTGCTGTTCACTCAACTGACTGTCTATTTGTCTCTGGAGTGAAGTGAGCGATCCATGTTTCATCCATTGTTACATATTTATGTAAAAAGTTCTTTTTGTTGCGTTGAAACAGTTGCAAATAGCACTCTGAACAGACGATGCGTTGTTGTTTTTCATCGACGATGAGTAAACGCAACACCCACTTTGTACACAGCTTTCTAATTGAAAAGTATTCATGCAAAACGGCAAATACACTGCCTTCTGATATGTTTAACTACTCTGCAATTTCATGCAACTTCAATTGACCATCTGCTATAACGAGTTTGTGAATTTTTTGTGTGCGTTTTCCGATACAACTGCTGATTTGGTGCTACCTGAGCGTTCAGAATAATCTGTGTCTGCACGACCACTTTTAAAGACAGAATACCAACTTTTAACCGTTGTTTCTGATGATCAGAGTCCGGATAACACTTATCAAGTCATTGCTTTGCTTAAACAGTATTTTTCTCATCAGAAAGTAATGCTTAATCAACACATGAAATTCAGATTTTTCCATTGTTTTGAAAATTTGCAACAGTAGCTTCACTGTAAATAAACGAAACTTGTATACTAATAATGCGATTGGACCCAAATTTTGCTATTTGAAAGTTAGTACTTCATAAAAATTATATGTTTTTTTTTACTAGTGGCGCCATCTAGATGTCAAATACGGGAGTCATTGAGTGATTTGTTATACCAATTATTGATATATTTTTCAGACCAATATTTAGCGGGTGGTGGATTAAAACGTTAGAGAAATCGTATACACCAGGTTTATATTCAATAAATCTTATGGTTAGAGCAATAAACAGTGTTATTTCTCTTATCAAAGGAGTTTTTATACTCCAGCATTCATTTTTGACGCTGTTCCGGACGGCAAGACAAATGTTACAAAATGCAGTCAAAAATTGCTCATTTCTTATCTACGGTACACAACGTATAATCTGGTCTACTACAAACCATTGCCATCAATCATAATATCATAAGATTTTGAGAAACCCAAATCAACCACATTGAAACAAGACACCGGCTACAAACATGGAGGGAAATGAAAGCCAGATGACCCGTACGATCGATGTTACTCAACAAGCTTAGGAGAGGTAGCAAAAAGTGAATGGTGGGTTAAATTTTCATTTTCACAGTTTTCTTCTAATTTACCGTCATTTCTTTTAGTTTCCCCATCAACTTTTTTTTCAACCTTTAAAGTTTTTTTTCATCTCTCCATTTTCTTTAAATGGCTACTTTTTTTCTGATGTTTCTCTTCTTTTTTAGACATTGATTTATTTTTTACGGGTTATCGACCCTTTGCATGTAGCAAGTAGCCATTTAAAGAAAATGGACAGATGAAAAAAAAAATTAAGCCAGAAAGTATTTTTATATTTTATCCATATGTTTGATATAGTAATGATTTACTGATACAACTTTTACTAATTGATTCATAGCTGAGGGAGGATATCTAGATATAACCCTTTTTATCAAAAGTCTTTGCGCGAAATATAACGAATATGTTTGGAATTCGATCTTGGCTTTCTGATTTTCAATTCCGACTCGTTATTCACTATTTCAACCACACTTTTTACACCCCTGGTGTTCCCAGGTGGTGTAGGTACTGAGCAATCTCGGTGTTGTTTATCTTCGGTGGTCGTACGAGGTCCGGTGTTTTAACATGCCCATGATATACTGTAAGCATCCACTTTTATGAATATTTGTTTGAATATTTTATTTTATTTTTTTTTTTGTCTCCGTCAGTTTTTTTTCTTTTGATTCTTCTTTTTATAATTCTAGATTATTTTTATATTTTTCTTTTTATTTGATGGAACATTCATTTTTGTGGAAGTTATTTACAATTCCCCCCACCATTTTTTTTTTTTTTGTTAGGTTCTACCTTCGATTTTTGTTTTCTTCAAATGTTTCCTTTACCTTCTTTAGGGTCTTTCTGCGATTACTGTTCTAAACATTCAATTTTTTTTTTCAATTTTAATATTATTTTGGTCAGTTCTTCCTTCCGTTTTAGTTTATTTCATTTTATTTCAGGTATTTTAAAAAATTCCTTCTTTAGGTTCTTTCTTCGATAATCATTGTCTCCATTCAGGGTTTTATTTAGGTTTTTATTACATTGTTTTCGCTTTCAAGTTGATTATATATTTCTTTTTTCTTTTTTTAGGCACTTACTTTAATTACGTATATATTTATTTAATCTTTTTAGAAATAATATTTCAATGTTTTTTTGGAGTAGATAGATCTATCTATCGCCCGGTTCACACTCCACCCACGTCTATTGAACAGGTTAAGAGGCTGATCCTTTGTTCCCTGTTAAGGATGTGGTTTCTGGCTTTCTCTTTTCCAATCTTCTCACTTTTTTTTTTCAATTGGTGTAGATAGATCTATCTATCGCCCGGCTCACACTTCACCCTCGTCTATTGAACAGGTTAAGAGGCTCATCCCTTGTTCCCTGTTTAGGATGTGGTTTCCGGCTTTCTCTTTTCAATCTTCTCACTTTTTTTTTCACTTCTTTTATTATGTTTGCTGTAATCTTCTACCTCTTCTTCTTCTTCTTCTTCTTCTTCTTCTTCTTCTTCTTCTTATTATTATTATTATTATTATTATTATTATTATTATTTTGTCATTTTTCATCATAGTTCGATTTCTGCTCTGGTCGCACTACCTAACAAGTCTGCGGGAAGACCTAAGGCAAACCGTGGTGTGTTGTTATGGCTCCATTGCATGTTATTTTTTTTACCTCCCCTAACATCCTGAGCGTTACATAGACAAATTTTCATTAGTGTGTGGGATGTACTTAAAAAGACAATTTTTTTGTATATCTCTTAAGCTGGGGTTTCCAAGGATTTTTCAATGTGTTGTTTTGTTCCATTTTGTATCATTCCAAGTGCACCTACTATCACTGGCACGATTCTTGTTTTCAATTTCCACATTTTTTTCTATTTCAATTTCCAGGTCTTTATATTTTGACAGTTTTTCAATCTGCTGGATAAGCCATATTAGTGAATAGGCAAGTTTTTTCTTTCTTTATTATTATTATTTTTCTTTCTTTATTATTATTATTATTATTATTATTATTATTATTATTATTAACGTGTGTCCGCTATATCTTTTCTCTTCAGTATTTTCTCTTCTACTTCTTCATCCTCATCTGTTTCTTTTCTTCTACATATTTTTTGCTTCTTTTCTTTTAGCCAGTATTTTTGTCTTTTTTTTTTATCTACTACATCATTTTGTTATTCCGATCATTATAATTATTGTTAAATGTAGAATTAATGGAAAACGGGCATAGAAAGTAATACAAAATAAATGGAAAGGAAAAAATATGGCCGACAGAAAAAGCCACAGAAGAAACCGAACGTTAATATCAATGGAAGAATACACGGTATTAGAAGAATAAAAAAAGAATAAAAAAAAAAAAGAAAAGTGTATGAAAAGTGAAAGAGTTAAAAAACACTCAAAAAAGACAAAGCAATCTCAAATAAAAGAATAAATAGATGGCGATAGGAAGAAAAATGATGAGAGGAAACCAAAAAAAAAAAAAAAAAACTAACAAAAAAAAAAAAATAATAACAACTGAAGATGAATCACGAGAGAAGTGTGAGGAGCTCGGGTTAAAGAAAGACAAGAATAGAAATTTCACAGGAGTGGGTAGAAACAGCGGGTGCGTCCCAATATAGAAAGTTAATTATCTTGACGAATATCACGTGAGATGAACACAAGATGGCGTGGCGTGGCATTTCCATATTTTGACCGTAGAAAAACACCGATCGTTTACGAACCAAAATAGAAAATAAATAAACAGATATCGAGAAGAAAAGACTTGAGGCGCCTTTGTCTTCATAGCCAATAGCAAATAGAACACTTCAATACCGAAGACAGTGCAAGAAGTAATACTTACATGTTATATATATATATATATATATATATATATATATATAAGACAGTGAGAATGTCTAAGAAAGAGATAAATATGTTCAGATCAAAAAGTCTCTATCTACTTATGTAGTTATTGTTTTGATATGAAAATTTCCTGATATACTTGAGCAAAATATGAATTTTTCATGATTATTAGAAAATATACTCGTATATATATATATATATATATATATATATATATATGTGTGTGTGTGTGTGTGTACACACACACACACACATACACACACACACACACACACACACACATATATATATATATATATATATATATATATATATATATATACCCGGTGCGACTGCTGAATTGTCGTCTAAATTGCGCAAAAATGATGAAGACTAACAGCTCATTTAGAGATATTTATTTACCAAGATACACACACAAATATCTTAAAATAATTAAGAGTATATTCATGCAATAAAATCGTCATTGTCTTCAACCACGGATTCTAGACGACTTCGATACCTCCTGCACCTCTTCTGGACGGTCTCCTTGTTTAAATTGCTGAATGCTGCTATAATCCTTCAGTTCATGTTTGGTGCTACAACAAATTTTCTTTCACTCTCGTTCAACTGCTTCCCACACATAATAATCAAGGTGGTTGCAGTCTGGGAAGTTGAGTGGTTAGACGTACGGAGTGTGACATGGTAATAGAAATTGTCTGACCGCCACGACTGACTTCTTCTGCAGTCTTCTTCTTCTTCTTCTTCTTCTTCTCTGTGCCTTGTCCTTTCAGGAAGAAAGCGATCATTGCCTTTCACGTCTCCCTATCCATGGTGGCTATTAGCACATTTTTTCTATAACAACACGCAACCCCCATTCTGTCATCCACCTGCTCAGGCTATTCAAATATGTTATCCGCTACTTTCCCCTGTCTCTTTTTCTCTCTATCTAACCTGTCAGTATCAAGTTCGCTAAGCCACCTTCTTCATTGCGTGTCCCAGGAACTTTAGTTGTCTCTTCCAGATTCTCACTATTAATTTCCTTTTCGTTTTCATCCTATCCAACACCTCATCATTGCTCACATGCTACGTCCATGATATCCTCAGCATCTTTCTGTAGAACCACATTTTAGTTGCTTCGAGTTTTTCCTTCATCTAGATGCCTTCGATATCTACTGCACCTCTTCTGGACGGTCTCCTTATTTAAGTTACTGAATGCTGCTATGATCCTTCAGTTCATTTTTGGTTCTACAACAAACTTTCTTTCTTTCTCGCTCATCTGCTTCCCACACATAATAATCAAGGTGGTTGCAGTCGGGGAAGTTGAGTGGTTAGACGTAAGGAGTTTTATATGGTAATAGAAATTGTCTGACAGCCACGACTGTCTTCTTTGCTTCTGCGACATCTTGCAGATTTCTGTTGCCGGACAAAATTTCTTCCTGCAGTAAATCTCTAAAACCAGGACAGCACTAACTCTCAATCAATTGATGTAAGCCCCGTGTTGAGTCTTAAACTCTGTGGAAAAATGATTGATTGAATTAAAACGCCATCACTAGTGATTGTAGTAGTTAGGAAATTCAGAATAAAAATCAACTTTCTTCTTCACTTTTACAAAAATTCACAATAACGTGTGAAGTCCTGGTTTTTTACAAATCGAAAAAGGGTTGACCATGTGCTCAAAGAAAAAATCGAAACCGGATTTCGCAAGTAGATGTTAAATTGATTTTCTGGCAAATGGAAGCGATTTGCAAAACCAAAATTTACTCTGCAATCCAATGCGTAAAATCTAACTTACTATAAATAACCTCGGCCAGCCTCAGTCAGATAGTCAGGAATGGAAGCAGCATATATATATATATATATATATATATATATATATATATATATATATATATTCCATTTGTAAACGAGATATTACGCGACCTATATTTCTACCATGAAAATCACATGAAGACACCACTCATTGTAGAAACCTAGGTCGCGTAATAACACGTTTACAAATGAAAAACATTCAAAGATTCTACAATATAATTGTATTGAACACTATTTAATACAAATGTGCACTGGTCTAACCTTGTTATGAAAAGAAAATAAGTAATTAAACAATCAATAAATATATATATATATATATATATGTGTGTGTGTGTGTGTGTGTGTGTGTGTGTGTGTGTGTGTGTGTGAGCCGTGCCTGGTACAAGGCCATTTCCAAACATAGCCGAAAATTCCCGCATTTAAAGATATCATCAGCTTGTTGAAAAAATAAGTAGAATTTTGTTAACTGAACACTATAACATATTTGTGAGAAGAAAAATGTTCATAGAGAAAATGTATGTAGTTAAAATTGTTCAAAGAGAACAATTCATAGAGTTCATAGTTGATAGCAGTAAGTACCTAAGTGTCCCGGGGCGTATACTGATAGTAGCATAATATAAACTCTTATGTTCCTTTCCC